>VZRZ01004123.1:237451-339215 GCA_013398175.1 Climacteris rufus | reverse complement strand
AGGAAGGAAGGAAGGAAGGAAATCTCAGCTTCATTTATCTGCAGAATTTAGATTTCTTTAGAATCAAAATTAATCTGGCTTGGAAGGGACTTTAAAGATCATCAACCTCCCCATCATGGTGTAATTTTCTTGCAAGATGTAATATTGTTTTTCTATCTAGACATAGCTTAAATAGAGCCCATCACAAAGGCAATGAATACACCTTGTAGGAAATTAAATATAAGTCATAGGAACAGGAGCCAAAATTTAATATTTGAAAGCATATTTGGGCAAAATACCACCTTTCATTGCCAGGAGCAACATTTGTTCCCAGATGTGTCCAAGGCATCTTAGGATAAGCGCTATAAATTTGCACCTGTCCATAAACCCCTGGAAAAAAAAAAACAGAAGGAGGATTTCAAAGGTTAAGGAAAAAAAGAGAACTGAGAAAAACTGAAGCACTAACTAAATATATGGAAATATTTATATTTATTAACATATATTTCTATATTGTATGGAAAGTGTAAGAACAGCACCAAGCCTCCAGTCAAAATACATCATGAAGTAGCAAAAAGTCATTAATAAAATAAAATTACAAGAGAGAGGACTGTACCACAGAAGTCTCATTGACTCAAAATTAGAATTGCAGGAATTGCAGACAATGATATCTACCATAAAAAAATTATTTAGGTAAAAAAAGTAGGGAAAAACTCCAGGAATGAAAGATACAAAAAATTATACAGCTATTATTAATCTTTCTGGTCTGTCAAAAACACGTTTTTTTTTCTGGAAAAGGGATCCAAAACCAGAGCAAAGAGTCAAAATATATAAAGTTTTCATATAGATGACATGACCAAGAAGATTAAATTTTAGCTCAAAAACGTGTACCTTTGTTTGATGTTTTCCTGTACAACATAGTAAGAGTCTCAACAGTGGTAGATTTGGATATTACCAAAGATTACTTTCCTACGAAAAGGAAAAGTCCTGATTCATACCAATACTCCCTGGGTGGACATTTATATCCTCCAGACGATCACAGTAAATCCCTTCAGATGCTCGAAGAAGGAACAGCAGCTTTAAATTCCTTTCTAGAGGGTGTTGAGAAGAACCTGCAATAAAGACAAAAGACCATCAAACCCACCACAAAGGAATCCATGGCTTTTGTGATGCTGAAAATGTGAGGGGAACTAGGCAGGAAATCTGTGTGAATCCGATTTTAAAGGAGTATCTAAATGGCTGAATTAGCATTTCCTTTCTCAGCCTTTTTTTGCCTTTTTACTCGTTTACAATTTCACCAGTTCCCAGGTAATCGTGCAACAAGGATGGGGGAAATGGAAGGATGTATGAAAAAGAGTAGGGGAAAAGAAAGTGTCCAAGAAGTTTTGGTGAGTGCAACGGTGATCACTCTGCACAGTAAACTGTATTCCTACTTTGCCTTAATTTCTTTCACCAAGGGTAGTTTACAGTTTCAGAAGAAAAATGGCCCAGACTAAACAGATACTAAGGAGGAAAAAGTAGGACAGCTTTTGCCCTGGAGAAATGTATGAGGAGTCCAGTAAAGGAGTTCAGCATTCCTTTAAAATTAGAGATTAAATCAATTATGCAACAGAAAACTGCAGCAGATGTAGAACTAAAAAATATATACATATCTGTACAAAATTAGATGGCCTGTCATGTTCTTTTAATATTTAAAAATTACTAGTTTGGAAAAGAAAGCTGATTTTGTATCCTAAAGGAAACATTTTGCTTTAAGAGCGCTTTTTTAATTTAAGTGAAACCAATAAAACAATTCATTGTTCCCCCACCAGCCTCTGACTGATATCTGAGGATATTTAAATTCTCTGTACATCTTTGAAATGGGTAAAAGGCAAACAAGGCAAGACTTGTATACTCCCCATCTAATAAATCTCACACCAGTGAGCTCGTAGGTTCTCTGGGGACATGGAGGGGATTATCTTACAGCGTCCATCATCCCCCAAAACACCTTTGACTTCTTTGTTTAAACTCCCATAACTGTGGTTGGGACAGAGGAAAACCAGGATTTGAGTGGTGCCCAAGTATATTTTCACAAAGCAAAACTAAGTGATGCACACTTTCACCACTGGTGCATGAGGTTAAACAAATACCCACCTAGACCAGCAGAAGACTTATACAGATATTTGTGTCTATTTTTGTGCCCAGAGTGATTGTTTTCCTGCTTCCCCCTCACAGAAAGTTGTGATTTGAAATACTCATCCTGAGCATACCTTTCCTAATTCTGACGTCATCCTTTTTTCCAGGATACAGTTATTAGCTACCAAAGAAAGACTCAGCAAAAGTGTTTGGAGACCCTTATATTAATCTTTCAATATGATTCACAATTATAATTTCCTAATAATTATGATGTTCCCTGCAAGTGAAGGATTAATATTAATTTTAATTATAAATTACTGCTGCTGTTTTTATTGGTTTTATTATTTTACTCCTGGTTACAAAGTATTTACTATTGTAGTTAAGTCAGTTAAAACCAGTTTTGTGATATATCCAATTCTCAGGTCAGTTTTAAAAACATTTTAAAGTAGGCTTCCAGACTTAAAAATCATGCACAAAGGGTTGGAAATGGAAGTTCTATAGGATCAAACTGGAAGTTATCACACTCTTCATAGAATTACATGTATATTTAGCTAAAAATTGTGATTTTTAGTACAAAAAAGCACAACAATAGTTTAAGGAAAGTTACCCTTGTTAAAAAAAAACACAAAGCCACACAAACTAAAAATACAATCAGTGAAAAACAAAGAGGTCATAATAAAACTATTTATAATGGAAAAGAAAATAAAAAACAGAAGATAGTATTCCCAGAAATGCTTCAGTGGCTGGAAACTCTAAATGGTAAATGACACAAAGAAGACAGGAGTCACTAATGAGTAGGGTAATTATACTTCTTTTAATTATATTTAGAACAAAAATTGTCTTAATACTTGCTTTTTGCTATTAATAGTTCCAGGGGTTTAAATCAATTATTTCAGTACCTTGAATGAAAGTGTTATTGAAGAGTTTACTCAGAAACTCGTTGGATTATTAAGTTGGACCCTTCAGTAAGTTTGGGATCACTCACAATGTCTCAGAGCCCTTGAAGAAAGTTAATATTGTGCCAATATTTCAAACAAAGATAAAAGCAAGAGCCCCAGGTAATTACAGGCCTGTCAACTTGACACTGATTCTAGGGAAAAAATAAATAAAAATGGAATGTCCAACTCTGAACACAATTAATAAATCATTAAAGGTGGATGATATAATTAATGCCAATCAACCTGCTTTTATAGAAAAAAGGTCCTGTGAAACTTCCTTGTTATCGTCTTCTAATGAGATTACAGGTTTAGTTGATAAAGATAATAGCTTTGATAAAGTATAATTGGCTTCTCCAAGGCACTTGCCCTAGTAACAGAAAAGTTTGTGATTAACAAACTACACTGGTGCAGTATGAACATGGCACAGTAATTTACAGCCTGAGTGACATGGACTCAACCAGGTCTGGTCTTGCAAATCCTTGGCATTCAACGTTTTATTAGGGACACAAAGTGGTGTGAAGATATTAAAAGTAAGCAGATAAACTGACACAAATGGAGAAAAAAAATTACAGGGATGGTCTAGGAAAGTCAGCAGGTATTTGGGAGTGAAGAATTAGGAAAAAAGTGAAGAATGTTCTAGGGGACCCTGCTTGAGCAGGGTGGTTGGATTAGGTGACCTTCAGTGATCCTTTCCAACTTTACCCATTTAAGGTAAGTCAAGAATCTCTCTGGGAATTAATAAAGAAAGAAAAACAAAGGGGAAAGCTGAAAAGTCTCAGATACACACTTTGGCTTAGTCTAAATAAAGTCTTGCAGAGTGCCTCAGGAAAATGAAGATATGGAAGCAGCAGCTACCTCAGCTTACTCATAGGGAAATCCAAAATAGTTGATGCACACAAGTCAAGGGGGCTGGATAAGTTTCAGAACCTCATGAAGTAACTGGCTATGAAATCACAACCCCTCTAATAAGCAGTTTTGTTAAAAAAAACCAACTTGCCATAAACATTAGAATCACGATCTCTGCAATGCAGATGTGAAGGATGTGGGCTTTAAGTGTCTATCTTTGGATTTAGGGTTTGAAAACTTCAGGTTTCTAGTCACACTTTTCTGTGGTGAACAAGTCCTACACAAGACCACATCAAACTGTCCAATTCCCCATCCTGCATATGAAATGAGCAGAGATGGATCCCACTTCATGCTCCTAGTACAAATGGAAGCCTTGGCAATTTGATGAGCAATCTGCTTGAACTTAAAGTGAGATAATGATGTATTGCTGGCAGACAACTGGAAAGAAAATGTAATTTCTACCTGGAAATTATCAAAAGCTGGTGGAAATATCTGGTGAGATGTGCAGAAAAGGTCAGGAAGGTACTAATTCCAGGTACTAAAGGTACTGGTAGGTACTAAAAAAGGTACTAAAGACAGTGGCAGGGCTTCCTCAAACACATGTTCTTCCAATTGCATTACACAGTGCCAAAAAGCCCAACCATATATGATAATCCTGTGTTAATAAGCAACCTGTGCTGTTAATAAATTCACCACTAATTACACGCTTTCCTGAAGAAGTGTGAGGTCCAAATGTTAGGATTACAATACAGATCTGCTAGCACAATTGTTGCAGCTGGTTCATAATCCTTCATCAGGTCTAACCTCCAGAAAGGAGAAAACCTACTCTAGGTTAATATAGGAGGAAGAAAAGAGAGAACAGAAATAGAGATGTGGGTTTTTTTATCCAGATTTTCTTTTATTCTGGACTGTGGTCTGGATCTAGTTTGCTGTTGAGTTTCAAAAGCATTTTCCATTGTTTTCATATTTCAGTTCTATTCCAGATGTTCTTCCTGACAGATTTTTGCTGTGTAGTTTGGGGTTTTTCCCATAGCAAAACCCATTCAAATCTTTCTTAGAATAGTGGGTGTTTCCTCCCTTCCAGCCTTCTCTTTCTTCACAATATAACACTCTGCAACAGCTGTTGTGTATAAGAGCAAGGAAATCTCTGAGTTAAGATCTCCTCCCTTCCATTGGCAAACAGACTATACTGAGTATCCTATTGTGACCATCTCATCTATCTGTTTTCCTGAATCCAAAACTTCTTGGACACTAATATTTTGAAAACTGTAGCATATTGTCATCAGAAGGTCTGAGGAGTTTTTACTCATTGACACTAACCAGCTGGACAGTCACCTACTATTGGTTCTTCTTCTGGAGCTTCCTTCAGGTGTTCAGGATGCACTCCGGAAAGAAATCCTAGAAAAGCAGCCTGGAAATGAGGAGACCTCACTTGGTTGCCTCTTTCTGACAAATGTGTGGAAGATTTCAGAGCTCCACAGATCCACAGCTCCACAGCTGTGGAGTATGAACCAACAGCCAGAAGTGGAGGATAAATACTTGGGGGAAAAATGGTGGGACACGTAGGATGATATCTGAGAATCCCAGTGCCCTCCAAATCCTCTCTGGAGGCTGGCAGATACAACACAGGGATCAATGACTGGACAGTGGGATTTTTAAGCAGAAGTTGAAGGTCAGGGGGATACTGGAGGGTGCCCAGAACTATAGAAAATCCTTATAACTAGGCAACTGAACCATGTGTTCAGGGAGATTCATATACCTACATTCAGGTTTCTTAATGTAGATGTTTTCATTGTAGATTTGCTCTAGATGTCTGTGCCAACTAGGCTGCAGGGGCTTCACTGGTCACATTGGATAGATCTCTACTGGAACAGCAGCTCACCTGCTAATGTCCACATTACCACCCCTAAATTTGGGTGTCTTGAACATGTGCACCAAATTCCTTCCCTACATGGTGCAGTCACTTAAAAGAAACCGAGTGGCTTGAAAGGGATAAAAGCCAAACAAAGGCTGAGAGGTTCATTGAAGGGGATGCGGAGGGTCCAACAAACTTTGCAAACCACTTTTTTTTTGTGATTGGGGGTGGAAAATCGTTCTTGATACATAAAGAGTGTTCCCTCTTCATACAAGTTGGATAGCTGTGCTCCAGGGATGATATATGACTGCAGGGTGGGACTCAGCCCAGAGTTAGAGATGGGACTCACAGAACAGAGGTACTGGAGAAGATGGAAAAGACAAAAAATTTGTGAAACTCATTGGTGCCCTAGTTGTTGCTATTTACTTACTGCTAACACATGGCCATTTAACGAAATACACTGATTTACACTCTGACAAGTCAATACAGGGGTTCTTCCTGGAAAGGAAGGGAGTAAATGTATTACAGATCCTACCACAAGCAAGATAAGAGGCATTAGAATTGTCTAGGGTCTCCTCTCCAGACAATCAAGCCATGAGCTAATGATGACCTTAGGCTTCTTGCCTCCGATGAGTGACATGACTGACAAGCAGCCATCAGGAGATGTGTGAAAAAAAGAATGTGACAAATTGAAACTAAAAAGAGAAATCCTATCTAGATAATTACTTGGCAAGTTCTAGTATTGAAAGCAAAACCAGCCTGCCAGCAAAGAGCAGCTGAGTGCAGTTTAGTTCAGGATGAGTCCAACAGATCATTGTGTGCCAAGTGAACTTTGGCATTTTCTTCAGCCTTATTGGGAGCTGAGGGCTTTGTTCAGCAGTGGACCAGGGCACTTTCTGCACATATCTGAGTTTTAAAGCTTATGGGTTAAAATGAATTAAATCATCCTAGCTGAGAATGGAAAACAACTCCGTGAGGTTGAGCTCATAATTTCTTATCTTGTTTTGACACAGATGTGCTAATGATATTTAGCACTTCACTTACTCTCTCTGAACCTCAAACACTCCTTTTATAAGCTGGAAAAACAGCTAATTTTTACAGTATGATAATGCAGGGATATCGAATTAAATTGTGTAACTAAAATGGTATTTGAAAATATCACCAAATAAAAGACTTTAAAGGATCAAGTGAAAAAAAAAAAAAAAAAAGCTCTCCTTATCTGAGAGGCAGAACTACAAGAGTAGAAGTAATCAGAAAGTTTCTCTGGATCCAACAACACTGAAGGGCTAGGAACACCCGGAGAAACTACTGTGGGGATAGATCCACACATTTTACTTTGGGTTTTCCAGCAGTTCTGACAGTTCCTTGTGGATCTTAAATCATCCCACATCTCCCAGTGATCATAATTCACACTGGATTGTGATCATCTGTTAAAGAGGAAAGTGATGATTGACCCAGCAGGGTCAAAGGTACTCCAAGAATTCTGATCTCCCAATTATCACTATTGTCTCATCTCAGTTTGCCTGTAAATTATTGTTACAATAAAATTAATTATGTTCTTGTTTTGGTTCATAAACTCCAATTTTACACTGATTTTTTTTCCCTTAGTTATGTATTTCCCATCATCACTCAGTTCCTATATACTTATAGCCATGACTTAACCTTCTGACATTGCTTTCTTCCCTGCAGATAAGATGCCAAGTGCTATGGAAGACACCAAAGTCCTAATAAGATGAATTTCTAAACTTATCATTGTTCTCTAGCAGTATAGATGAACAAAATACTTGAGCTTTAGCAGAAAGTCTTTGTCCCATGCCATGGAATTAGAAGCAAGAGCATGTGGCCAAAGATTGCTATGCTGAAAACAGGGCATGGAGAAATTACACAACAGGCAGGACCTGGGGATTTGGCTCACGTGATGCCAACCTGAGATCCTGCTCAGGCAATGCTGAATGCTAATGTCCACATCTATTAAATCTGTTTACTAAACTGTCTTGTTATCTATGTTGTGTCAGGATTTCTTTAGGGTGTGGTGGAGTTGGACAGATGGGCTTCAAAACCCTTCCTGCAGGCATGGAACAGGCAGGATTGGACAGATGGGTGCCAAGACGTTACCATAAGGCCTCGAATACATGGGAAGAGAAAGGGGAAGGGAGGGAAAAACAGGCACTCCCAGCTCTACTTGCAGGCAGAGAAGCCAGTGTGAGATGTGGGGAACTTTCAGAGTCTCTACCCACCCATCATGTCACAGCTGAAACAAGGACAGCTCTCCAAGAGACACTAGGCTGTGACTGAGCAGCTGCAAATACCTGTTTGGTTTTTAATCTCATTACTACTCACAGATGTGCTGGAGGGGAGTTTGTGCAGCAAAGTGCCTCAATGTTTTTTTAATAAGTGTTTTTAGCAATGAACACATGCTTTTCCTTAAAACCAATATGAAACCATATTTAAAGTGCAAAGGAGTGTAAGTAAGAAATGACTGACACTCTTTTAAGTATATATATATTTTAACCTCCCATATTAAGCTTTCCAACCTCTTTTTCCAAAGAAAAACACGAGACAGCAAAATAACTTTTTTTGGCCAGTACTGTATTAACTAAACAATCCCTTGAGATTAACAACAAACAAATATTGGAGCAGACTTCCTCAGGAGGTGATTACACAAACAAATTCTCTTTTAAAAGTTCATGAAACCAATCTTGAGAAAGGTCAAGCAATGATCAAAAATGTGATCCCAGCATCCTAAGGATTCCTGTAAGTAAATATAATGCCTGGCTTTAGGAACCTTGATATTCAAAGGGAATTATGTGAGTAATTACTTCAGAGTGGAAAAACACCAGTCCTGTCTGTTGTAAATAATGTGGAAAGTCCCTGTGACTTTGGGACTTGACAACTGCTGGAAGTAGGGGCAAGGTGGTACCTTCCTAGGGTCCTGGTGCTCATCTGTACAGAGGAATGACAGGAACGAGTGTGCTGAATCCAGCTGTTTCATACCAGAGCAGGATTTCCAGGCACTCTGAGTATTCTCCATGACTCTGTTTATGTTGGTTTTAAATTCTGTGTCACAAAAAGTGTCCTACTAATGCCCTACTAACTGCCTGAACACCAGGGCAGATCCTGCCCTGAGGAATTACTGTCTCATCAAGCAACCACACAGGAAGTAGGGAGGACTTTTACACATATCAGATAAAATCTCTGCCACAGTTAAACCAGGAGTGAGGTGCAGATTGCAGTGTTTGTAATGCGTTGCTATTAAATGAATAGGTAATTAGCTCCAGTGCATAATCATCGTCCTTCACATGGATTCTGGGTGTCCAAATTGTAGATATCCAGATAGCTATGGGGCATTAGGTGGACCAGCATATTTATAGTGATCCTACAAGCCTTTCTCCACACTTTTTTTCCTATCAACAGCAGAAATAAACCCCAGGCATCCCAAAGATCAGCTGTTCACTCACCCACTCTCAGCACACCTCCCAGCACCACGACACAGGCTGCACTCAGGACATTGCTGGCATTGCTGGGGAACTCAAGGGTCCCCAGGATGTAGAGTCCTCTCAGAGGGGGAAGAGCCACATCCACCAGGATGGTCCTGTCTGAGAAAAAAAGCAGGTTTGTTATGTCAATAGCAGCCTGACAACACTACTTGCCAAAAAGTGTGGTGTGGTGGTAAAGAATGACAGCTTGGCCTGAGTTTTTCTTTATGCAGATTGGTTTTCATAGAATCATGGATGGGCTTGGATTGAAAGGGCCCTTAAAGATAATCCAGTTTCAACCCCTGCCATGGGGAGGGACACCTTCCACTATCCCAGGTTGCTCCAAGCCCTGTCCAACCTGGCCTTAAACACTTCCAGGGATGGGGCAGCCACAGCTTCTCTGTGAAACCTGTGGGGCCTCCCCATCCTCTCAGGGAAGAATTCTTTCCCAATATCTAATGTAAACCTACTCTTTTTCAGTTTGAAGCCATTCCCCCTTCTTGTCACTCTAGGCCCTTGTAAATAGTCTCCCTCCATCTTTCCCACTTTTGCCTCACGGAATTGGAAAGGACAAGAACAACAAAATGCCCCATCCCTGGAAGTGTTTAAGGCCAGGTTGGACAGGGCTTGGAGCAACCTGGGATAGTGGAAGGTGTCCCTGCCCATGGCAGGGGTTGGAACAAGATGATCTTTTTCCCTTCCAACACAAACCTTTCTGGGATTCAAGTACAAATGGAAGAGAAAAAAATCCAACAATATCAAATAGGTGCTTCATGGTACAAACGGCCTGCAAGTCCCCACCTTGTCAACAGCAGTGATCAGGGTGAGAAGCTGCAGCCACACATCATGAACTACCTCTACTGACACCCTGTCACTGCTTTTCCTGCTTTGCAGCTTGGCTTTGCTCTCACAGGTTTTGTGTGTGAAGCCCAC
Organism: Climacteris rufus; assembly: GCA_013398175.1. Classification (NCBI taxonomy): domain Eukaryota; kingdom Metazoa; phylum Chordata; class Aves; order Passeriformes; family Climacteridae; genus Climacteris; species Climacteris rufus. The sequence goes on along the minus strand of VZRZ01004123.1, from coordinate 329,076 downwards.
CTCTTCCTCACTATCCAAGAGGAAAGCTTTGCTTAAACCAATGCAACCTGCAGGAAGTCAGAGTTGATAGAATCACAGAATCATTAAGGCTGGAAAAGACCTCTGAGACCATCGAGTTCAGTCATCAGTGCAACATTGCCAGCTCCACCATGAGTTCTTTCATTCTGTATTCCCAAGATCATTCCTTCACTCCCTAATAAATCAGTTAACAGTGACCAGGGGAAGTACCATTCCCTCAGATCCCCAGGGAGAAAGCAGGGAGGATATTTTTATATTGCAGAACAGAGTGGGGACTGTTGTGGGTTGAGCCCAGCAACACCATCACTGCTGCTTCCTAAAGCTGTAAGTCTGCAGCCTGGGAAACTTTAAAATGCCTCTTAAGTGTCCCAAGTAGGACATGAGGAAGGATGTAAATAGTACATCATTTAGAGGTAGCCCACTGCACAGAGGTGAATTCCACCCTCAGGGCCCATCTAATGCCCTTGGAGGTCACTAAGGGCTTCTCTGTTGATTGCCCTGGAAAACAGCTCAGGCCCTGAAATTGTGGTTTCCATTCCCTTTCACTATTGACAAGAGTAACAGTTTCCAGTGCATCTCTCATTGAGGTGGTGTCCAGGAAGAAGGAAAAGCAAGGTATTTCCTTAACAAGGGGCTCAATAATATGATATAATCATGACTTTCACAGAAATAAATTGCAGAAGACAAAAATCTTCAACAGAATGACAGCTGAACCTACCCTACACAGAGATTTTCTGTGACTTTCATTGTTTTCATATGCATTTATTGCAAGGCATAGATATACAAAACCTGAGAAATTAAGGAACATACGTATTTTTCCAGTGGATTTTGACAGAGTGGCGAGAATGGGAAACTTGAAGTTGCTTTTGTGTGGAACATAAGAAGAGCCGTGTTTTGGAAAGTGGATCAGCTACTTAACAGTCTCATTTTTGCCTATGGACATTAGAAACTGCTCTGGATGAGAACACAAATGACCATGCCATGGATAGCACAAGGGAAGTCCTGTCCTCAAAATCAGACTCAAACTATTTAGCACAAAGGTCTAAGAATATTTTCAAGCCCTGTTTGCAGGAAACATCATCAATATTATTCTGTGAAAACCTACATGAAGTACACTCAGAAGTGGATTGAAAGAAAATATTAGTAGGTTGTCTTTAATAATAGCATTTCCTATCTTTTTGACTCCTGGGTTTTGCAATTTAGAATTTTCACAGCTTTCTAGGCAAGAAAATTTCTATTTCAGGTTCTCTTTTCAGGTCTGAGGTCCTGGCTATGCTTATAGATTTGTTTGTCTCCTACATACATGTTCCTACTTTATCCCTGTGACTCAATTTTCTCACTTCTTCCTTTCCCCCCTTTCTTTTTATTCTTTCTCTGTGGACATGAGCACTGCCAAAGCCCAGGACACCTATTCTCAAGGACTATGCCAAGCACTGCAGCAAGCCACAGTTAATCTGAGCCCCTCATCCCAAAACAAATTCCCTGCATCCTTGGGCTGAAGCATGCTTCAAGCATGCAAAATTGTCACCGCTCCGAACGTAATAAGTCTCTAGGGAGCAACTGCAATTTTTTTTCCCCCTAAATCTTATGCTGTTAGTACTTACTATGTTTTTATAGGCATGAAAAGGCTCCTGTCTATAATCTCTTTACAGGATAGGTACAGTCCCGTGCCCTGCTGTGAAGGGAAGGCTCAGGATGTGAGGATACGAAACAGAAAGGAGAATAAGGAAGGAGAAGTTGTTAAAATGGTATCTCTCACACAGAAGCAGACTCTAGTTTGTGAAATCACAGCTCAAGAATGTGGCAAAAAGCTCCAGTTGACAAAGGCCATAAGTATATTCATCAAACACAGGCTGAAACATTTTTACAAGGAAAAGAAGCAGCGCTCCCAGGCATGCCATTTATATGTCACATTTCTGTCTAGAACAGAGATTTTTGCTGAGTTGCACATCTTTCTAAAAAAGGTTTTATAAAGGAAATGCTGACTGCTCTGTAACTGTGGCATCATGTGTGTGAGCCTTGGAACACAGGAGTGAGAAATTCCCCCACTCAGAGATATCTCTGAATACCTATAGTTTCCTCGGTTTAAAAGGACAACACTCTGGGGTGTGATTCTTGGGGTGTGAAGTCCTCAGAGGGTGAAATGTTGCTCTGTAGAAACAACAGAACACTCCTTTCAGGGGAAAAAATGTCTTTCCACACTTGAGGAGGAAAGCAAACAAAATCAAAGGTAACTTCCTTACAGAACACACTCGTTTACCTCGTACAGGGAGATGATGACTAAGCAGTTAAAATAATAAACTTTAAGTTACTGAGCTCAAGGGATCTCCCTTCAGAGAAAGACAGACTAGAGTTGTTTTCCCTCCATGAAAATATTCATATAATGGCAAGCAACCATTTTCAGAAAACCATAGTCTGAGCCTGAAAACAGTGCTATGTTTCATTATACATATACTTGCTTCAGACAAAAAGCTCACAGGTATGCCAGAGACTTAATGTTCAGATGCACAATACTGAGAAGTCACTAATGACTCCAGCAATGACATGAAATGCCTTTGATCAGCCACATTGCTGTATAAAACACCATAGCATGCCATTGAATGGAAATCAGCCACAACAGAGGAGCTATTATATGGGATACAGTACTCCAGCATTCATCTCTTCAAACAGAAAAACTTCAAAGAAAATCAAAATCAGAAAATGAAGAACAGAGTGAATTCCAGCACTGGAGAGGAAAAAAAAAAAAAAGAAAGAAAAAAAAAAAAAAGGAAGTTAGAAATTGCCAGAGGCTACATGATATCATATCAATACCCTTCAAAACAGCATTCCTTTGCTTGAAATTATAACACATTCTCCTTCCACCCAGAGCACACTGCATCAGGAGTGTGTCACACTAAAAACCATAAACCAAAGCCCTGAAAATCCGTGGGCTTTGGGAAGCTAATGCCGCTGCTGGCTGCTGGAATGGCATGACTAAACTCCTCCGGCTTGTTTTCCAAAGTGGTGTGGCTGCTGAAGCCTGATGCATGTGAGTGGTCCTTGTGGGATGGCTGTGGCTCTGGAGGATGAACCTCTAGGGATAAAAGCACAAGCTGTGGCAGCCTGAGCTCAGGATTTCCAGATCCAGGGTTGGAAGAGACTCATCTCCACTGGGGAGCCAGACACTGGGGGAATAGTAACAACACAGCAACACTGAAAGTCACTTTAACATGAGGGACCCACCTCTGTTGCAAGTGAAATTCATCCTTGTACTGAGAAGTCTATGAAATCAAACAGGGCAAAAAAACCCCAAAAAACTTAGTACACAACCCCAATTTCCAAGCTTTCCAAATTTCTAGGTGTCAAGGAGACACCAAGTAAGAACACAAAAACCTAGTTTCTAATGCGTGTATTTTGCTAACAGAGGTGTTTTTTACTTTTCCAAACTTTCTTGAGTCCAGTCCATGAGGTGACTGTAATGCTGGAATTTTGCTTATTTTGTTAAATAAACAAATTGCAGCCTTTATGAGTTAAATTTAGGCAGTGCCTTGGTTCTCCAGTGAACTCTAGGAATCAAAATTCAGTCAAAGATTTCAACACTGTCAGGCCAGTCTTTGCCTGCACTTCTTCATACTTGAAACAAGCACTAAACATCTATTCTTTGCTTTTATAACTTTAAAACTGTTCTTTGGGGGCTGAAAGGACTAAGCCAGTCATGCACAGCACAACAGAAGTAGGTTCATGTCTTGGCTTTCAACCAGAAAATCATTATAGATGTCTCCCAGAAGAGAATTTTAAGTAACCAGAAAACAGCAAAGAGAAAGACTCAGCTGCATCTTGCCAGGAGTGAGTCACAAAAACTTATTTTGGTGTGCACAGCAGCACAAAATTTGGGTGGTTTGTAGAACGTTTGTTCCCATGAGAGCAAACTCTCACTTTTTTGTAGTCATCTGGAGTAATTCTGAGTTTAGCAGTGTATGCACAAGCCACTGGAAATGGGAAGGGAAACACCCATAAAATGCTACAATTAAACATACATTTAAAAATTGTTAATTTCATTTTAGAGTTTGGATTCAAGCAAGGGGCTGACTTTCTTTAAACTGGAGGCTCAAACACTTATGGCAGCAAAGCAAAGCATGAGAAATGGACAGAAAATTAATCTTGCCTAACTTCATTTTAAATAAGCAACAAATCCAGTTCCCTTATCAACCTGGTGAGAACCAAGACTCCAGTTTAAGACCCTGTACTCTGTTGACTCCAATGACAAGGAGCGTCTCAACACCTCCACGCCAGCAAGGATGAAAAGGGAGAGCAGAAATAAAATAGAGAGAGGACGATCAGAAAAGAAAGACATGCAACAAAATAGATGATGTGATAGACACCTTGTGTATGTGTTCAGGTTTGTGTTCTCAGGATAAATTTGAAGGACAATTCCAGAAAGGCACTGGAGAGGGGAACAGTTTCTGCACATCAATAACACAGGTATTTAGTCTGGTGGTGGAGGCAAATGGATTTTTCCTAGAATCATAAAATCATGGAATAACCTGTGTTGGAATGGACCCACAACGATAATCCAGTCCAACCCCTGGCCATGCACAGGAGACCCCAACAATCCCACCCTGTGCCTGAGAGCCTTGTCCAAACACTTCTTGAGCTCTGGCAGCCTTGGGGCTGTGACCATTCCCTAGGGAACCTGTTCAGTGCCACAACACCCTCTGGGGAAGAACCTTTTCCTGATATCCAAATCAAACTCCACCAACACAGCCTCAAGCCTATTGCTGATAGGAAGAAGATTCACAGAGTGTGGATCTCCAGCAGTCCTAGCAGTGCATTTTCACTTATTCACCTCCTTCCTTTCCATCCATTTTTTGTTGTGGTTTTGCTGTTTAGTAAAGCCCCTCTGAAGAGTAGAGCTTATTTTACACTGTGGAACCCCCTACACTGACCAGGTGAACACAGCGATTTAGAACTGGGAACTCCAAGGGTCTCATCCTGCTGCTCAGGCAGCAACTTGCATTCTGCTTTGGGGCAAATTTTATTGTCCTGACCCCTTGATTCCATTCCTTCCCATGGTTATCCATAAATTACCTCTGACAGCCCAATCCTTACCCTGCTGCCACCCTACCAGTAGGCACCAGTATGGCAGAGAAAATCCCTGTACCAAACCCACAGCACAGTGCAGACATGTCCCAGTTAAGCTGACCAAACCACCTGTGCTCTAAATTCATGAGAGAGTCCTTTTGTCCCCAAAAGTTGCACAGCCATGTGGCCTGAGCTAATGAGCTCTGTCTCTCATGAGAGCTAATTAGTTCCGGAGCATCACTGTGCTGATGCAGCAGTTGTCCCCAGTCCTAGATCTAGATCAGCTAGGCTGGGGAAGCAACATGACACACTCCAGGCACAGCTTAGTCATGAAGGACCTTGCAGTATGTGACAAAGGCCATGGTCAGTATCATATGGCAGCTAAAATAAGTATTTTACTGAGATGATTATGGAATAATGGATATGTTACAAAAGACCTCTAAGATCATTGAGTTCAAGTGTTAATCCAGCACAGCAAATCCCACCACTAAACCATGTCCCCAGGTGCCACACTTACGTGTCTTCTAAATCCCTCTATGGATGGGGCCTCCACCACTGTCCTGGGCAGCTGTGCCAGGGCTGGAAACCTTTTCAGTGTAGATATTGTTCCCAATATCCAATCTAAACCTCCCCTGGTACAATTTGAGAATATTTCCTCTTCTCCTATCACTCACTTCTTGGGAAAAGAGACTAACATTCCCCTAGTTACAACCTCCTCTCAGGTAGTTGTCCAGAGAGATAGAAACTCCTCTTCTCCAGACTAAACACCCCCAGATCCCTCCACTGCTCCTCATCAGACTTCTGATCCAGACCCTTTCCCAGCATCACCGCCCTTCTCTGGACACATGCCAGCACCTCACCTTTGCAGGAAACACAGAGGAGTTTTAGTCATTGTGCACCAAAGGACCATCACAAACTCAGCATTCAACTTTCACTCTCTTGATCTGATCTAAACAGCAGAACTTCAAACCCTCAGCCAAAACTTTTCATTTAGTAATTTTTAATTCTTTGCTTCTCTGTAAATTGTGATTTACCTTTGTGCCTCTTCATACTTGCATCTGACACACAGCTTTGAAGGCTGAAATGTTCTGGTCTTTTAACAATCATGGGCTGATATTGGTGAATTGGTTATCACAGAATCACAGAATCATTAAGGTTGGAAAAGACCTCCAAGATCATTGAGTCCAACCTGTGCCTGATCCCCATCTTGTCACTCAGCCCAGAGCACTGAGTGCCATGTCCAGTCTTTCCTTGGACACCTCCACAGATGGGGACTCCACTCCCTCCGTGGGCAGCCCCTTCCAATGCCTGGCCACCCTTTCCATGAACAAATTCTTCCTGAAGTCCAACCTTATCTACTCTTCAGCTCAATGTAATTTCCCCCAAAAGTGAAGAAAAACAATATTTCAAAAAGTACAAGGTTGGGGTTTTTTCACATTTATCAGAAAATTGAAGATTAAATTAAATATATATTGAAAATAAGTGGATCATAATTCTTAATCTAACCTGCAGTGATATATCACAAGCCAGAGAAGCCCTAACTGTTACTGAGGCACCATGCTCAAATACCAACACAAACATTTCCTTCCACAAAAGCCATAAGCCAAAACCAGGTGGAAGAGGAATAGATATGATAGACATGGAGCAGTGTTATCCCCATTCCCAGAAGTGGAGCTGTGGTAGGTAGTGAGACTTAACTGGTTTCAAACAAATGAGGAGAGTCAACACTGGATCCTAGAATGTTTCAGGTACATGCCACACAATATTCATACACTCATTCAATAATTATGTCTGGAAAGGACCTCGTCTGGTCCAACTTCCTGATCAAAGAAGGGTCAGCTCTTATATAAAATAGTTATCACAAGGTTTTTCTCCAGATTTCATTGCAAATTCCCTATTATATTCACTAAAATCCAGTTTCATGCAGTAATGCTGTAAAGTGAGCTGGGATTTAAATGTAACTCAAGTTGAAATACAAGTTGAAATACAGGCGTACCCTAAAATGTCTAGGAGGCATCCACAGCAAGCGGTTTGAGAGATTACCATTTATAGTGGGACTTGCAACACAAAAATAAAATGGAAGGTGGTGCAATTGTGGAAATGTAAAATATTATCTTCACAAAACACAGAGAAGTGGGTCAAGAAATGAGCTCTTTGTGAGCTGTGGTTCTGGGTCTTGCAAATTCTCTTCTGAAATAAGGTCCCTGCACGTACTCCAGCTTGAAAGTCACTGCATGTAAGTGTTTGTGATGGTGTGAATGTGTAAATGGAAAAGAATTATCATTCTCTTCCAAAACCCACATTTTTGTACTCCAGTCAAGATTTCCTTTTGATGAGGAACAAACGTGGGGTGCTGCACACACTGGAATGGTCACCAGTCCCAAGCTGGAATACAAATATACATCCAAATGTAGGCAGAGCCCAGCACCTCCACAGAAATTAAACACCTTCCCTTCCTCACGTACTTGGCAAGATGATGACGTCTTCCCCAGGGCCAGGGACGCTCCAGTTGGATCCACCCCAGCCTTTTCCCACATCATTCCACGTCTCTGGCTGTGACCATTTCAAGACTGAACCAAAAGGAACTGCAGAATAGGACATATAAAGACAGAATTATCATTTGCCATAGCTGGAAGAATTACCATTTCTTTGATAGCCAAGCATCTGTGACATTAACATCTTCCTTTTGTCACTGATGCAGCAACACTAACTGTTCTTTCTTACTTTTCATGTTTAAAGAAAACTGATTGAATTCCCATGTTATGGGAATTTCCATACTTTCCCAAAATATGAGAGATTTTAAAAAATGAGTGATCAACTTTTGCAATCTTGTTAACACCCAGAAAGGCAGGAGTCTTCCGATTCCAAGGGGTGACCAAGATCTGGTGTGGAAAAGCAGCTTGACCAAGACACATGGAAACTCTTGCTCCTTCCCCAAAGACTTCTTTTTCAGTTCAATCCAAAAGAAAACTTCTGAGCCTTAACACCAGGAAAATACTGGGAGAAACTGAGTTCACAAAACGCAGGTGCTTGACTTGTACCTGTATTTCAGAGAGCTAAGGCTTCATAAATTAATTGCCCCTAAGTTTGTTCTGCCATCAAGAGGGGAAGGAAAGCCTTGAAGGGGAAATCCTGTACATTAAGTTTAGTAAGTCCTAGACTAACGCAGGCAGGGCCTCCCTCTGGAGGCCTCTACAAGCACCTACTTCTGTCCTGCCTCTGTAAAACGAATTCTGGCTTTTTTTTTTTTTTTCTTGAGGAAGACTTAATTGGCGATTGAAAACACAGGAGCAAGCTCATGCTTAGGTTTTGGAGACTATACCCAGTTCAGTAATGTTGTGGTGTAGAAAAACCCTTCATTGTCAGTACAGGGAAACACAGAAATTAACCCCATGTTGAGTTCCTTAAGTTTGGGTCTGTCTTTCCATCACTTGTTTGTTCTGGGAGACACACCTTGCAAAAAGGTCTCTAGCTCCCTTTTCCACAGTGATTATTGTTGTAATACATTTAATACCAACATTTGGAAGTTTCCCTTGTCTCTGGTGTGTTTTGTCGGATTCAACATGAAACTGGGCAGTAATATCAGACTATGAAGCAGTAAAATTCTCTGTAGTCTTACATTCTCCATGACCTTTCTGATCTGCTGTGGTATTTCCCAGCAAAAGTTTATAGTCTTTTATGCCATGGAACCACACATTTACCTCAAGCAATGGTAGATAAGGCTCAATGAAATGCTTAAATGAATACCAAGATCCTCTCCTGGCTTGATAGATGTACAAAATATTGAAGTGAAAAATAACAATAGATTCCTGAAAAAGACATTAAAAAAGTAATGGTGTGACTCCCAGACCAAGGCTTTCTGGCACAGACTGTCACATACCTGGGGTAGGTAAAGCCACTCCTTCCTTCTCTTTCAGTGTGACCTGAATTAAGTCAGCTCCTGTGACTGAACACAGAGAATTTTAGCAAGGCCTTTCAAATTAACACACCAAAAAATATTAGTACTTCATTTGCTACACATGAATTCCTGGCAACATTATACAATTCTTAAAAAACACTTTTTTAAGAGCAACTATACATGTTTTCCAAGCATTTTTTTTGTCCATTTTTTTTGTGCTTTGAGAAAGGATTAAACAAACACATTTTAATTTACAGATATGGATGGTCTCAAGACAACTCATTAGAAACAGCTAAAAAGAAAACATTCAACAATCAGAAATTCTAGGCTGGAACTCGAATCTCATTTATCCCACTATAAATCCACAGCAGTTCCACTCACACAAGCAATATCACACCATTGAATGCATAATGTATTAACTGGCTCAAACAGCGAATTACAGCTTTTGTTTTGCAGTTTGGTTTTGATTTTTTTTTTTTTTTTTACCCCCAAAATCTGGTATCTGAAAGAGATGCTTTAATTAGTCAGACTTTATAGACTGGAGACAGGGACCCTGTGTTCTCTGCTGTGAAAAGGGGTCAGCAGCAATTATCACAGTTGTAACCTTTGTGCCAATGCACTGTCAGCAGGAGAAGGGCCAGAATAATGAAAATCAAAGAGGAGCAGGAGAAAGCTGCTTCAGACCCAGCTAAAATCCCACCTCCTCTCCATCTCCACTGGCATATAAAGGCACTTCCTTTCAGTCACCAGACTGGAACAACTGTAGGTTAAAATAGAAACACTCTGACAAACAAATAAATCTCCTGTCCTCTGCCCAGCCCCTTATGGTGACCCTAAAGTGTTGTTGGAACGATTTTTTTGGGGGGTAGAAGAATTGTCTGAATGAAGCCATTGTCAGAACTTTCCCCAGTTCCAGAACATGCCTGAAACTTTCCTATGTGTGCATCAACCCACCGACGGGAATTCATGCCATATTGTAATTTACTTATTTTATCTTTAAACAAGGCTCTGTACTTTTAAATTGCAAAACTCATCCTTCTCTACCTCCCTCCTTTTCTCCCAGTGCAACTGAGCAAATTTAAAATAACTGAGGTTCATTAATTTTAAGTGTTCAATAAATTAGTATGAATAATCAAAAAACTTGATTCTTTCTGATAATTACTATTTGATGTCAGTTGAAAGCACTCGATTGAGTTAGCAGCATATGCTCCTATGCCAAATGAGGCTTCCATAATTAAATAGAAACTGATTCCATGAGGTTTTTCTCATGTCTGATTAATTAGTAATCAGGTGCCTCAGCCCTGCTCTTCAGTGACACCTTCTCTCCCAACGGTAGCTGGGATCTGATCCATTTATCAGTCAAGTCAATCTGCCCCAAACCATCACACTCAGCCCACACTGAACAGCATCCTGCCTTGAGCGGCCACAAGGTGAGCCTTTGAGGAGAAAAAAATGACATGAAGCTGCCAGTTTAAAGTCTTTGACACAGCTCTCATGGCTTTCAGACAATGCATCTCTGTGTGTACTTTTATGATTATGGTGGTTTTCCTTCTCTTCTCACTTACATGGGGCAAACCAGGTGCCAAAGCCGATATATCAGACTTAGGAAAAGTGAAACAACAAAGCCCTGACACTATTCTAAAAAGCTAAATGTATTTTGTCAGGTTTTGGGAGGGGGATTTTTGTTTACTTTTGCAGGCATTAGAGTGAAATCATCTAATTAAGGATGTTTGTATTGTTCAGAGAAAAGCTGTTCTAATTAAATCCCAATGGGACATAGAACTTGATCAATATGGTGCATAGACCTCATAAAGGGGTTCAGTCCCCTTACCCAGTGAAGAAAGGAACCATTAAGACTTAGTTCAGTACAGTCCTGTCCAGAGTCAGGGCAATGATAATAGCTTCCTGTATTTGAAGTGTCATCCCACCACAGAGCATGACAATTCAAACTATTATAACTCATTTATACTCTCCAAATGAGTTAAGGAATCAGGGCAGAATACCCCATGGAATTCTCCACAGCCTTGTAACTTGCACAATTATTTATACTGATACAGTGTAAAGTGCAACCGTTGTGAATCAGCAGTGTTTTGTTTCCTTTTCCCACAAGTACTCCTAAAAACTGATCAAAAAAGATAAAGACCTTGGGATTAATCATGGCTACAGTGACATAGTCCTTCTGGTTGTTTTGTTTTGCTGCTGAGTAGGTTATCACTGGGTTTTGCAGGACAGGAAGAGATACAGGCACTACAGATGAAGGACGTCATTAGTAAACATTGAATTAAGGTGACTCTTCACAAAATGTAGTTATAAGGCTCCAGGGTTTAGTTGTATAAAACCTTTATAAGGCTCATCAATTTTCTGCCTTGTTACAGCTCCTCCTGGATGTTGGGGCTGTGAATCATAAATGTAGGCCTCCTGGATGATAATGCTGGTGACTTTCTCCTGGTTCAGGGCTCCTTGAGTGAACATGAAGGAGGAGCAACTCAGTCTTTTATCAGCTTTGCAGTGACTCGGAATTTTGCCTGTGGATATTAGGAAGGGCTGAAACTAGGATAAATGGCTCCAATAGCCTGACTTACAAATAACAAGCAGCTCCATGCTATTTAACATCAATTGGGCTAACATCCATCACTGGGAAATCAAAACTTTTTAGACAGCACAATCAACAACACAGTGAGACACACCTATAGAAAATGGAGAACCTGGGAGAGGGTGTTTTGTCTTCCTCTATGAGCATCTGTTACAGGAGATACCCAGAAATACTACATTATGGGGACACTGAAGTAAAGAGAGATGTAAAAAAAAATTATACACATATAAAGAGATAGATAAAATTATATATGTGTGTATATATATATATATATATATATATATATATTTGGGTTGATGGACACAGTTTCTTGCTTACAGCAGATTGGCATTTGCATTAAATTCCTCCTGCACAGATCACATAGTCAAAAAATCAACCCTGACAGGATTATAAGGGTATTTCATCATCTTATTTCTGTAACTGCTACATTCGCTGATGTCTCTGCCTCCATGCCAGAAGGACGGAAACTCAGCCACCAGGAGAAGGTTGTTTTGTGCATTTGTGTCTATTACAAAAATTGAGCAACTGAGGGAGCTAGGGATGTTTAGCCTGGAGAAAAGGAGTCCCAGGGGGGACCTTATTGCTCTCTACAACTCCCTGGAAGGAGGTTGTACCCAGTTGGGAGTCAATCTCTTCTCCCAGGCAATTAGCAACAGGACAAGAGGAAATGGCCTCAAGCTGCACCAGGGGAGGTGCAGGTTTAACATCAGGAATAATTTCTTCACTGAAAGGATGGCTAAGCATTGGAACAGACTGCCCAGGGAGATGATAGAGTCACTATCCCTGGAACTGTTAAAAAAATCAGTGCTCTGGTCTGGGTGACAAGGTAAGGATCAGTCACAGGTTGGACTCAATGACCTTGGAGGTCTTTTCCAGCCTTAATGATTATATGATTCTATGATTACAAGGGGTACCTCTTTGCTAAGAACTGACTTTCATTTCATGGAGGTCACTGAGCAACCCACATTTGGTCAACTGGCCCTGTGAAACAACTGATTTGGGGTGAGTTTCATCTGGCTGGAAGAAAAGATTCACCCTTGTACAATCAGTCCTCTGTAAAGAATTAACTCCATTCTTTAGGTATTTCAACGAGGATCCTCCTTTACCCCCAAGCAACAGGGCTGCAGAAAATATCTATGTTTATTTATTTTCTGTATTTTAATATCAGAAACAAACATTCCTAAGAGTCTGTTTTTCCTCCTATACAAAGCAATTACAGAGACCCACAGAGTCTAATGGAAGTGACATAATTCTTTAGGAATCTAGAAAAGACAATAAGTATAATCAAATTAATTTTTTTAAGAAGTATGGAAATTGTAAACCTGCTTCTGACACAACAGTAATGTGAGGTTGAGCCTCAGGCCCTCTTAACAACTCACACATGAGTAGCCTGAGCAAAGTCAGCAGGATGACCTGTCTCCATAAAAGTTGTGTCTACTGAAAAATTTATTTGTGGTAAATAAAAAGTTTGATAATCCTTTCAGTGATGTTTTCAATAATGTTTGTGTCCAGTACTTCAATTAAAAAAAAAAAAAAAAAGCCAAGAGAAATCTGGAGACGAAGGAAGCCAACACTTTTTCTCATTCCAAAAGAAAATGGTTTAAAGATTTCAAAAGTGAACAAAAAGGAAATAACATCTCTCTGTGTTTCAGCCAGTTCCAGTATTGCCCAGAGACCTTAACCAAGGAGCAGTACCACACTGTGGCACCATATGCTGAAATTTGTAACAGACTTAAAAAGCTCATAATGTTATTATTGCAATTTACAAAGGATATTTCTCCCAAAAATATCCCAGATGTCCCAGTGGCATGTTTCTTTCCACCACCCTTGTTACAATAAGTGGGGTTTTTTTTTTATTCAGCATGGTCACATCATGTTTTACTCTCCACAACCCCTGAGTGTTTCAGAGGCACACCACAACTGCAGGCCCACAGTGATTTTTGAGGACTGCTACTCTTAAGACATGGGGCTTCCCAGAGATAATCAGGGTGATGCTATGAAGACTGAATCATGTCAAAGCAAAGCTGATGATGTAGAAATGACTGGCATGAGATGCTTCTCCTTCACCCAGCATCCAGCAGGGACACGGAGTTACCTGTCCTTCAATGATGATTCTTTTGAAATGGTTTGAAAAGGTGGTTTTCAAAGAGACTTATGGGCTGGATAACAGTTTCATGTATGTAGGTAGCAGTGAGTACCTTTGTTAATAGGATCATTGCCCACATAACAGAAACATTCTCCATTACAATTATTTCTTCCTATTCAGCACCCCCTATGTTCTCCTGCTTCCAAGCCTAATTTACAAAACTCCAGCCATCAACTTAACTCCTTTAATCCCCTCCATACGGTCTATTTTCTTGCCTTTTGTGTTAGACAGACCTTTTTCTGCCCCAAAGATAAACAAACACTTGCATGACGCCAGGCAAATTCGGATGGAAGAGGGCATGGAGAAAGCCTGAGCCCAATGAAAACTTCTGGCCAAGGTGGCTTCATTCAGCTGCCTGCTTCGTTTGAATAACAATATCTTCTCAGTCACGGGGCTTCCCTCCCCTTCTCCCCCTTTTCCTCCCCCATGCAGGCGTGAGTAAAAGGCTGTGTGAATTGAGGAGTCTGCTTGTGAATGAGCTGGCATCTGATGCTTATTTACCGACGTTAATTTTGGATGTAATGCACCCCTGCCACTTCCCCACAGTTTGCCCTAAAAGGCTTTCTGAGGGGCACAAAAGCAGCGGGTCAAAAGTGAGTTGACCCCTGCCAGAATGTACAATTATTGCAAAGAGGTGGTACACCAGCAGCTGTCGAAACCCCACCGAAGCGCTTCCAAAAGTTGGAGGATGACTAATACGCTGGAGCTCTCCCCTCCGCCCCGCGAGAGCCGCCGACTCTGGGCAGGAAGAATTATGGCCCTCCCGAGCAGCTGCAATAATTGTCTTGCCATTGTCCCCCAGCCCTCCCTCGGCCACCCCCTACAAGTGCCCATTGTGGCCGCGGAGTCAAGTGATTACATGCTTGGGCTGATGCTGTTTGCGCCCAGCTGCCCGAGCGCTGACACACGAGCCTGGAGAGGGGGGACCCGCGTCTGCTAGACGGGACTGCGACATACCAGACCTTTTACATAAGTCAAACAGGAACAAATGACTCTTTATCAGCCCTTTCTCCCTTTGAAGTGGCGGCTGCTTATAGGCCCTTACAGCTTTTCCTCCTTAGCCCGAGCAAACATCCTCCTTTTGATATGCTACATGCTCATTATCTCTGCCCCATTTAATGATTTTTGATTGAAGGGTGGCAGCGCAGTTGCCAAGAGGGTAGTTAAAGAGGCTCCACGCAGTCAGGACAACAAGAAAGGCTTTCCTTGTGCAGCAGCCTAAATTTGGAGTTTCTTAACAGTGTGTTCTTGTTCTTAGCAGCAGATAAGGGCTGAGCGTGAAATTCTTAATTAAGCAGTAAATAGAGAGTGGGGTGTCAGCAGATGCAGCCTGTAGCCATGGAGACCAAGTCTGATGAAGGAGGGAGCTGAGACTCAACGCCGGCCCCGGGCTCGGGCATGACTGACAGCTGAAGAATCCGACAAAGCTTGTAAACGGGATTAATTAGTTGGCTAATTATTTCATATAGTTAAATGTAAATAAAATATTTAAAAAAAATAGACAAGAAAAAGAAACCAAAAAAAACAGCTTGCAGAGTCAGGCAGGAAGATGTTCTGAAGGCCAGACTTTCAAGCCTTGTCCTCTCCAGGTCAGTAGGTGGAACTGGTGGGGTTTTAAGGCCAGAAGGGACTATTGTGGCAGCTTTCTCTGACCTCCTACGGAGCATGAGGTTTCTAATAGCTTCTCGCAGAGCTGGAGCATATTTCCCTGAAAAGATGGCCAAGCATCATCTAAGGACCCTGAGTGATGGAAAGTCCACCACATGCCATGAGTCTGCTCTGCTGGCTAATTATCCTCACCCTCTCAGGCTGCACAGCAGAGATCAGGAGAGAAATTAAATGGCACACCAGGGCCAGGAATCTGCTTGCTTTGTTTCAGACTTTTACCCTACACCAACAGCATAAATATGAGGTACCCAACACTGAATTATTGATCTCACTCCTATAAAAGTCCTCGCTGAAAGTGTTCACAGCATGAATTATAGATGTTAGGTGTTTTCATAAGTTTCCCCTTGTGTACTTTGGATGATTGTTTCTGTCGCTATTAAAATGAGAAACCACAACAAGCTCTTCAAATAATAAAAATCAAGACGAAAGTAAGGTAAGGACAAGAAAGTATCTGTGATGCAAGAGTGACATATGCCATCCAGACCACTTTATCCCAGTCCCCCCAGGACTGTCATCTCCTCTGTTTTCAACACCAGAGGCCAACATACAGATGTCATCCTCTGAGCTTTCCCATTGCTGCTCTGACAGTGAAGTTCAGGATATATAAACTGAAAAGCAGTCAACTTATATTTGAAAGAACAAATTTACACTGTTAGTAAACTGAAATAATAAAACATCTTTTCTCCTTTCAGTAGACACCTGACATGATCTTTGGCAAGGCTTAGACACAAGAGCTAAATGTATAGCAGCCAATCTATACCTGAACTATATCTAAACAGGGTCAGGACACAGAACTAAGACCAAGACCCCAATATTCTATATTATTATAATGCTGGCCAAATTCCTGGCACAGTTTTGGCCCAGATCATGCAGTCTCCCAGGTGGTGACCAATACAGTTTGGGATTTAGCACAGGACAGGGATCTGTCCTGTTATTGCAAAAGTCATAATCTTTACTTTCCCTGTATGACAGCCATGAAGGATAAGCTAATCTTCTCAAAGACACCCAAATAAATTTGTAAATCCTGGTTCTGCTATTATTATTTAAGGCAACAATCATTACCTTGCCTTTCACATATAGAGCTTAGACACTATAAAATTATTTTCTTGAGAATGGGAATTGTGGAAAAAGTCCATTTCTCCAAAAAAAAAAAAAAAAAAAAAAAAAACACCCCCCATCCTTATTTGGGGGAAAAAAACANAAAAAAAAAAAAAAAAAAATTACCACCACACTTCATGATCTGGTGTACAAAGTCACATACTCAAATGCAAAAGTCTGTGATGTCTTTGGAAGTTTCATGTCCTAGGAAAAATTCTCTCCCAGTAATCCTATTGCCTTCAGTGGGCTCAGCCTTGCTAGATTGCCTGTGATTTATTACTGCTATATGTGATATAGGACCAGTTGACAACAGAGGTCATTAGTGGAATTTGATGCCTTTAACTCTCAAAAACCCAACAACCCAATTCAAATATAACTGAGGTCACCTCATACACTATTTATGGCACATTCCTTCAGTTGATAGGTCAGGCATCAGATAGTTCAGCTACGGATGGACCTGATGTGCACTTACCTATTTGCACTTACCTTTAGAAGGACCTCTCCCTTATTGAAAGGCCATTGAAAGGTGGCCTTGTGTAGATTTGAGGTTTAAATTAAAAAGACATCAGCTGTGTCACCATTCTTAATCAGAACTGTACCTTGTAACCCTGATATTTCACTTACCCAAATAGGTGAACTTCCCCAGGTTGCTGTCAAGATGCCAATCACAGCTCCTGTGTAGTCCATATGAAGGCAGGGATTGGAGTGACTGTCCCCTCCTTGTTCCACAAGACACTGCAGCCTCAAGATGGGCAGGAAGATCCTTGTGTTCCACCAGCAAGTAATTCCCAGCCTTGAAGTTGCTAAATGTGACTGAATACTGAGAAGAGGGAACCAAAAGAAATATGCCTGTGTCAGTGATTAAAGCTCCATGGAGAGCAGCACAAAAGGGTAAAGAGGATATGTTGAAAATGTGAAAAGAGATGTAAAACTCAGCAGAAGGTGATGGTAAATGCAGACAAAATGAACTGTCCTCATCATCTTTGAAAGGTGCAGAGGAACAATGTCTTCTGAAAACCATGCTTCAGTGTCTTAAGGTAGTAAAAATCCTGTTGGTTCCTAAGCACCACACTGAACTTTCACCTAAGACATTCAAAATCATCAAGGATCCAAGGCCAGGTTGGATGGCACTTGGAGCAGTCTAGTCTAGTGGAAGGTGTCCCTGCCCATGGCAGGGGGTTGGAACAAGGGGAGTTTTAAGGTCCCTTCCAACCCAAACCATTCCATGATTCCATGACCTTCCTGCTCCATGTTACTATTGAGAACTTCAGGAATCAGGTCATCTTAAGCCTATAAATACAGAGAAACTTTCTCAGTGCACTTAACTCTTCTTTTTTTCTCTCTGCTCACCCAAAGAGATGAAAGCATGATTATCTCTTCCAGATATAATTCTGAAATTATAAAACCTTCCCGTGTTACCTGGAGCTGTTTGTTGACCAAAGGGTTGTCAAATGTCAATGTGTAAGTCTCTTTATCCAAGAGAAGAACCATCCAGCCATACAGGTTTGATAAAGTATCAGGGACATAATTGACCATGGTTGTCTTATTCCTACTGTCAGTCACAGTTAAATTATAGGGAATGTCTGGAGCCTCTTTTCTGCAGGAAAAAAAAAAATTTTACACTGAACTCTGTCATTTTGCAACCTATACAGTTCTATTTTTATTTGAATTACAATAGCTGTGCTCAGAATGTGTCTACATTTTTGTAATTCTTTACAAACGCCATAAGAAACAATCTTTTGCCTGAAGTGCTGTAAAAAGTGAAAGACATAAAAGGAGATGCAGGGTGGGGTAACAAAGGCACAGAGGAACACAGCAGACCAATGGCAACAGCCAGGGTACCAAATCCTATAAGGCCCAAGAATTTCCCCACTTACCAGACTCATGGGCCTCAGGCTCAACTTTTAGGATCTTCATGAAATTTGATAAGAGTTTTCTGATTAGCCTCATCCCAGGCTGGATTAAGTTTGGCGCAACCTGGTCTAGTGGAAGGTGTCCCTGCCCGTGGCAGGGGGTTGGAATGAGATGATCTTTAGGGTCCCTTCCAACCCAAATCATTCTGTGGTTCTGTGATTACTCACTCCCATTTGAGTGGTCAAAAGTTTCACTGAGGCTGAAAATGCAAAAAGCCTGTGTAATTCAAAAAGCTGCTCTTTGCCTGCTGGGGCTGCTGCAGTGTTTAAATCCTTCACAAAATGGGTGAACTTTAAGTACAGCAGCTCTGAGCATCCAAATGAGAACTCAACCCCCTTTTTCACTAGAACTTTGCACTCCTCATTTCTGCCCAGTCTAGTCAGAGAAAAAACCCTTCTGAACAGATCAACAGTAGTACTGATATCATGAGTGGGCATAAACCCTTTTAGATTTAAGGTCTCTGGAGACTATTCTGAGTTTTGGCATTTGAGCTGACACTAAGCTTAAAAAATCCCCTCTTTTAAGCATACCTTGAATAGTATTTCTCAGTATTTGCAATATTACCCTACAGCTACACATCTCAGCATATTATCCAACTTCCCAGACTGGATATGACTTACTTACCCAGGACAGACAGTGCTAAAATTCATGTCACCCTGCAACTGCCTGTATTTGCAATTTTGGGTTTTGGGTTTTGTTTTGTTTTGTCTTATTTTTTTTCCCTAGTGCTTTGGAGACAGTGCAAAATCACCAAAGAAGTAATCCTGGAGATATTTTCCCTTTCTCTTTTAAAATCAGTTCTCTTTTAAAATCAATTCTGAGATTTTTTAATTTTATTTTTTTTTTTTAATTATTCTAGTGACTGTCACTATGGCAAAGCACTTTCTAGTTACCCAGAAACATTCAGCTGAGAAACAGCAATGGCAAAGAGAAGTGAATCAGCAAAGAATCACTCAACCAGAAGATATTGGCAGACCAATGAAACTGGAAGGAGTTTATAAGGCTTAAACAGCTTTTGTACTACTAATAAACCTCCTCTTATTGGCATTAACTGGACCAGGATATTAGGCTGCTAATTAAGCAAGTAAATGACAACAAGCACATTATTGCCACAGTTTTCAGCACCTGCACAGGTATGCAGGAGAACTTTTCTAGTAGCAGAAGCACACCACACAATGCAGAGAAACATTAAATTCTCCTGCACACTAGAAATTGCCTTGTCGAGTTACAAAGATGCCCAATACCACAGCAAGTGACAGAGACTCAGACCTGTCCTCTCTGCAGTGTAAATTTACATGGGTTTGCTTCTTATTCATTTCACTTTTCATTGCTGGAGAAGTTTGATGAGACATTGAATCACTTTTGTCAGAGGACTCTCCCCAGTACTGCCAGGAGAAGGAAGGAAAGAGAAGAAAGCCTGGAAGGAACAATCCTGGTCAAATACAAGTCACTTGACCTGATCTGTCAGAAAGTTAGGTGGCAATTCCACACTAGCCATGTAGATCTGTAGCAGCGCACTTGGCAGAAGCTGCTGCTTTTGAGTTTCAGGTTTTGGTGGGAAGAAAGCCCAGGCAAAGCCCACAGCCTTCTTCTTCCAATATCCGAACTCTCTGCCTGAGCTGTGGTAAAATCCCATATTGCCTTTGTGTTACCTGTACCCATATCTCAGATGCCATATATGGCTATGTCCTGGAAAGCTCTTCTCCACTGGTCACTTTGAACTATGCCATTCCCCATTGGGTGTTTCCTGATCCCATCTCCCTTTAAAAGAGCCTTGCAGGGCTTCTTCCTTGCTCTTTCTGCTTGGTTACCCAGCCATCTGGATAACTCTGAACCCTCAAGAAGGAACACTGGATTTACACTAAACGGCTGTTATCCCAGAGAAGGGCCCTCTGTCTGAGCCTTTTATTCTCGTCTGCGCTACCACACCACGCCTGGGGAAACTCTCGTCCTAGAGGAGCCAGCAGAAACAGGTTATCTGCAGTAGCTAGGACTCTGTCCTTTGGGAGAGTTATACAACTCACCACGGCAGGGATCCCACACGCATAAAGGCGCTGTCACTACCTCGAGAGCATTCCAGGCTATTAGCGCTTTTATAGCTCCAACAGCTAGTGAATGGGAATGTGAAATCACTAACCAGTGAACTGACTCTGAATGCAATTCTGTTGGAGACCAGTATTGAGAAGACCCCAAATAAATATCTTAAACTAGAGAGTGAACTTCCAGATGGCTACCGTTAAGTGAAATATATCTTTTCCTGTGTGTCTACTTATAACAGACAAGGTAAATAATCATAGAACCATTTAGTTTGGAAAAGACCTCAGATCATTGAGTCCAACCATTAACCCAGCACTGCCAAGGCCACCACTAAACCATATCCCCAGGTGCCACGTTTTACACGTGTTTTAAATCCCTCCAGGCATCGTGACTCCACCACTGCCCCATGCAGCCCATTTCAATGTTTGACTTCCTTTTCCATGAGGAAATTCTTCCTATTATCCAACCTAAACCTCGCTTGGTGCACCTTGAGGCCGTGTCTTCTCATCCTGTCCCTTGTTGCCTGGGAGCAGAGCCCAACCCCACCTGTCTGCCTCCTCCTGTCAGGGAATTGTGGAGAGCCAGAAGGTCCCCCCTGAACCTCCTTTTCTCCAAATTGACCTGTCCCCAGCTCCCTCAGCCCCTCCTGGTGCTCCAGCCCCTTCCCCAGCTCTGTTCCCTTCCCCAGACATTTTCCAACCCCTCAAAGCTATCTCTTGTCAGGAGGATCCCAGAGTTGTCCCCAGGACTGGAGGTGCCCCAGCAGTGCCAGCACAGGGGACAGGCACTGCCCTGGTCCTGCTGGACACACCATTCCTGGGACACCCCAGGGGCCACTGGTCTTTTGTCCACCTGGGCACACCTGGCTCACATTCACCTTGAAGCTTGTTCATGACCCAAGAAGGAAAAGGAGCAGAAGATACCTTGTGGCCTGGAATCGCTATGGTTTTCTTGACCTGGAATGCTGTGTCCTTGCCTTTTGCATACATTGCTCAAGATGTAGCCACCCATAAATACATTCCCTAGTCCTGAGAGAAAGCCAGCATGCCAAACCAAAAATCTGGGGAACCTGGAAAACTTTGCAGCTCAGTGTACAAATTAACTGGTGCAGGGCAACAAAGAGCCTGAGACTACACTCCCCTTGAAAGGATGTCAGTGTGCTTGTTTTTTCCCCTCTATGCCAAACAGGCACCAAAATGGAAGTACCCCACTGATGGAATTACCAGCCACAATTAGCACCATTTCCATTTGCCCTAAATAGCCAGTGATTTCACTGTGCCCTAAATAGCCACCAATCTACCTCTCTTTAATGTTAATGAAGTAGAAGAGCGCTGGTGCACACGAGTATTTCTAATTCAGAGGATCCGAGGGAGCCTGCACGCATCATTAACATGGAGAGCTTCATTATCAGAGGAAAGAGCCTTCCCCTGAACTTCTCCTGGCTTTATTTGAAAGAAACTAGGAGGCAATGGTCTTAATGCAAAATTAACCCTCACTTTAAACTGCTGGAAGCCTTTACAAACTGTAAGGGGAAAAAAAGGATGACTCACTGAAAAGGCTGTATTTTTATATTGAAGCAGGTTTCAATTAAGGAGCAATTTGCTTTAGAAATATGGCAGGATTACAGGATAGGGCTTTACAGTCTGAGCCACAATTCACCAATTGTGACTGTATAAACTGTTATGTAATTTAGCTCAAATGCATTGTGCAGAACTGCTCAACAGATATGGGCCACAAAGGATTTGTTAAAGCAATCAGCAACATGGAGTACAACAAATATTAACTCTCCTGTTTATGTTTACCATTAACTTATTTATCCTAAGGGTCCATATCTGTGTGTATGAAGGCAGGCGTTGTGTTTAGCTCTAAATGCTTTCTGTTTGTGTAATAATCCATTATGATTATGCCTCTTCAAAAACAGGAAACAATTTAGCATTGAACTTCAAATGGGACACCAAATGTTTATATCAACAGTCCAGGTTTATTGTTGGCCAAAGGGAGGCTAATTCCAAATTATGACCATACCAAACACTTTACAGGTTTAATGCTGGGCCCCAGACCAGTTCGTTTTATTTTAATTGCCAAGAACTAAGAATTTTCAGCTGTTTTCAGTAAACGTGTGTATCTTTGTTGAGATACCAAGCTCATTATTCAAATCTGTCTTGTATTATGAACCTTTACTAGCAGTGATTTTTTTTTCATGCATGGGTCTTTCCAGAAATAACTAGATTTTTGACCCTGATCCTGAGTCACCACCATGGGCTGAATTTGAAGTAAAAGAAGAACTGAGGTGGTGTCCCAGGAATAGAGATGGTTGTGACTGACAAGCCAAGGTGGCTTAGTTCAGAGCTGCATTTGAGTTTTCCACCCCTAATTTCCTAACTCCCCTTAAAACATTTTTAAATGTGTTCTTAAAACATTTCCCTACCTCCTACACTTTACAAGTTGGTATTTTCAGGAAAACTAAAATCAGATAGAAATTCTGAGCTGGAAAGTGGTTGATAAACAAACAGCTCATATGTCTCTGCAATGCAAGCATAGCAAAGACCAGTGGAGAATCACTTGGTCACTATGCTTTTCCCACATCAGATAGAGCTGTGAAGAATGCCTGGAAGTGTCCAAGGCCAGGCTGGACAGGGCTTGGAGCAACCTGGGCTAGTGGAAGGTGTCCCTGCCCACAGCAGGGGGTTGAAATGGAATGCTCTTTAAGGCCCCTTCCAGCCCAAACCATTCTATGATTTTAGGGTTAATATGTTGGTTATGACAGGGAGTCCCAGCTGATATACTTGGCTCAGATGTACCCAGATCATAAAAAACACCCAACAGACCTGCCAGATTTCTCTTTGCAAGCAAAGAAAGTATAGGATAGCAAACATTCCCTCAATGGTAAATTTATCTCCCTGCATCCAGAAACACCACAGATGGTGGTCAAGCTGAGGGGGAAGACTTGAGGAAACATCTTGTCTTGTATACTCATAACATTGTGCAGAATCTGGCTTTGCTGCTCATACCCCAGACTGCAGGGTGAACAGAAAGGTAACCTCCATTAGGAAACAAATTTCTCACATTGAGATGTGTGAGATACCAGAAGTGCAGCAGAGTAAGAGGTGAATCTCTGAAGCTGAGCTGATGGGTTTGATAACTGATGGTTTGTTAACTGATGGTTTGTTAACTGAACAGTCAACAGCCAATTATTTAATATTTGCCTCCCACCTTATACCACAGGAGCTCTCAGAGGGTGGGCTATGAGGACAAGTGACTGTGTAAGCTGACCCCTGTGTGGGTACAGTCATGCACATGGGGAGGACACACAGCCAGAGAGCGACTGAGTACATTGAGAGTAGAATCATAGTGGTCAGGGTGTTATACTGCAGGCACCACAGCAAGGAAATATCAAAGGAAAAGCATAGAGTAACCATTTGAACTGCCTTAAAAACTCAAAGCCACAGATGTAGGGGAACACTACTCCTTTCACATCAACCCATCAGCAATGGCTGGGTTTGCAGCAGCAGTGCAGCACAAAGGAGAGGATGTTAGACCAGGTTTAAAAATTAAACCTATAATGAGGGAAGTTAATCTTTCGCTCTGCAGCAGACTAGAGAAGAGGGAGACAAAAATGGCTTGAACTACAAGACAGGTGCTGAGCAGGACTCATGTCTCCCCAGTGAGAAATGGAAAGCAAACGAAAGGGACCAAGAGAAAAACTCCCTCTTGGCACGTGCAGCCACCGAGTGTTTGGAGTCCCCTTTGCCGCGAGGTGCTGCCAGGCTGCCGATTATTCTAATGCTCTCCTCTTGTAAAAATTATGCATAATATGAGGAAACTTTGAAAGTCACTTAATCATGTTATGACAATTTTTTAATGAAAATTTGTTTTAATATTAATAGAGATTCATAGTTCCATGATAATATGGGTAGCGGTGGCATTTGGAGCAGCCGTTTCTAGCCTGCAGCCATGCTGTGCTGTGCCATAGCATAAGCTGTGCTTCAGACTACTCAATAACTTTCTCACATATAAATTTATAAAGACTTTTATAAGCTCCAATTATGTTTTTAAAAGACATAAAACCCCTCTTTAAAGTGTGCTTACGTGACACATTAGTTCAACTTTCAACTGGACTTTGTGAAGAAGGGTTTTGTTACAGCAGTGGAGACTTGAAATGGATCCCCATTTCCCTGGAAGTTGTTGAGTGAAGCAGTTCCGGTCAGAGAGTCACAAAAGGTTCAAGACAGTAGTTTTCTTTTTTAAAAAAGGGTTTCTGGTGTTTATCTTTAACAAAAAAACAAAACAAAACAAAACAAAACAAAAAACCAAACCTTTTTGTTTCCCAAATACATGGGTGTTTTTAGGGAAAAATCATCAATACACTACATGCATTCTGGTAAATTAAAAGAGTAAATATAAAGAGTCAATTGCCCATTTTGTATTGTAAATATTTAAAATTGTTCTTGACACGCTTTTATCTTGCATCAATTAGCCCTATCCCTGACAGATCCCAGACAGGGGATTTTTCCTAAAAGTTCGTGCAGATGTAACATCCCTTATGTTTTGGAGCCTGAGAGGGTTATTAATATGCAAGCCTTGCCAGTTGCCCATAGGGTCAGGGAATGATCCTGAAGTTGCTGGGTTAGAGGTTGTCACACTAAGACTCCCCTCTCAAGATCCATTACTTGCCTCAGCCTTCAAGATTTTTGGAATCCATCCCTGAAACTCAGGGGAAGCAAAAAAACCCACCATCTCAATTTTCTCATGCTTTTAATTGAGGAGCACAGAATATTCAAGTTGCAAGTCTGACAGATCTCATATTCCAGGGCCTGGTGAATATAGCACAAGGCAAAGATTTCTTCTAGAGTGATTTTTAATTCTTTTCTTGTCCAAAAATAAAGAATGTAAAGCAACAATACTTTTATTGTTTTATTGAGATGAGATGAATCTTCTTTAACTGAGAAGAGACTGTACCATTAGGAATTTTTTCCTGTCACCCACCTATCTTCATTCTCTTTGCGCAGCCTCTGCCAATTGCTCCTAGTCATGTTTTGCCATATTAATCCTAAACTATTCCCTTTTTATTACAAACACTCTTCAAATACATCTGGATAAAATTCACCCGTTCTCCTTCTTCTCCCACTCCTTCATCCTCCGGTCATGCTGTGGATATTTTATTAATTGACTTTTACTCTTCATCCCCTCCAGCTCCTTTTATTCCCCATGCTGGTCCTCTCCCAGGGTGATTTTGGAGCTCTATCCTTCTGAACAAAGCCTCCCTGCCTCACCACACTCACTTGGCTGTTTGCTGACAGTCTTTCAACTTAACATGACGGTGATTTGGCTGCTCGGAGCTGCTTAGGAGAGAGGATCTGGAAGCAGCACAGAGAGGATGCTCATGGTCTCTGGGGCTACTCTGTTGAGTACACAGTCCTCAGGAGGACAGGCTAACAGCTGGCTTCTGCTTCTCAGACTGCCAAGGATCTTTGATGTAAACTGACTCTCAGCTCATGCAGATGAATAATGAAGAAGCAAAATAAAGGGTACTTGTTTGAAACAAAACCTTAATTGAAAAGTCATTGATATGACTAATCATAGAATCCCAGAATAGTTTAGGTTGGAAGGGACCTTAAAGCTTATCTAGTTCCAACCCCCTGTCATGAGCAGGGACACCTACTCCTAGATCAGGTTGTTCAGGCCCTGTCCAACCTGGCCTTGAACACTTCCAGGGTAAGTCTCATTCAATTCACTGGGAAGGCAAAATTAGGTCAGGTTAACTCTTTCAGAGTTAGCAGCAATGGTGCAGATATCAACAATCACATTGTGACAGTACCAAAAAACACCCAAATCACTCTACAGGAAACATTTTCAGAAGCTCCATCCACCCACACAACATTGACCCAAAGGTCTTGTAGTCCATTTCATCAAGGTAAACACAGACTAGAAAGGGAATTGATTTTTCCAAGACTTCATGGTTAACTGTTTAGGAAAGACACCAAGCACAGTTTTATTTTGCCTTTTACCCAGTATTCTTTTAGTTAAATCAGAAGAACTCCAAGCTCTTAATTTATTGCAGACTTTTGTTTTCACTACAAGACACAGTAATCACATGCAAAGCCTGCAGGTAGCTGAGAGACTTACAGTTTTCTCCTTCAATGGAACAAGTGATTATTTTTTTCCCTGTTTGGGAAAGGGTTGGGTTCTTTCCCTCTTCTTCTAAAACATGAATTATGAGACAGACATTAATAATTAACAGCCCTCTGACAGAGCACTTCAGGATTTCTGCCTGCGTACTACTAACCTGAGACAGCAAAAAATGGATAATGGCTCAGATTTGTACTTCAAAAGGAAAGTGAAATGCTGAGCAGGGCACTGGGAAGGGAAGATGAGCATGGAAAGAAAAACGGGAGCAATGTTTAGGTCACTAAAAGACTTTTTCACACTTTTTCTCATGTTGGAAATTTGCAAGGGTCCTCCTTGGGTAATAGGAGTGGTGGCAGTTCTTGTCTGAACAGCATTTCTCCACTGGATCCCCTTCACTGTCAGCTGCTCAAAGGCAGGAACAATTCCAGCTTGGGAAGACAAATGAGCTGGGACAGCAAATGGAAGCTGTACAGCCATCCAAGCTCATGGTAAAGACCTGGCTGTGTCCCAGGACTGGGTTGTTGTTAGAGCTGCTTCTAATTTCCCAGGCAATCAAATACTTTGGTGTGAGATGCCAGATCTGGCACAACATCTCCAGGAAATCTTTGCCCTTCTGCCATGGCATAAAGACACAGGAGATAGCAGAGGGCATTTTGAATGGCACAAGACATCTCTCCATGGGCAACCAAATCAAGGACCCACCTTTCCATCAGCTGGAATGGGACATATGGTCAGTGTCTATAAGGTCACCACAAATGTTCTTTAGGATAATATCTAAGTCTGTGTTCAACCCAATTTGAATTTACTCATACTGAGTTTCTGTCTCACCTGACAAATCTTCCCAGTAATATTTGACTGCTGAATAAGCTCTGAGAGCTACATCACAGATTTACTGCAGTCCCCATCACCCACAAAGTAATTTTTTTTCATTTACTCTTTGGGTTGCTCTATCATGATTAAGACAACAAACAAATGGGTTTTCATTCATCACCTCCCTGGAGGTGTTCAAGGCCACATTGGATGAAGCCCTGAGCAACCCATTCCAGGGGAATGTCCCTGCCCATGACAAAGAGGTTGTAACTGGGTGATTTTTAAATTCCCTTCCAAGCCAAACTGTTCTGTGATTTCCATCTATAAACAGTATCAGAAGTGCCTTTTGTAAACAAGTAAAAACTGGCATCCTAAATCTGGAAAAGCAATTACCTGGTTGTTAAAAAACATTTCTGCCACTCACAAGAACCGAAGTTTATCCTTGAGTTTCAAACCTCTCTTGTACAATTGTCTGACCCCATCATGTTGATGGGAAGCCATAACTGTGTAGACTGAAAAGGTTGTTCACTTGAGAGCCTGAGTCAGTCTTAATGAGGTTTGATGACCTGAATTTAACTCGAAACAAGCAAAGAACAGTAAAATGAAAGACCAAAAATTCCTGTTGAGGTGGGTAAGAAAGGCATGGCAGCAACAGAGCTGCAGAAACAGAACAACTGGAAAGTTTTCTTTTGATTAAATATGTAATGAACTATATTGTCTATACAATATAGGTGTTTATTGCATGAAAGCTGTGCCCATGAAACCATAAAATGATGAACCTAGTTTTATTAGAAAACATGATGCATGAATCTATGATAGTTTATGAATCTAAAATAGCAGTTAAATCAGATGGCAAAGATTCTCTGGTTAAGACATGAAAATTTATTCTGTTCATGACCACTTATTCTTTGGGAGCATTTGGGCAAATCAATCAAAATGATCATAAAAGGAAATAATTTCAGAACCTGACTCAAAGTCTAAGTAAATTCAAACTCCTTATTTCATTTTTTTAAAGACTGTATCTTATTATCAGCTGAGGTGTTTTATTCACAATTTACCGGTCAATGCTCAGAAAATCTTGGCAAAGTTTGTTGTTTGCCCACAAAATCTTTGACTGTGTGTGACTTGCCCATTGATTTCACTTTGAGCATTAGTCCCCATCTCGACCTTACTTCTTATTTCTACAAAGGCTAGTTTATATCCCCCTGGTAACTTGGAAAGTGACAAAAATAGCAATACACCACAACCTCCTCTTAAAGTCCCAGTTAACACTGCCAGAATCCTCTGGAAAATAGCTATGGATAGGATACTAAAGTAAGAAAGAAAAGCAGCATGCAGAGAACATCAGAAAATAATTGAACTTGGGCAGGTCATATTCAAATTAACCAATAAAACAAACCAAAGACTCTCCACTGACAACTACACCATACAACTACATTCAACCCTCACAAAATCACAGTGCCTGTATCCAGATGGCCAATTTGGAATGGTTCTTCTGCTGTCTTTCAAACCATGCCCAAGTACTCTCTGGGTGAGAACCAGCAGACAGAGCAAAACCAAAACCAGTGTTAGAGACCACATGGACAACAACACAGATTAACAGATTACACTACTGAGGCTTTAGACCCAGTCTAGGACCCAGCAGAGAAGCAGGAGTCCTGGGACTGAGCTCAGACCCAGCAGCAGTCTCAGTATTACACACAGAAGAAACACCCCTTCTGAATTTTTGGAGGTGGAATTTTCATTACTTACAAATGAAGAGACATACGGTGGAAAACAAGGTCTCTGTCACAAACGCTGCCACCAGAAGCTTGGCTGAAGTTGGCACTGGCTGTGCAAGATGCTGCCAGGATATCTGTGGAAGGCACGACATGACTTCCTTCCTGTCCCGTGGTGGAGCCATCAAGATCCTCAAGGATGGCAGAGTGAGGAAAGGGGAAGGACACTTGGAAAGGTGAGTTGATGAAGGCCAGATGGTCAGCTATTATTGTAAACCCACCTGTGGGTGACAAGCAGCATTTCAGAAAAAGAGAATGGTCCCTTCAAGTAATGGGTCTGAAGACAAGCCTTTGGAGGAAGAGAGTCTAACTTCATTCCACCTTCCCTTTGGAAAAATGTCTGATGAATCAACAAGATGGAGAAATCCAGGAAAATAAATAGAGATGGTTATAAAAATGGCTATTGCTGTGCTATGGCAGGCCCAGCCTATCCAGTGCCCTGTTGTGACAGGAATTGTGGTCCAGACTTGCCTGATCCAGGTGCTGCCCTTGGTCCTACCAACATCTCCTCAGTGACTCCAAATACTTTTCCATAGGCCCCACTGCCAAAAATTACAAACCCCAAAACAGTGATTCTTATAGATCCTGTCTGCCTTTTTTTGAAAGCAATTTTTTTAGAGATGAGAACTGTTTCTGCTGTGCAAATATACTTGATTTTTTTGCATATGCACAGCACCTGGCAGAATAAAGTCTTGGCTGAAAAGTGAGTCTGGAGGTCTTATTTTGCTACTGAAACAAAGAGAGCTACAAAAAGGATCAATATTCATGTAAGCTGAAGTTTTTGACAGCATTAATATTTACAAAAATGTCAGAAAATCATTGCCCCGTGGACTAAAAAGTCAGCTTTGGCATGAGTGTTCATGCACCACGTGCGTTACTATTTGACTGTCCTATTCCCAGTTTTAGCCTTTCTAAGCCAGGCTTTACTATTCCTCCTGTCCTTTGATCTCATCTCCTGAAGACTTTTTTCTCTGCTGTGTTATTTTAGGGCAGTCTTCATTTAGATATAAATACATTTAAGAGGCAATTGCAGTTTGAACATTCTTCAAAGAGACTTTGAGTGCCTCTTCAAAGCTCAGAAGGATGCTCAGTTTACACGTTAACTTAGGCAAATTCACCTCAGGTTTAGGGTGTCCTGAGGTAGCAGCTTGGTGAAATTCTTCAAGGTTGTGTCACAGCTTTTAAAGAAATCGTCACTCTTGAAATTTTACCTCCCAAAATGATGATGCAGAAACAAGACAGCGTGTAAAAACCCTTTCCCTTGAGAAAACTAAATCAGTACAAAAATCAGGCTACATTTGTCTTAAAATACATGCCATATGTGGCTTCAAGTAAGTGATGAAGCCATATCCAGTTATATCCAGCAAGATTTGGGAGAACCTGAAATCTCAGCCTGTGCAACGCAATTATCAATGGTTGTTTGTGGAAACTATGAACTTGTAATGGGAGGGGAAGCCAGGGACTTGGAAACCCTGCTAAATAAGTGTAAATCAGACTCACCTTGCCCTTGATAACAGCCAGAACAAGTCCTGATCGCTGTGCAAGTGTTCACATTGAAGTTCCTGAAAGCAGTGTTGGAGATGAAGAGCTGATATCTTTTGGGAGTTTTTAGTCCTGCAGACATACAGGTCCTATCCTGTACGGAAGGAAAAAACAGCTCTGGGAAACAGTTCATCATGTGAATCTTAGAATCCTAGAATGGTTTGGGTTGGAAGGGACCTTAAAAATCACCTAATTTCAACCCCCTGCCATGGGCAGAGACATGTTCCAAAAAAACAGGTTGCTCCAAGCCCCATTCAACGTGGCCATGAACATTACCAGAAATGGGGCATACAGAATGCAGCAGCTGGGAATGCTAGGATGTGATTGTCCATGGCTGTGGGGTTTGAAGGACAGATCTAAGCTATTGTTCAGAAAATTGTGGCAAACAGTACCCATTAAATTCCCCATTTGCAGCAGGTGATGGCACCACATTCAAGGGCAGCTTGTTGCCCTTTGTCTGGGTTGTTGCATAGTAGTTACAGTTGGACATCTGAAGGGAAAAAAAAGTGCACACTCCTTGGGAAGAAAGAATGCACCTAAAAGGCACAGTGGGAGGATTTTTACAACCCCATTTTACTTTACCTTTTCTTGTCCAGCCATTAGGAATTTTTTCTACTCTGCAAAGCTAACAATTCTAATTTCTGTTCTAAGAAAAATCTAGAGGTGAGATTCAAAGGCATTTTTTTGTGATTTGGTATGGGACAAGCACTTAAACAAACTCTTTGAAAAGTTCTTTGTGTTGACTTCAGAGGTCTATCAGACCTACAAGATCAGGAAAGGAAGAGCAAAATCCACAAGTGATGAGAAACACAATGGACAACTAGATTTTGGGGTGATTGTAGTCCATGACACAGGGCAACTGCACAACCCTTTGCCAATTTCTCTTGGAAACAGGCTGGAGAGAAAGGTGTACTCAGAGTAAGGGAGCAGGCTGGAGGAGGAAGGGCTGACAGGAATCTGTGATACTATTTCTGAAGTCAATAAATAGTTGTAGAATTCTCTCAAAAGCCACAGTAGGCAATCAATCAAGAAATCCACTCTATGTGAAAACATCTCTGCAATTGAAAATGTAGAATGAAATGGATTTTTATAAGTAGGTTATTTCTTCAAAGAAATGGTGCTATCTTCAATCTCTGTAAGAGACCATTGTTCCATCAGCTTTTTGATTGTGGCCAAAACATCATGGGTGATGGTCCTGATCCTTGGGACATCCTCTTCCAAGTCACTGCTAAGCAGCAGTCCCTGGCTTCTGGTAACAAATTGCTCAGAAAGTCTCTACTGGCTTTTTTCTTACACTCCTGGTTCTTCCATCCCACCCTCTTTTCTATATTTTTATGAATTTTACTTAAATGAACAGCTAATAGAACACTGTGAGACAAGGATTCCTCCCTAGTGTGTGTCACTTGTCTCAGAACTCCTGCTTTTTCCAGGAAGAAATACTTCTCCACAAAGACAATGAGTTGCTTTATGAGAGCATGGAAGAGGATTGCTGAATTTTTAGGAAGTAAACAAAAACCTTTCACTTGGCTTTTACAGATCCTGGATTTAGCCCTGCCACTAATGTTGCAATTGGTCAATGACCCAACTTTCAAATGCCCTGAAATTACCAGAAAACAGTCTTAAAACTTTTTTTTCAAAAAGTGGAAGGGCTAGCAGAGAGGAATATCCAAGGCTCCCATTAAATTAATGTCATAAAGTTTTAATTGATATCAAAGAGACATCATTATTAAAGGGAGAATTACATACATTAAGATGTAAATTATGACAAGGAGGCTCCTATCATGAGATAATCAAAGATAATCACCCCCCTGAGGTACTGCAAGAAACAAGGCACAGCTGAGCGCCTCTAAATCTCTTAACAAGTACAACATTGGAGTCCTTCCATGGATCCTGCAAAACAAAAACAAAGACATCCACCCTTTGGTGTTAGAGAAATTCACTGGGACATCCCTGGGACATTGCAAGGTCAGACAGGTGAAGCCAGGATTTTATCTGAATTCTATCCTTAGAATAGGCCTGCTAAAGAGGCTTCTTTCAGTGAGCTTCTAAAGAAAATTCATTTTAAACTCTTTTTTTCTGCCAGTCAGAGAGAAAATTAATTTAATAAACAGCAATAGAAAACTGAGCAAGGGAGAAAAAAAGACTTCAAAATCATGAACAAGAAGCTGTGTCTGGTTGTAAGTAAAATTCCATTGTTATCCGTGTTATTAATCTGTTAACAACCTGATAGCACCCAAAGGACTTTGTCCAGCTGCCTAAAGAAATAATGAAAGAAGATTATATTTGCTGCATAAATAAAATTACATTTTGTCGGTATTTTTCATTCTCAAATAAAAAAGTAACACTCTCATGTTCCAGGTGGACCAATGATGCTGTGAGAGAGAGCAGAGGAAACCAAAGTGTTAATTAC
This sequence comes from Climacteris rufus, assembly GCA_013398175.1. Taxonomy (NCBI): domain Eukaryota; kingdom Metazoa; phylum Chordata; class Aves; order Passeriformes; family Climacteridae; genus Climacteris; species Climacteris rufus. Next base: position 295,974 of record VZRZ01004123.1, on the reverse strand, counting down.
GTTAGAAACTAAACCTGGTGTTCCCCCTTGTTGTTCTCAAATCACTAGACTAAACCCACTTGTGTATGGTTAAATGGTGTTAAATATAAAAGGTATATAGGAATTTGTGTTAGAAAAGCTTGATTAAACAAAAATTATGATTTCTCTCAAAAAATCAGGTTTAGTGGAATTCCAAGACTTTTCTGAGGCCATGTTAATCTTAGAAAAAAAAATATCAGTACAAAAAAATTTGCACTTGTCTTGCTCAGATCCTTCAGCTTTTTGTGATTGTGATTTTGCTTTCACTTTTGAATGCTGTTTTAGAAAGAATATACCAGATTATGCATTATAGTGTAAAACCTCTTAATAGTTTCTTATTAAAATAGAAAAGCCAGAGCCCTTGTTTCAAAATCGTTTAAAAAAATTTCAAAACTTCCACACTGGAATGAAAAGACATTTAGGAAAAGAGTCATGGAAACAGAATCATTTAAGTTAGAAAAGGCCTCTAAGATCATGGAGTCCAACCAGCCAAGCCAACACTAAACTGTAGCAGCGCACTTGGCAGAAGCTGCTGCTTTTGAGTTTCAGGTTTTGGTGGGAAGAAAGCCCAGGCAAAGCCCACAGCCTTCTTCTTCCAATATCTGAACTCTCTGCCTGAGCTGTGGTAAAATCCCATATTGCCTTTGTGTTACCTGTATCCACACCTCAGATGCCATATATGGCTATATCCTGGAAAGCTCTTCTCCACTGCTCACTCTGAACTATGCCATTCCCCATTGGGTGTTTCCTGATCCCATCTCCCTTTAAAAGAGCCCTGCAGGGTTTCTTCCTGGCTCTTTCTTCTTGGTTACTCAGCCATCTGGATAACTCTGGACCCTCACAACATAACACTGGACTGACAATAAACAACTGTTATCCCGGAGAAGGGCCCTCTATCTGAGCCTTTTATTCTCGTCTGCGCTACCACACCACACCTGGGGAACTCTCATCCTAGAGGAGCCAGCAGAAACAGGTTATCTGCAGTAGCTAGGACTCTGTCCTTTGGGAGAGTTATACAACTCACCACGGCAGGGATCCCGCACACATAAAGGCGCTGTCGCTACCTTGAGAGCATTCTGGGCTTTAGTGCTTTTACTAAACAATGCCACCAAGTGACACATCTACATGGTTTTTAAATCCCTCCAGGGATGGTGACTTCAGCACTGCTCTGGGCAGCCTGTTCCAATGCTTGAAAATCCTTTCAGTGAAGAAATTTTCCCTAAAATCCAATCTAAACCTCCCCTGGTGAAACCTGGGACCATTACCTCTTGCCCTGTCTCTTGTTAGTTGGGAGAAGAGACCAACACCCACCATCTAATCCATTTACAAAAATTTATTCTCAACTATTGTTTTTATTTACAACCTGTTTCAAATCCAAACTTTCCCCAAGCTGCCACACAGCAGGAGCTGTTCTCCAGGTTGCTTTCTTATTTCTCCAAACTCCAAATGAAATGTTGCTGTGTGACTCAAGAGACATGGAAATATTTGCTTCAGTTCTTACCTTTAGCCCAATGTGTCCATTTAAAACACTATTGGACACAGAGGTGTTTCCTAGGCTTTCCACAATGTCAATGCCAAAATCTTTGCAAGCTGAAATCCAGAAATGCTGGAGTTCAAGGTTCCTGCTACTGAAAATCTACATAAAAAGAAAATAAAGGAAACAAAGGAAATAATAATAATAATAATAGAATCATAAAATAGTTTGGGTTGGAAGGGACCTTAAAGACCATCTCATTCCTACCCTCTGCCATAGGCAGGGACACCCTCCACTATCCCAGGTTCCTCCAAGCCCAGTCCAACCTGGCCTTGGACACTTTCAGGTTGGGGCACCTAAAAGAAATTAAACTGTTTCTAAAGGGAGCCCATGGAAAGAAGCAGAATAAACTTATTCGTGTATTCCAGGTTAGTCACAAAAAAATTACAAGTTAAACATAGAATACAGGGAAAAAGATAAAAATAATTTTTAAAAACCTGCAAAACATCCTTTTGTTTTAATTTATTTCATACAAATAAGCATTTCCAGAAAGAGAACACATCAGCCTGAAAAATCACACCAGAAATTTGGACACGTTCAGAGGAAGAGTCATGGTATCGGTGAGGTTAGAAAACATTCCTTACAGAGAAACACACACAAACTGGTCAGGTCATCAGACAGGAATGTATAGGATCACAGGCTCCAAACTGTAAGTATAGGAAAAAAGTATCACATAATAAAGGATGGTATGGGGTTTTAAAATCAGATTAATTAATAGAGAGCTATAATACCTGGGGAACCAAGCTAGACAAATTCAAATAAATAAAAAATGCAAAATTGTAACAAGAATAAAAAAAACCCCATGGAAACCATCACCCCTATAAAAGTAACAGATCGACCAACTACAATTTTCATGAATAACTCAGAACAGCTCCGAGGAGGGGCTTTTTGGCAACCTGGTCTAGTGGAAGGTGTCCCTGCCCATGGCATGAGGTTGGAACTTTAAGGTCCCTTCCAACCCAAGCCATTCTAAAATTCCATTATTATAGTGGCAAACAGATGCTAGATGATTACAGAGAACACCAGCTATTGGTGAAAGGAGCATTGATTCTGCACTGAAGCAGTAAAAAAAAATTGCACAAATCATGTTTCTGGTTTTTTAATTAAAACAGGAGCCTCCAGATGAGGGACATGGACATACAAGGCAGAACAGCTCTACTGTGACTGTGGCCTATTTGCAGCCTTAAGGATGAAGTCAGTGTGAAGGTGAGACACTTGGAAATAACCCGAGGACCACAGAGGACATTTGGGACAAACATACCTGTGCTCCCCCTTGGCAGCTCCAGGCTGTGAAGTTGTTGAACTGAACACGACTGCCTGGCAAATACTCTGGGTACACCAGCAACCCATGTCTGTTTAGGAAAGAAAACCATGGAGGCTGTTCCTTACAGTGCATGTACAGGTGAGCAGATTTTTCTATTCATCATTTTGATATCTAAAATCCTCAATCTGCAACTGTTGTCTACATGAGACTTTATTTCCTAAAATCAAAACACAAAACTGATGGACCATTTTAGGCATCTAATAATGACTTCAAATTTCTTTTCAAGTATTTCCAGCATTGGCCATATCAGGGCCAGCAAGGAGTGTGCAGTGCCACTGATAGGTGCTCACTGGAAACCACCCTCCCATGCTCATGAGTTTTCAGCCAGCATCACCTTCAGATAAGCCTGACATGAATCTGGACAGATAAGGCTTTTCTTTATCTCGGATTCAGCCAGCCCAAATGTGTGTGTTCATGAATGCAGCACTTGGTTTGACCTTCTCAAAGATTTTAAATCCAGATTAATATCCAGATTAACTCAAAATTCAAGTCACTCCATCTGCTGATTTTCAGTACAATGTCTCTTTTTAAACACTCTTTCTCTTTTAGGGAAGTACTGCCTAAAACTCTTGTCAATAGCTGTTCCTGGATACTGCAGGGACAATTGTTGCATGAAATGCCATAGAATCATGGAACCATGGAATGGTTTGGGTTAGAAGGGACTTTAGAGATCATCCAGTTCCACCCCCTGCCATGGGCAGAGACATCTTCCACTATCCCAGGTTGCTCCAAGCCCTGTCCAACCTGGCCTTGGACCCTTCCAGGGATGGAGCAGCCACAGCTTCTCGGGGCAACCTGTGCCAGGGCCTCCCCACCCTCACAGGGAAGAACTCCTTCCCAATATCCTAAAAAATGTAAGAGTGTAAGAAAGAAATTGTATATCTGTTCTCCTACATGTCACTCTCTTCTCAAAATGCCTGGTAGACTTAAAAGTAAACTTCCAATTGAACACTGATCACATGTTTTGGTGCTTTGCTGTTAAATACTTGATGAGGAAATGTGTTAAATGTGGCACCTTAAACTACATTGAGACCAGTTAAACAAGAGGATAAAGTGGAAGAACTTATTAACAGCACATGAATTGCTGCAAGTTGGGCCTGTGAATGATAAAAAGGGACCAGGAAAGAAAGGAAAGAAGTGGACTCCCCATTCCTGGAAGTATTCAAGGCCAGGTTGGATGGGGTTTTGAGCAACCTGGTCTAGTGGAAGGCATCCCTGCCCATGGCAGGGGTTGGAATGAGATGGTCTTTAAGGTCTCTTCCCACCCAAACCATTCTTGGATTCTAGGATTCTCTGACTGTATTTAACTAATAGGAAACCAGAAAAACAGCCCCAAACACACAGCTGACAAACACCAATTCTGCCCCACTGCAGACAATTCTGCTTGCAAGAGAGAAGGACCTGAGAGGGTGCAAAACTGGGGGGAAAAGTCCTCAAAAGAGGGGCAAGCCTTTTTCTGCCCACCACTGCAATTATAGTTGGTACAACCATTCAGTGAAGAAAAATCTGAACAAAAACTCCCCAAGTACCTTGTGCAGGAGTGAGCTGTGTTCTCACTGAAGGACAGGAGAGGCACTTTGGATGGTCCCTCAGGGGAGAGATGAAATAAATAGCCATACCCAGCACCACACACTGTGTTACCCTGTAGGGAGGAATATGTGACTGTGAAAAATATATTACCACAGATTTCTGGAAATTGAAAACTTAAAACAAACCACAAATTAAAATTCCAGCTGAAGTCCATTCAAATTCTGGTACATCTGGCTGGTAAAAAGTGGTATTTTGTTTTTGTATCCCCAATCTTGTCCTGTTTTCACTCTGACCTTTGGCCAGTCTTAAAATACCCGTTCTTAAGCCAGACAATGAGGGTTGGCCAAGAAATAGAGACAAACGACAGAAAAATTATATCTTCACAACTCTTCAAAAACTAGGTAAGAAAAATTTTGTGGAAAATAAACACCTATAAATTCCTTTCGCTATAAGTAGGACATGTCATGAAGGAAAGGTAATAAACTATTCCGTTTATTGATTTCCTTCTCAATATGTATATTTCTTCCATCTCCCAAAGCAAACACAGGGTAATGGAAATATTCTCATTGAAGAAGTGAGACTGCTAAAAGTCAAGGGAAAGCACATCTTCAGGATATGTCAGTGGCTGAACAATCTTTCTTTCACCTGTGGTAAATTGGTTGGTTTGGATTATTTTCAACAGGATAAGTGAATAACCATAGGAAGATGTGCTGTAATTTATTGTAATTTAATATTTCTCAATGATGAAATTTCATTTGAGTTACATTCTTTGTGTTGCAAGAGATGAAAATAAGAGGACATAAGGTCCAACTGGCCTTAAAATTAGAAGTTTGGTATTTACAGAATCTGTAGCAAATAAGTTATATGAGTTGTATTCAGTGGGTTATGAACTTTTCTACTCCAGGGCAAAAAAACTGCTCTTGACAGTGTCATTGGAGAGCAGCCAAACCTAGCTGGATTTGGATGGTGTCCATGCACCAGTGTTTCCCTGTGTGCACCTGTGCATGATCCCTCACCTGCCTTAGGAGTGTAAAAATTTGATGTTGAAGGCCAGGCTGGTAAACTTAAGCTCTCCTTCTACAAAAAAAATAAGGCCTAGGCATGTGCAGAAGGCAATGCTTTTGGTCTGTCTTCAGACAGAATTAATTGCTCTCTGGAGGTGTCTGGCTCTCTAAGGGGGCCGTAAGATGACCTTTCTTGCAGCTGTAAGAAGGGCTTGTTCTTTAAGATGGGGTCTGACACCACCACTCCCATTCATAGGTCACTGGACAGTGTTAAAACACTAATGACTTTTTGGTCCCTGATGGTCCAAATCAAAGCTGAGCCTGGTGACCTCGAGGTGAAACCCTCCATATACCAATTACTTCCTTCTGACCCATCCAAGTGTGTTCCCTGCAGTCCTGATCTCTGACATCTGTCAGGGAACAAAGTACCGAGACCCAAAGCTCTCCTTTCTCTATCCCCTGGTAAAACTGCTGCTTTTTCTGAAAGTGCAGCCACAGACCCTTTTCCTTTAACAAAATTCTTCTGCAGTCCAGTCACATCATTTCCAGGATATTTTACTTGCGACTCCAATCGTGCGTTCTACAGATGATTCATAAGGAAAAAAACCCTGCATATTTATTCAGCCAGCTCGTGGCTGGAGGGCAGGTGTTTTAGGCAAGCAGGGAATTTTGTGTGGAAATCAATTCTTTGTGGAAGTCAGTATATTACGAATGTCCATGCAACCAAAATTCCAGAGAGAAATTACCTCCCTGAGCATGCCAAATACCTGGAGGTATGCACTGCAAGTCAGTAAAATCAAGTGGCTGACGGTTTAAGTGTCTCTTAACCGAACAACTCTGCTGATGTAAATATTTCATGAATTTCTTTTAGATAGCTGGGACTCAAACTGTTGACCTTAAAGATAACATTAAAACTCTGGACAGAGTGCCCAGCACTGCTCCCACAGTTTCAGAGCCTGGCAGGATGCAAGTAGTACCCACAATGGGACTGCTTCCATGTGGGCCCACTTGGCCAAAAAAGGGTTTGGAAAAGATCTCAGCAGGGATTAAACAGTGGGAAAACAATTAATGCCAATTGGTGCTGTGGAGAATGGCTGGATTTGGGTGACACAGGGAAACAAATGCATTTACCAACTGTGTGACAATCAGTCACTCCTCTGACACGGAGACATCGTCTGAACTCCACCCCATTCATTTATCTGAGCTGTTTCCCAGTTCTCAACACCTCGGCAAGAAAGAAAAGGGAGGTTCTGGTGGGATTTCTTAAACCCAGTCTATAAATTGCTCTGCATGAGCACTGCATGCTGGCTCTGGGATTTCAGGGCACTGAATGTTTATGGATTGGAACAACAAAAAGTCCAAGACTCATTGATCCCAAGAGAGGCAAGAAAAAAAGATTAAAACTTACTTTTTAAATTATTTTTCCTGCACACAAGAAGAAAACCAAGGACATAGGGCAGATGTTACAGTGAGAAAAGAGCCAGTATCACAGAAGGGCATTTTCAGTTCCTTGTGCTGATAGCATTTAAAAGACAAGAAACAGGCCTGCTAATGAGATTGTCTCTGACTCTAAAAAGTGATAACCTGAGCTTACACACTCTATTAAAAAAAAATATACTAACCTTGTAATAATCAGTTTGCACTCACACTGTCAGAGTATAAAATTTTATCTACCACCCTGCTTCACCAGTGCACTGAACAGCTTAAGTCAAATGGAAACCAGTGGGAATTGTGTCTCCAAATGTCTTTGTAGACTCAGGTCTGAGTGACTGCTCTGTCCCACTTTTCACACCATTTAGGACACCACTGAATTTCAAGGAACTTTAAGCTCTTCAGCCACCCATGCAAATTTAGGTTCCCAAGTAAATTGAGTAGTTATGAAAATATTATTGCAGGTCTCACTGTGGAAAGTCTTAACCCATCATGCAAAGAAGATGTTACACAGTGTGGACCTGGCTGTCTTAGCTGCAGTTCTTGCCTTAAAGATTGCAGCCAATAAGTTTAAAAATAGTAATTGAAAGACAGAAATATGAAAATAAGCAAAGAAAATAAAATCATAAAAGCAATAAACAAACACTGACAAACACTTAAAATTAAAATCTACAAGGGAAAAATTTCTATTCCATGTCCTGGCCATGGTCTGGTCCATGAACCAGGCAGAAGGAAGATGAGTCTTTCCCCTTACATTCTTCAAACTTCCCCATTAAATTAAGATTAGAAATACCTAAAGAGCTTGAGTTATTTGACCAGATAAGAGATGCTGAAACTCTTCAATATCATAATGCTGATGCTGGACCAGCACCCCTTAAATTTAGTGTTTATTGTTGCACTAAAAAAAAGTCCACAGTTGTTTTGTTTGGGAGAAGTGTGACTTTTTCTCTTAATAACCCTGTACTTTTGTATCTTCCCTAGCACTTCTTTGTCCTGTCACACAGTAAGTGCAGTTAATAAGTTTTAAGCCCAGAAACTTCTTCGTATTTTCCTTTTGCTGCTACAAGACCTCAAATATTCAACTCCTCAAGATGATAAAGGTTGTCAGCAACCCTTTGAGGGTCACCAGCTACCCTGCCTTGAGCAGCACATCTCTGGAGAGCAGAATGAACCCCCTGATATTTGGGGTACACAGACACAGACACAGCTTTGGGTGTATCTGTAAAGACACAAGAATAAAGAGAGCTAAATAAAAGTGCTGAAAACCCACCACAGTTCCCAGGAACAAGTGGAGGTAATTGCAGCAAAGCTTTTCAAAAACTGCGCCACTGGCGATGGAGTGAATGGCTCCAGGGTAAGTCAGTGCACAGCACTACAAAACTCTGTGTTTAGTGGAGGTGAAATTCTCATGTTCCTGCCTACTTGCTGCATTTTTTAACCATATTTGATGGTCTTAAAAATGATAAATATGTCCTCAGGGGAACTGAGGAAAAGTCCTCTCCTTCTTCCTCAGTATTACTGTCTTCATAATAACATAGGGAATGTGTTGGTCTCTTTTTCACCTTCAAATTCAGGTGAAAATCTTTCCTCATGGAGCAGAAGCCCTGGGGGTGATTAGGTCTTCACAAAGAGTAATTGGTTGGGTTACTGTGGGTTAACAATAGAACAAGTTAGGATTATTTTTTAAATGAAAATATGCATTTTTTCACTACAGAAAGTGTGGTAAGAAAGGTCATTTTCAATGTAATTCCTTAAAAGAGTTGGGAAGGGAAAGTGGTTTGAAGTTGATGGAAATATTTTTTTCCATGAAACACTTAAAAGTGACTCTTTATGCTGTAGTGTAAGACCAAAAAAAAAAAGTATGAACTAAGAGAAAGCATCAGAGAATTAGTGAATAAAAATATTTTTACTGAGTTCAGCTTTTTGATGAGAGGGTTGTTAAGCTGTTAGCTCTTTAAAAACTTGATGTTTTATTGCTATTTGGAATAGAGAAACTTTGTTTCTTTCAAAATTAATGTCAGTTTCACAGGACAGGGAACAGCTTCTCCTTCTGACCCTGGAATGCAAATCTGGGACTGTATGTTCAATGTAATTTTAAATCCAGACACAGCTGCATTTGATAATGAATTTTAGTGTTTGTCATCAGTCCATTTAAATGAGGGTTTTTAAAATAATAGCAGAAATTTTAGAGAAGCTGAGACTAAACTTTTTTCCAAGCTTTCTGAATCTGTATTATAAAATAAAACAACATTTCACAATAACTCAGGATGAATTATCTCACTGTAATATTCCATTCCACTCCAACACAGCAAAATTTTCAGTAATAAATTTACCCAGGAACATGATTTATTTTGTAATATGCACTTGTTTCAATATCCCATCACAGGCACAGGTTCTGACAGCTCAGTCAAGAAGCAAATATTGTGTATGTGATCTCCCAGATAAATGAAGCTCTGTATCTTTCTGATACCTTTGATTAGAAAGGAAATGTTATGTCTTATACCAGAACTTCTTACCCTGATGTGGTTGGCAGGAGCCCTGACATAGAACCCTGCTGGTGACAGTGTCTCAATGCTGGATAAACCATCAGTTCCAGAAAGGCCAATCACTAGGTTATTACTGACTCTGTTCCCCTCTTCCAGTCCCTCACCTTTAAAAGAAAAAAATAAGAAAAATATCAGGGGGAAAAAGGGTAAAAAAGAAAGAGAAAGAAAAAGTAGAAAAAAAGAAAAATAAACATTAATGTACATATAGCTAGAAACCCTCTATTATCATGATTCTGTGTTTCAATAAACAAAAGTCCAGGTATTATATTCACATATATTTACCTGTACTAGGTTTTATATGTAAATATACCACCAGCCATAGATCCTGTATTGCAAGTTTATCGTGAAAATAAATAAAATATGTGTTATAAGTCAGATTTGCAGTTGGGAAAAGAGATTCAGAGTGGTTCAGAGTGGCAAAGTGGCTCACCCATGCACACACAGGCATGCTCCTGGCAGTACTAGAATTCAAAGTCTTCTTTATCTCCTGTTTCCATTCACTGCCCTACTTACATGTAAGAAAATTTCTAAACAGGCTGAAAAACACCTGGTGCAACTCTGCACAAAAGTGAGGGTGTTGCTCCCCTAAGCAATGGAGTATGGGAAGAAAAAAGGAAAAATCAATCAACCAATTGATCAGACAAGTCAGACTCATGGGGTGCCCCAGATCTAGTTACAGTATTGAAGTAGGAAGAACAAAACAAAAGAAATGTATTTTTAAACTTCATCTTCAAAAAATGGGCCACCCAATGGCAAGAAGTGGACAGATCCATCAAAAAGTCAAATCCAAATAAGGACACATTAATTGGATAAGAGGAAACAGCTTCAGGTTTCTCCAGGGGAGGTTTAGGTTGGGTATTAGGAAAAATTTCTTCACCAAGAGGGCAGTCAGGCATTGGAACAGGCTGCCCAGGGAAGTGGTGGAGTCACCATCCCTGGAAGTGTTCAGAACCATGGAAATGTGGCATTTGGGGACATGGTTTAGTGGTGGACGTGGCAGGGCCAGTTTAGTGGTTGAATTTGATAACCTTGGAGGTCTTTTCCAACCTTAATGATTCTACGATTCTATGATCATCACTGCTGCTCTTTTGGAAGCAGAATACAAAGTGGAATCTTGTGTGGAATCGATGTCTAGGCCATTCTCTCTGCATCAGGAGTAAATCACATCCATTTAGTTATGTTCATCCAACAGAAGTTATCATCTTCAACTATACATGCTCAAGTTCTGTTTCAAATACAGATGCCTTCCCCCATCATTACTGCTCCAAACATAAGCCACTTCACAGGAAAACCTGTGCCCTTTGGTTTTGGGACAACAGTAAATACTTTCAGCCTTCCCTCAATCTTTTGAGCCTTTCTCAATTTTTGGAACAATATCCATTTAATAAAAATTTCCTTTCTAGTCTGTATGTGCTACAAACAAGGCCACTAACAGAGCATGAACAGGATCTTAAAGAAGTCCTTTGGACAGCCATACAGGTTTTTGAGATGGCATAAAAGGTTTTGGCTTCCAAGCTGAGACCTGGTGTGTCAATAACTTTAAACCCAGAGCGACTTTTTGTGATGGTCTTACAAACCCCTGAAAATAAGGATTTTAGGTGAAATCACTGAGGGAGTCCACTTCTGGAGCTGCAAAGAGCCAGTTATAATATATTCTTTCACAGGCAACGAAGTGATATATAAATTCATTCATCAGACCCTCTGGAGCTGCTGACAGTGAAGCTATTAAAGGCATCTTGGGGATAAGGTGTATTCAGACTGAAACTTCAGTGCAGCCCAGAGTCCTTTAACTTAGCCACAGGTCCCAGCATGAGTGAGCCAAGGGATATCAGCAGCTTGGAGGTCCTGCTCTGCTTCCCCATGGCTGCAAGAGTTCTGTACATCACCTTGGGCAAGGCCTTGCATCTCTCTGAGACAGCTCTCTTCATCTGCAAGACTGTATAGTCACTCTCAGTTTATAATCTCCCCTGTTTAAATCATGATATATCACTCCTCATTATGTTTATATACAGCACCCAGCACAGGGACTCGCTGTGTGTGAGGAACTGCAGGATCAGCACTGAAGGCTTTTTTTTTCCCCTCTGTTTATCTCATAATTGGTCATTTTTATCCCATCTCTTATGGAAAAGAAAAATCCAGCTACATCTTAGGTATTCAGGCAACATGAGATCTCAGCAGAAGACGCTGCAAGTCAGTCTCCTGATGGTTAGTTAGGAGACATATTTTGTTGTTTAACATTTTTGTTGCTCCAAGCTCCCATTTATTTAAGTGCTAAATCCTCTGGTTAACTTTTAACATATGCTTTCATTCCATTATCTTCGACATCAAATGACTGAAGTTAAAGGTAATATGCTCTTAAATGCTTCACTGAGCTGGGATCTTAAATATTGCATAATGGCACTTTTCCAAAGATAGATGGATCCCCTAAAAATCTATTTCTTATGCACTGAAAAACAAGGGATCCAGATAAAGTGAAGACTGACCGAATGAGACTGTATGGTCAAATGGATGTAGCTTCTGTTTGTGGAATTGTGGGAGTTTTATTCCAAATTCACTGACACCAGAAAATGCACAAGATGTGATTAAAATTCTCAGAGTGTACTTAAGGATCTGTCATTCTTTCCTCCAAAGGTATTTTCATGCAAATGGCAAACAGCACATATTGTTGCTGCATTTAGGGTCAATATTTTCCTGCTTCACTTACCCAGGAGGAGCCCATGGCCTGAAATGTTGTAGAAAACATTGCTGTCCACACTGAGGTTTGAGATCCCAGTCAGACGGAGTCCTTGGCCAAAGGAATCCAAAACACAACAGCCACGGATGTAAGAGTCTGCAGAGAAATGGGTTCTGTGAGCAAAAGTCACTCTGCAAATTGAGGGTTGGGAGAATTTTGTATTAGCTCCTCATCCTTTCACGCTGTGCAATGAGTCTCTTGATCCTGTGGAACCATGCAGTTGCACCTGCCCACCCTTCCTCACCTGGCAGACCTTTGGGATTGCTGAGGCAGGAACAGGAGGGAAAAGAAGGCAGAAATGGGTCAGTGAAGGTGGGCTACTATTGTGGGAAAGGAGGATGAGATCTGGTGATAGGGTTAGATCCCAAAAGTGATCTCAGGCAGCTGGGTGATGGAAATGGGATTGAAGGAGAGGAATGTTTCAGAAGGGCAGTGAGGACAGGGCAGGTATCTTGTATCCCTTCTCTAGCTAGGCGTGGTGACCTGCCCATCATCCAGGTCATGACCAGATGCCACCAGGAAGATTTGGTCCTCCCCCAGTGATGAAGATGGCACATGAAATATGTGCCAATCTGTCCATAGCAGAGGGGTTGGAATTAGATGATCTTTAAGGTCCCTTCCAAACAAAGCCATTCTGTGATTCTGTGAGAGGCATAATTGTAGCTCATCTGGAGGGGAAAATCCCAGCCAGCACCCTTAAAACACTCTTTGAGCCCTCTTAACTTGTTCCTACCACCACCAGTCTTTAGAGCCCTCATTGCCACTACCACAGGGATGAATTTGGCACTTAACTCTGTCAAAGTCAAAAGAACTCAATATGCTCCTCAAAGTCTGGTTAATAAAATTAAATTTTGGCTCCTACAACCAGCCAGCCCTGAGCCACTTTTGGGCACCCTCATAGTGTGTTAGTGCACTCATTTCCAGAACTACTCTCTTCTATACCAACACAGTGTTGTAGCATAAAAACAAAATATTATTTTAAGAAGAAGCAGAGATACAAAGAAACAGAAACAGCTGAAACCACCCCATCACTTGGGCTTAGGCTACAGGTGATGCGTTTTTGCACATTTAACAATCCAATTTGTCAACAGACCCAAGAGCTGAGAAGGTTTTGAAGGCATCTGGCTCAGCTTTGGGCAGGAGAAGGTGGACACTTGAGATTATTTGAGCCCATCCCCAGTGCAGCCAGCTCACCTGCCATCCAGATGTTGCCAGAAACAGTCAGGGCACTGCAGTGATGCTGGAATGCTTGGCCCATATGGCGGAATTGGACCCCCTCCAGTTGGAGCTGGCTCGCCTCTCCCCGGAAAGCCTCCACAACCACGATGGCTCCCAGGTCCCGTGAGCCCAGCTGCCTCTCACTTCGCTTGTACAGACATCTGGAATGACCTAGGACACAACCCAGTGGGAGCTGTAGGTGGCACTTCTCCATGGGACATGTAAAGTGACACCACATTGACCCAGTGAGGCTCCACCTTCAGCAGTGATCTGTAACGTTGGCCCAAAGAGAACACAGACAAACACTTTTCATACTCCCTCTAAATAATCTCACGGTTCTTTCCCTAAAAGTCTGGGCATTTTAGGGAAATCTATCGAAGCAAGCAGGAAGTTGTAGTTTTATGTCTTGGAAAGTTTCTTGTATTTAATTTTAGATAGCCTTATGCATAAGGAAGATCGATTTGACATTGATTTACCTTGGGTGAGGTTCTTGAAAAGGAGATAGGGCATGGATTAATGGAACTAAACAGAAATGAGAAATTTTGTGGTTTTGTTTTAAACTCCAGTCTCCTGATTCTCCCTACAGATGGATGGGGAGCTGTTACCACCCACAATTTGAAGACAAGATTAGCAAGAAATTCTTCCCTGTGAGGGTGGTGAGGCCCTGGCACAGGTTGCCCAGAGAAGCTGTGGCTGCCCCATCCCTGGAAGTGTCCAAGGCCAGGTTGGATGGGATGTGGAGCAACCTGGGATAGTGGAAGGTGTCCCTGCGCATGGCAGGGGGTGGAATGAGATGAGCTTTAAGGTCCTTCCCAATCCCAACCATTCTTGGACTCCATGGTATGACAAGAAAAGTGAATCATGTGGCTGGGTAAAATTCCTGAGAGACAACCTTCCAATGGGCCTGTGATAGTTTAGTATGAAGAGATTTAGGCTACAAATGTGTTACTCGGGCTTGTTCAGTGGAAGCGCAAAGGAGATCTCAAATTCCAGCACTGCCTGCTCAGTAATGCTCATTTTTCTTTTAAAGAAGGTGGATTAACCAGAAAAAACACTACTCACTCCTCTTCTGGTGACTCCTCTGAGAAATCCTCCTATCCTTTAACTCAAATAAAAACCTCAAGCAGTTAGCACATTTCAGAGCCTATATTTATGAGTTCCACAGAAAATGGACCATAAATCCATGAGTAATATAAGCAGCTGGCTGCTGGATATCAAATGAAGTCTTGTGTCACAGTCTAAAAGCCCAAGGCATTTTTTTTTTAAGGAAACCTTACACCTGGGTTGCCAGATAACCTAACTCTCCTCACATTATAATCACTGTGTCTGATTCTGCTTCCTCAGTAGATGGTGTAAATCAGGAAACCACCTGTCAAACTTCATGGCATTTCATACAGGTAAAACTAAAGGAGAACAGGGATATTTAACATTTTTTCACCAGTGATACTAAATGCACCTGCTATTTTTTTCTTGGCATCCCTAAACACTAAACAACATCTCAATATTTTACACTAAAGTGTACAAACAGCATTGGGCTGTTTTGTTTTTCCTTCTTCTTAAAGTGACTAAATAGTAAACACAATTAAAAATTTAATATATTATGTACACTGAAGTATGTTTTCAAAAGACACTTTCTTTTCTACACCCTTAGGCTCAGGCAAAACTAAAGGGTCTTTCCCAAGATGGCTTGAAACAACAATGTGAAAATAATACATCTGAGATATTACAATGAAGTGCAGTTCAACTCCCAAGACTTCACACTTCAATGTCAAAAAATGTTTGGAAAGACAAACTCTCTTTCCTGGCATTGGTATGTCTCAAAATTATCCTAGGAAGAAAGAGTTCTAATACACAGTGAAGCCACAACTGGATTTTAATGGAGCAGTTTTCCTCCTCAGTACATTTCCGTGAGAAAAGACCTCCTCACCTGCATTTTTGCAATGTCTGATGTGGAACATCCTCTCCACTGTGACATTTCCTTGAACAACAACCCTTCTGCTGATCAGTGCCACCACAGCACTCACAGGGAGACCTTGACCATTCCCCCATCCCTCTCCAATGCTGTGGGGGTACCTAAGAAAAGACAAAAAATTAAGGCCCAAAAGTGTCTGCACCTGACAGATGGCAAGAATCACGTTTATTTCTGTTTGTTTGTTTTAGTTATGACCACAACTTCCCAAATTCAGAGCTGATTTCAGTCCCGTTTTCACTAGGGAGAGTGGCACATCCAGTGCTAAATAGTTTTTCCTTTGTCTGATATTTGTTTTCATCTTTTTGTCTCACAAGCTCTCAAACCTTCCTTAGATTATGTATATTATATTACATCATATTAGGAAAAAGCTTTTCCCCCAGAGAGTGGTTGGGCACTGAGCAGGCTCCCCAGGGAAGCAGTCAAAAAAAGAGGATTTCTTTTTTGCGGAAGTCAGACATTTCTTGCAAAAAAAATGCACTTTCTCAATAAATTAACCATGCTGGAAATTTCTTTGTCATCTGGACTTTTCTGGCCATCAGTGTTTTCTTCTCCAAAAGTTTTCTGAGTTCAAGGGCATGATACAGAATTTAAACATAGTCAGAAACATTGAGGATTGAAGGTCCACTAGCTTTAGGGAGAGTGAAGAACTGAAATATCTCTGCCCACCTTTGTTAAAGGGATTTATATAGTTATTATGTCTCATAGGGAACAGCAAATCCTGACTTTGATCAGATTTTCTCCTTGTTTAACTCTGCTATGAAAATCCCCTTGGCTCTTGAAAGGATACCTGAGAGGTGATCTAAGGTGCAGCTCTGTGTTGTTCACAGACTCAATAACAGCCACTTCTTCCTGCTGCTGTGCATCTCTGAAGCCCGAGCTTCCCACCAGAATTTCATCACCAGTTTGCCAATCAACAGGTTCCTGGAGCACCAATCGTGTGTCCTTAGCATTAGCTGATGATTTCAAGTGTGTGAAAACTACTTTGGGCACCCAGCCTGAAAAGAAACAGGAAATTAAAAAAAAAATTTAAAAAGCAAGTCAATCAACTTTAAAAAAAATATAAAGAAACAGGAGCAGCATTCCAAGGCCAGGCTGGATGCAGCTCTGAGCAACCTGGTCCAGTGGAAGGTCTCCCTGCCCATGATAGGGAGGTTGGACCTAGGTGGTCTTTCAGGTTCCTTCCAACCAAAACCATTCAATGATTTGATGAAATGTGTGTATAACAAGCCCCAGCAATGAAAAATCGTAACCTATAACCCTCCTTTCTTCACCTGATGGAGTTTGCTTTAATTCTTGACATTTCTTTTTCCCTTGCAGGCTTTGGAACAGATTGGTCCGGTGAGATACAAAACAATGAACACCAGCAGGGGAGAGTATGTGCCTCACACACCCACCTTTAGAATACTTTTCTTTCCCTCCCTTGCAATAGATCATCATTTACCTTTAGCCCACAGCAAGTTACTGTCCTCCCTGGTTGTACAGTAGGAAAGTAATAACTACAGAAATCACTGAGGGTAGAGATTGCATCCAATAAATCATTTTCAAATTATTTTAAGCAAACTTCTCTGTCCATATCTTTATTCACTTTCTTGATCCTTTTACTCTAGTGTGCCAATTATTTCCTTAATGAAGACAGAAATTAGAAGTAGCACCTCCAAGACAATAAATTCACAGCAGAATCAGAGAAGTAAGAATCAAATGTCTATAGTGTTATCTTGAAGTATATGTGAATAGCTGCTCTGTGTGTCAATGATGGGCATTTAAATCTAGCTGAGATACTTCCAATTTATTACATTTTCTTAAATCAGACTTGAAATTTCTCAACTTTAAGCTAAGAAAATCTCCCAGACATCCTTCACTTGCTTCAGTTTATATCACAAACTGTTTTGAAGGCATCAAACCGATCTCCTGCCCTTCAGCTCAGCCCTGTGAGGCACATCTGGAGTGCTGTGTCCAGGTCTGGGCTCCTCAGTACAGGGGAGACATGGAGCTCCTGAAGGAAGTCCATCACAGGCTACAAAGATGATGAAGAGACTGGAGCATCTCTGTCACAAGGAAAGGCTAGGGAGCTGGTGCTGCTCAGCCTCAAGAGGAGACACAGCTGAGAGAGGACTCCTTGTCTGTCCCTGTGTGCACGGAGGGCTCAGAGCAGGGGCCAGGCTCTGCTCTGGGGGGCGCAGCAATGGCACAAGAGGAATGGGCAGGAACTGATGCCCAGGAAGTTCCAGCTGAACATGAGGATGAACTTCTTCCCTGTGCAGTGACCAAGCCCTGCACAGATTGTCCAGAGAGGGTGTGGAATCTCCCTCACCGGGGACATTCCAGAACCATCTGGATACAATCCTGTGCCCTGGGATGAACGTGCTCTGGAATGAATCTGCTGGAGCAAGGAGGCTGCACCAGGTGACCTGCTGTGGTCCCTCCCAACCTGACCCATCCAGTGATTCTGTGATTCCGTGATTCCGTGAAAGTGATGCAGAAGCTGTGATGCAGTAGGAGACATGGGACACTGTAGGTTGTAATGGAACCAGACTAGAATGACCCTGTAGTAGCTCCCAAAACATGTACAGAGTGGACCCTGTGTCCTCAGCACCTACATCATTCTCTGTTCAATTCTGCTGCTATCAGGCCACACTGTATTCTAATGCAGACACAGCCAAACCACACCTTGAACCATTCATGGGCACACACATCAAAGACCTCATCCTCAACACAGCTCAAAAAACCTCTCATTCTCATGAATTTTTAGGACTGGCATAAAAGCCAATGACTGGCAGCAGCCATCTGCATGTGGAGCACTGCACAATTTTCCCCAGCTCTGGACATTTTGTTTATGGTGTTGATTTGTGTGCCTGTGCTAATGTGTACTCTCATGCATCTGTGTCCAGACACACAAGTGACCCCTGTGGAGTGCATCTGTCACACACACACTACAGCAGCACTGTTGGGCAACAGCTCTTGTCACTGAAGAGTGGGAAACACCATTCTGCATTCAAAACATGCTTCAATGGAAAAGCCTTTTCTCAGGTTTTATTCCAATTCCAAGCTCCAACACAAAACTTTTTACGGAAAATCTTCTCAATTGTTTGGTTTTTTTCCTTCTAAAAGAATATTCAAGGCATCCAAACATTCTCCCATTTCCTTTATTTCCTTTTTCTTGTTTTCATTTCCTACTGTATTCAGCTCCCTGTCTCCCGTTCCACATTTTGTTTTACCTTTTTACTGATAATTTAAGCAGGGTGGGATATTTCCCTGCGTGTTCAAAATCTACTTCCCATTTCCAATAAGTTCAGTGCATTTTTGTGAGAGAAAAACAAAACAAACAAACAAGTTTAGTAGATTCCACTTTTACAGAATCATAAAATCTTTAAGGTTGGAAAAGACCTCTAAGGCCATCAAGTCCAACCATTAACTCAGCACTTCCAGGTCTACCACCAAACCACGTCCCTAAGGAACACATCTACACATTTCCTTGTTTCCTATTTGTATTCCCACATACAACAACAGCTCCAGGTCAGATTCTCCTCTACTCTCAGCAGCACAAGTGACACACAAGGTAAGGTCAGTGATACTTTTCTGGTGTTGATGAGGGACACTGAGGTTTCTTTGCCCTAACTATAATATATTCCCCTTGAAAACAAACTCTATTTCAGATTAAACATACAAAGTTCAGAAAATAGCCCTCGGTGCCTGGTTTTGGGCTGTGCAACAGGTAAATAAATTATCTGTTTGAGGGGAAAAGGTTTAAAAGACCAACAGGTGTGGTCTATTTAAATTATTTCTTCCCACAAAATGTACTGCAAGACAGAACACTCCAAAGTGCTGAAAAATAGATGAATCTGTATAACTCCTTAATTATTGAACTCATTTTTAATAATTAACTAAGCACGGATTGGGAAAAAAACACATCTTGAGATCTAAAGCAGAAATGACTTCATGTTAAAGGTACAGGACAGAGCCTTTAGACTCAAAAAACTGTTGCAGGCAAAGCAAGAATTGAACACTTTACTAAATGACTTAATAGAACACCCTGAAGTATGGAGCAGAGCAGAATGGTGCAGCCTAGAAATGCAAGGGACTTGAAAATTAATTCCAAATGAATTAATCAGATTTTCAGATCAGGAACATCTTGGCACCAGGACCTGGCTATGTTTCCTGTTGGAAGGATGATGTGAAGATGCAGCCTTGTATGGACCTGATAAAATTACTAAGAACAAGGCAATTCTGATGTGTACAATGCTACTCGTGGAGAAAAACTGTATAGCCCCTAACACAAAATATTTTATAAATCTGTGTGGGATGATTTGTCACTTAACTGTTTTCACCCAGTCCTAAGCAGTGATAGGATACCATAGCTACTGATAGGACAAGGAGAAATGGCTTTAAACTAAGAGAGGAGAGATTTAGATTGGACATCAGGGAGAAATTCTCAGCTCAGAGGGTGCTGAGGTACCTCACAGGTTGCCCAGGGAATCTGTGGCTGCCCCACCCCTGGAATTCTTCAAGTCTAAGCTGGACAAGGCTTGGAGCAACCTGGTATCTGGTCTAGTGAAGGTGTCCCTGCCCATAGCAGGGGGGTGGAATGAAATGAGCTTTAAGGTCCCTTCTAACTCAAACCATTCCATGATTCTAAGCGGTTCATCTGGAGATGTGAATTTGACCTTTACAGAAAAAGCTCAGAACCACGACAAAACTCAGCAAATTCAGCAAGGTGTGTCAGGGCATTCTTATGTCTAGGGTCACAGGGAAGTCTGTCTACAGAAAGCAAAATGTGAATTGTACTGAGTGCTGTAGGTTTAGACAAATTAGGCCATTATTTTAAATCCTTTTTCTACAAAAGACACTAATATAATTTCCTCTTCCACCCACTACACTGGGTGACTCAATGGGCAGTGAAAATTTATACTGGGTGTTTGATACCCATCTCTGGTCACCCAGCTTCAAAAGCCAAAGCTGCTACAGTTGGAAACACTGAAATAGAGGAGTTTGAAAAGAATTATTGCAGGGTAATAAGAGACAGCTGCAAACTACTTAATTAGGAGACAAGTCCTATAGTCAATGGGGAAAATAGGCTCCTGGGGTACCTACCCAATCTGAACCCCCTAGAGGAGTTTCTCTGTCTCACTACAGGCACAGCAGAGTTGTGTCCTTTTTCAGATAAGGGAATTTCCCCAAAGCAACTCAGAAAAGCACCTGAGTGGCCAAAGTGCCTTGGGAGCACCAGCTGCCCTCACTAGGGTCTGCTTCTACAAAGCTGCAAGTTTCCTTGGACCTGAAGGGATGCACAGACCTGTGCTCCCTTATCACTGATTCCCTCCCTAGGCACAAGTCCAGCTTCTCTCCCAACCTTCAGCACTGCAGAGCAGAAAGGAAGAGAGGGAGAGGCCAAAAAGCGGTGTTGTTGATCTCAGCTGAGAAAGGCCACTCCACATCCCACTCCTCATCACAGTGGAAAATTGTGCTTCAGAAATAAACATCTTTAAAGTTTGTCAGAGCAGTTATTAAGAGCTGAAGTGATCATTTTACCCATTCTTTGCACATTTAAGAAAAATATCACCTCTTTCCCATGCCTTAAAACGTGTTCCACCTTTCACTGGATCACTAAAGGAGAAGCGTCATTTGTAATTTATTATTTATATTAAAGCAAGGCCCACCATTCTGGGAGGTTTGGAATTAGATGATCTTTACGGTCCCTTCCAATCCAAAATATAGTATGCTAGACACTTCACACATGCAGATAGCTAAGGCCAGACCTAATGGGAATCTCTCCTTGGATATGGACAAGTTCTAACACAGCACTCTGTGGAACCTACAGCTGGCTTCTTCATTCCATGGAAACACAGCTGAGGCCTCCACACGATACAATTTTTAATCTCATTGTACACAACAAAAGGTGTGGAGGAGATAAAGAAGGGTTAAGGGACTTTTTTGGGGTGACACAACTGTCTGGGATAAAGTTGGGAAGGGAGTTTCCACTGAGCCTACCCAGTTTCTCAAAAATGAAGCCTCCTATTCCAGCTAGGAACAGTCCAACACATCTGAAAATCAACATCTGGGCTCTCGTTGGCATTTTCAGTTGTTCCTCACTGTTCAGGTGTCAGGTCCAGAAGCAGGATTCCTGCAGCTAAGAGGAATGCCTTGTGCCATCTCACTGGACAGAGGAACTGAGTCAGTTCAAATAGATAAACTCCAAAAGGAATAGTTTACCCTGGTCCAAGAGGCAGATCAAAACCAAAAGCCAAGTTCATAGCTCCCTGAGTCACCCCCAGCTCTCTGACAGGACACCACGAGGTGCTGAGATCTCATTTACCTTTTATTACCAATCTCCCACCCTCCAGGGAATACCTTTCCAGACAACAATTCTCTTTTTAACTGAGTGATCCATTAAATCCGAGCCTGTTTTCAGTCTGCAACAATCACGGTCTGCACACTTCTATTGCTGTAGAAAGGAATTTCTGCCTTTCATGCATTTCTATTTAGTTACATGAATTCCACCTTAAATCTATGAGATGGCCCAGGTCTAAGAATGTGAGTGACAAAATGACATGCTGCTTTCATAGAAAACAGATTCCCCTGACCTGAAAACAAGACTTTTTGGATTATATGTTGTTACCTAACTTTAAACATCCTGGGAACATCCTAACCAAGCCTGGCAGCAACCAGTGTGAGCCACATCCAGAGTCAGGCAGAGCTGGAGAATCAGGCTTATGCATGGGAGTGTTAGCATAAACTGGAATCTTTTAATGGCTTTATAGAGGACTGGTCCCAGTCCTAAGCCTGCCATGGGTCTCTTGGCCATTCTCCCAAAAGTTGTTTAAATGTTTTAAATAAAGGTTTTTTTGTCTTGGGACAGCAGGCTTTGAACCCTTCTCCTCTGATACCCAGGACCCTGCTGCAGCTCATCTTCATTCCTAATTATCACTAATTAATTAACTCAGCTATGAACATACAGTTTGTTTGTGGTGTTGACAAACTATAAAACTCTTTTACACCTTCTGACTGTTTATTGGTGCTTTAAAGTTGAGGTAATGAGATCCCTTTATTCCACAAAAGGAATTTATGAGGACTGCAGGGCTTGGACACAAAATCTACTTACAGGGAATGTACAAATTGCACTGCAGATAATCTGTCAATCTGTTGCAGCTATACTGTAAATCTTTAGTGTAAATGGGAATAGGAGCTGTCAATTCCCAGGAACAAAGTGAAAAGAAACAAACAATTTACTTTCTCCCACAAAAAAAACAAAACAAAAAAACAAAACAAAAAAAAACCAAACAACAACAAAAAAACCTTTTTGCAAGAGAAGTTAATAATATAATTCAATAGATTATAATTATTATTTTAAATAAGAAAAAGAATATTAAAAAGACCCAGAACTATGGCAAGGATTTGGAATCAGAAGACCTTTAAGGTCCCTTCCAATCCAAAGCATTGTGTGATTCTACGACCGTCTCTGGTAATAAAACACAACACACTTTCCTGCAGCATTTCAGGTGTCAGACTACCTAAGGAATCTAGTTTCCTCTCCACTGTCATAATGCCTTACTATTCCCTTTTCCTAATCTGAATTTCATTTCCTAATCAAACTTAGCTTGGCCACTCCTAAAATTTTCAAATGTTAAAGTGATAAATGGCAATACAGTCACTGGAAACTGGTGTTTCAGAAAAGAGATGGGTTTCTTAAAACATACTTTTAGATCCAGAACAAAGACTTTTTGCTGCTGTTGCTTCAGTTAATAAAACAAACCATAAAAATAATAATGGATAAAATTCTTTAAATTAAAAGGAATAGAAAATCTTTTCCAGAAAGCCTCTTTAGTCAGGATAACACAGAGATGTGCTTCTACAGCTCTCTGTGGTCAAATAGATCTTCAAGTGCCAGATCCTTAATTAAGGACTTGAAAAAAATATTTCATGAACCTAGATTAGATTTTTTTTTTCCCGAATGTCACAGCTACCTCAGCTCTTGCAGTGACCAGCCCAGTACTGGCCATAAAGTGTAGGGAATCAGGAAAGAAGAATGAGAGCTGCTTCCCTACATTTTCATATGTGCTAAAAGTCATCTGCCTGAAACATGAGCTGTCAACCCTCAGGACCTGAGCATTTCCAGCTTATTTTTGCTCTCTGATAATTCCAGCCCTAGCTATATTCCCTAAGCATTTGCACATTTTTAGCTTATTTTGCAATGAGAGGAGTTTGCTGGTTGTTTTTATTTTTTCTGCTACACATCTTAGAAAGACAGGGATGTCTCTGCCTGGAGCTGGGAGGTGCTTTTCCACCCCCGTGCAGTCCTGCAGGACACGCTGCTGTGTGTGGGCAGCTCCTGGGGAGATGCAGACAGCTTTCCTGCCACTTCCTGCCACAGCCAGTGCACAGAGCTTTTCATTCCTGCCCCGAGGTAACATAGAAGGCCCTTTCTAATTTATAACTGCTCACGAACCTTTAGGACACCCAAGAGTTTATCAACTCTTTGACAACAAGCTGCAGCAGGACCACACTGGGTATTTTAGCTGGGCTCAAATTGCAGCTTAGAATCAAAGTCAGAGAATGGTTTGGGTTGGAGAGACCTTTAAAAGTCATCTAGTTCAGCTCCCCTCCTCCTGTTGAAGGAGCAGGGACACCTTCAACCAGTCCAGGTTGCCCAGAGCCCCGCCCAACCTGATCTTGAATCTTCTCCCAGTGAGCAAAAATTAAAAATGTGACATCATCCAGACGAGGACAAATTGAATAGCTTTTATTTTCTCCTCTAGAAAATATCCTTGAAAGTGACCTAGTCTTGCTGAATGTTTCCTATTCATGAAACTGCATTTTTTACTTAAAGCATTTCCACCAAAATATCTTTCAGCAGCACTCTGGAGAAAGCAAGGATTTCATGCCCCTTTCCTGGAAATGTCCAAGGCCAGGTTGGATGGGGTTTGGAGCAATCTCATTTAGTGGAAGTTGTGCCTGCCCATGGCAGGGGGCTGGAACAAGCTGAGTTTTAACAATCCTTCCAACACAAACCATTCCATGATTCTGTGATCTTACTGAGGATGGGAAGGGCTTTGTGACGAAATAGGTCCATGGAAACTCTCACTGCTGCACTTTGCTGACAATTTACATTGCAGAAAAAGTACCTTCCCTGCGTGCTGTCCCACAAACGAGCAAATTTCCAAACATTCCCTTTAATCAGAGATCCCCAGTCACTTTGTTAAGTCACATCATTCCTGAAAGCAAGGGGAAAGATTTCCCCAGCTACTGCAATGACATAGCACAAGCCAAAATCCATGCTCCACACCTAGAATGAGCTCACAACCAAAGATGCCACACAGGAAAACACTTTTAGACAGACCCCAGAAACAAAGAGCTGGCAGCCAAGGACAGTGGATCCTGCAGGGAGCTGCAGACAGCTGGTAACACTGTGTGTTATTGCCAGTTCATCTCCAATCCTGCTGAGGAAACACACATGGACTATCTCCCTGCAGGAGTGGGTATGTGGGGTGACAAAACCATTTCCAGTCTAAGATCATCTTCCTGCATCCCCAAAACGTGATGGAAGAGAATTTGACACCAGGAACAGTGAAGGTGAGCCTAAAGGGAGAGTCCTGCCTGGCTCAGCCTGCAGCTGGGTCCAGGGTTCTCAGTTTGCCAAATTTCACAGAGTCACAGAATCATTTGGGTTGGAATAGACGTCCAAGATCATTGAGTCCAACCTGTGACTGATCCCCACCTTGTCACCCAGACCAGAGCTCTGAGTGTCACATCTAGCTCTTCCTTGAACACCTCCACCACCTCTCTGGGAAGGGCAAACTTTGCAGCTTTTCTCCTGCCTGGGGTGGAAATGGATCCTGATTTTTTTGCTGGTTGTTCTCTTCCTCCTGCCAATAACCTGCTTTTAGTCAGGGCCAGAATTGGAAGGGATATTTCAATGTTATATCCAAAAGTTTGAAGGAGGCAATTATTTAATATATAAAATACCTCCACATTTGTGTCAAGCCACAGACCTGAACCCTGTCAAGAATCACAAGGTGATATATTTGCTATGGTATATTTATCTATTCTATTCTAGTCTAGTCTAGTCTAGTCTAGTCTAGTCTAATCTATTCTATTCTAATCTATTCTGTTCTGTTCTGTTCGTATTGTATTACTATCTTTACTACCTATATAATATTTATTATATTTAGATATAAATATTACTGCCCATCTCTCTGTCCCCTTTACATCACATGTTCCTCTTTAAGATCAGCACCAACATACAAATTACTGATTTAAGCTTAAATAAGATAATAGATGCATTTCTGTTAGAAAGAAGGGCAAACTGTGAAAGACACAGCAGCTTGCCCTGAACCCAACTCTTTTTTTTTCCCCATCTGCTAGGTCTTTAAAATCTAATGGTCATCTTATATCTGTGAATAAGAAAGTGAAGGAACAAGTCATTGTACATTAGTTACTCCATGGGAAGTGCCTAAGTGCAGTTTCTTACCCCTGGTGAACACGAGGGGATTCAAGGCAGCTCAGCCTTCTGTTCCAGAGCCATCTGCTTTAATGCATCATGTTAAAGTCAAGGTCTTGGAAGGAAAAACAGTGTCACAGGAGGCAAAAAGACTCCTGCAACCCCCACACAGAATAACTGGCACCTAAGTAAAACCAAGTTGTGGAAGCAACCCCAGGTGTAAGAGGGATGTGTAAATTAGGAAGTTCAGGTAGTGAAAATTAATATCCATCAAATAGAAGTACATTTCAGTAAAGTGAAAAAACATCTTTTCTCTGAAAGATCTCTGCACCCTATCTTGAATCCCCTTGCTACAGATTTTTTCCCCTATTTTTTTTCCCCTGGGAAGCTTTTCTTTTTAATATGTGACTAAAGCAGAACAAATTCTCTCATGTTGTCTATGATCTCTTAATCTCAAACTCAGCACAGATACATAACATTGCTTAATGGAGGCAAAGCAAGAGGCATTTGATTAAATGTTTGATCTCTGGAGGAATGTACAGGCTCTGTAGAGCACAGTGCACAGCTCACAAATATTTTGTGGTTTATTATTGATTAAAGCAATTAAAATTAATAATTGGTTCGACTGATAAAAAATACTTTTTGCATTTTTTTCCTGAGCTAACCCTGAAAAAGCACCAGATTGCTTTGGCTGCAGAGAAATCTGGGATAGAAGTCATGCAGATTTACCTCTATAATGTCATTTTCTCCAGTGCAAGTACAGGGACATTCTTTGCAGCAGGACTAACCATGATTTTAGAGGACTGAAATGCCTGCTGATACCCCTGTTTTAATTATCCTGTTTATAAATAAGTTATTAAACCAAAACTCTCTGGACATTGCTTTTTGTTTACCACACACCTCTCAGAGTGTGAACAAGGTGACTGCAGCACGTTATTAATCTGAAGAGTAACATCTTCCATATACTTGAAGGGATACAAATTATTAGTCAAAATGCAGGGAACAGGCTCATGGAATCACAGAACCATGGAATGGTTTCAGTTGGAAGGGACATTAAATATAATCCAGCCCCAAACCCGTGCCATGGAAGGGACATCTTCCACTATTCCTTCCATTATTGCTCCTGTATCATCAGAGTGTTGGCACAGAAAAAGTTTTAGATAAAAGCATAGCGACAGTGTTGGTCTAATTTTGGGAACAGGCACAGTCTGTTTTGAGGGGCCACAATGGAATAATGATGTCATCTAGACAGGAGTGCTGAAAATGGAACTGAATGGAAAAGGCCTTTAAAATTTCTCCTTGTGTGGAACCATGTCTGCTCTGGAGTCAGGCTGGGAGAGTTGAGGGTGTTCCATCTGGAGAAGAGAAGGCTCCAGAGTGACCTTGGGAACCCTTCCAGTGCCTAAAGGGGCTCCAGGAGAGCTGGAGAGAAACATTGGACAAGGGCCTGGAGGGATAGGACAGGGGGAAATGGTCTTAAGTTGAATGAGGGCAGATTTAGATTAAATGTTAGGAAGAAATTCTTGCCTGTGAGGGTGGGTGAGGCCCTGGCACAGGTTGACAGAGAAGCTGTGGCTGCCCCATCCCTGCAAGTGTCCAAGGCCAGGTTGGACAGGGCTTGGAGCAACCTGGGATAGTGGAAGGTGTTCCTGCCCATGGCAGGGGGCTGGAACTGGGTGAGCTTTAAGGTCTCTTCCCACCCAAACCGTTCTGAGATTCCATGATTGTGTGGTGGTAAGAGTGTTTGGACCACAAGATCAGGCTGTCACGGGAGAGGGTGGATGTCCTCAGTTTTAAGGCAAAATCTCCACTCACTCTGCCTTTGCACCCAGTCCCTGCCCCCACTCAGCATCCACTGGTGTCTCCACTTTCCCTGGGAAGGACAAAGGCGCAAGAACAGCCAAGGCCACCATGCTACACTTCTCTCCCGAAGCTTGTCAGGAGAGTTTCTCAGGGAATACAGCGTGAATGGAGCTGGAGACAGTGATAAATTTCCCTTCTGAACAATCAATAAAACTCTCTCAGCCCCACTCAGGCCCCTACTGCGGATGCAGGGGCCATAATTACATTGTCAAAAAGTCGAGTTGCCCTGGCTGACTGAAACTCCCTCTCAAAGTGACGGGTGATTGACAGGCAGTTTATGGGTGGCACGCTCTGACTGGCAGGGGAGTTGGCTAAAGCCAAAGGCAACAGTGAAATTTCCCAGCCTGCTACAACTACCAGAGCAAAGGACTGCCACTCATGAGGGAATTGTGGGAAACCCTTAGTCATATTAACATATCAAACTGAGGAGCTGACAGCGCTTACTAAACAATCTGAACTCAACCAGAGCTGCAGAGCATCCCCCAACCTTCTCAGTCTGAAAGGGAAAGGAATTTAAATGCTCTCAGTTCCGTCTTTGCCAAGACAGCAAAGAATTTGGAAACCTGCTTATTTAATGATTTTGATCAGAGATAACATATATATTCGTGTATATAAATATATGTCACAAATGTATATTGCTGAGCATGGCAGCCTCTTTCATATATATATATATGAAAGGGGCTGTCATGCTCAACAATTTGTTCTATACCACAGACCAGACTGATGTTAAATTGAAGACAGAGCAGCAGATTTTTTTTTCCATGTAAGCAATATGAACCCAGCAAAAGACCCCACTACTTTCTGTCATGTTTTCAAGCAGGCTTCTATTGCTTCGATGTTAAATTGCAGATTACATGGTTTGAATGAACATTAACTGCAGCCATGCACTGGGGCTGTGTTGTGCAGAGCTTAAAAGTGAATTCATGGCTACTCTGGATTTCTTCAATAAGAAATTGGTATGAATTCTTGAATAAGAATTGGTTTTGAATAATAGTAGAGTAAGAGTTGGGGTTGTTCAGCCGGGAGAAGGCTCCAGCAATACCTTAGAGCCCCTTTCAATGCCTAAAGGGACTCCAAGAGAGTTGAAGATGGACTTTGGACAGAGACTTGGAGTGACAGGACAAGGGGTAATGGTTTCAAACTCTCAAACAGTTAGATGGGATACTCGGAAGAATTTATTTCCTGTGAGGATGGTGAGATACAGGCACAGAGATGCTGTGGCTGCTCCATCCCTGGAAGGGTTCAAAGCCAATTTGGATGGGACCCTGAGTAACCTAGGATAGTGGAAGGTGCCCCTGCCCATGGAATGGGGATGAACTAGATGGTCCTTAAGGTCCCTTCCAACCCAAGCCATTCCATGACACAATAATGGATAAAGAATTGAAACCAAGAAATATTTCCGCAAAGGGTCAAGCCACTTTTGATTCCACACATCTCCATTCAGGTAATACTTGGATTGCTCACCTTCCTGGTTTCCCAGGGAATGAAGAATCACTGGGAATTACAGCACTGACTAAAACAGATGAAATATCACTGAGAAAAGGCTTAAAGGTACTGATATGGACACCCAGGTTTACCTTCCTCCATCAGATCACCAAGGTAAGACTGCATAATGCAATTCTAACTTGTTTGTCTTTAATTTCATGTGTAATGGAGTCACCAAGCCAGAGATGATACAGGCTTGGAATGGAGAGGAGAAGCAGCAAAGGAGGCACAGCTGCCAGGAGTTGCTGCTGGCTTTTCCTCCATTGCTAGAAAACAAAAAGCATGGAAAAGTGAAGGATCAAGCTGCAAAGTGCTGACAATCTAAGGACAAAATCCTGACTTACAGGGGTCAAGCCAAGAATAGAAGGACACTTGAAAGTAGCAGAAGATGTAGAAAGTGAAGCAGCAAAAGCTGTTATCAGGCAAATTCAAAACAGACATTTCAATACCTTTCTTTTTTAAAAAAAAAGAAAAGTATGATTAACCAAATTAATCCCCTGGAAAAAGCCTGTAAGGAAAAAGCTGGTTTCTGTCTCCCTTGATGTCGACAAAGACCAAGCCTTTCTGGAAGGCAAGCTTTAATGTAACAGGAATTACTGAGCTCAGGGCTGGGATAACTCTGTGAAACTCAATGGCCAGTAACAGGCAGTCGACTCAGCCAAGGTGCTCTAATAGCCCCTCTTCACAGAGATCCTCCAGGAAATGGGGTAGAAATGCTCTGCACAGCAACTTTGCTGAAATTATTGAAGTCCTTTATAGGCAGTAAATAATTGAGCCTTGCTGTGTCTCGATGAAGGGGTCAAGAGCACCTGACATGGTGCTGAGACGCAGCCTCTCCTCCCCTGCCCCTGCCAGGAGCTTCTTCCCCAGACTCCTCTCACCTCTCCTGATCCAGAAAAGCATCTGTTCACTGACTCCCCTCCAAACCCGACCTTTTCTGACGTTGCTCAGCTCCTGTGAGCTGGCAGGATGATGGCACAGAGGCACAACTTACTCCCTGCCTGTGCTCAGATGGTACCCTCAGTGCCTGACATCATTTTTGACCAAGAGCCACACACATCTGTGCTCAGACAGCAACATTCCTGCCTGTAGGGCACAGGGCGGAAGTTCAAGCCCTGCTGGAGTGTGTGAATGCCCACCAAGAGGAAGGTTGACACACATGAACATAAGGAACGGAAATGAGACATTCAGATGGCTTTTTTTTTTTTCTTCTATGGCACTTAGAGCCTTTAAAAACAGCCCAGTAGTTAAGAACTTTGAAAATGTGCATTGCACTGAACTTCTGATTCACGCTGAGTTTGGACTCAAATTCCATGTCCAAACTCCTGCACCAAGAAATGACCATTTTATACCTGTCTTTCATACTCTGCAAAGAAAGCTCCATATCTAAATTCTTCTACGCCACAATATAAAAGGGTGTGGAGCTGAGTCCAGAGGAGGCCACTGAGATGCTCCATGGGCTGGAGCCAGGCTGGGAGAGCTGGGCATGCTCACCTAGAGAAGAGAAGTCTCCAGGGAGACCTCAGAGCCCCTTCCAGTGCCTAAATGGGCTCCAGGAGAGCTGCAGAGCGACTTGGGACAAGGGATGGAGGGACAGAACAAGGGAGAATGGCTTCCCACTGCCAAAGAGGAGGGTTAGATGGGATATTGGGAAGGAATTCTTGGCTGTGAGGGTGGTGAGGCCCTGGCACAGGTTGCCCAGAAAGCCTGTGGCTGGCCCATCCCTGGATGTGTTCAAGGCCAGGTTGGACGGGGGTTGGAGCAACCTGGGATAGTGGAAGGGGTCCCTGCCCATAGCAGGGATTGGAACTAAATGGTCTTTAAGGTCCAATCCAATACAAACCATTCCATGATTCTATGAGAATCATGACTGAAGTTTTGTCAATTTCTTCTTCTTCCAAAAACTATTTTTCTTGTTTTCTTTGTTTTGTTTTCTGTTACTCATTTGTCCTTTGTTTTTGACAAGGAAAAAAATGTACTCACCATGGATGGAAAGGGTCCCATTTCTCACTGCCAGGAACTTGACGCCATATGGAAATAATGGTGGAGAATGGAGGCTTCCATAGAGATAGATGTGTGCTCTGTGATGGAAAGGGGCCTCAGGGGATCCCACCCGGAGCTCTCCTCCATCAGACACCAGGATATAATGGGCATGCAGTTCTACAGGTCCTGGCCCAGTGAACAAGAGTTTGCCCCCTGAAGACGTAAGAACAAAATACAGTCATAGATGAAACAGCCAGTCATTCTCTCACAAAGGAACTGTAAGAGGTGGGTAAACAAACGGGTTTGCAAAAAATTATGAGATTAAGGCTAAAATATTAATACATTCTGTGAAATTTCCACCTTGTCCTGTGCTTCTCCCTATGGATTTATCAACTCTTTACAGACCTGATTAATCCAGTCCTTTTTTTCATTCTACAACAGTGTGCATTTCTAGACCTGAGCAAGGCCAGTCAGCCTGGGCAGACATGGAAGTCTCTCCAACCACAGTTTAAGGAAGCTGTGTTTGGAAAATCCGAGTTTTAACTGACTCCCTCACTGAATGTTGAAAAGGTTGAAATTCCTACTTAATTTGTATTATGTTACTTTTTAGATTACAAGCTACTTGTGACAGGGAGAGAGGAGTGGAAAACGGCTTTGGAACATAAGAACTGGAAACTTGTTTAGATCAGTGGTTGATTTAACCCTGCAAACTCTTCCAGCTGCTGTTTAAAACCAGATGCTGCCAAATACAGTATATGAAACATCTCCCTCTTAGCTGGATGTGAGTTGATCTCCCCATAAAAACCTCATTTTAATCCCTAATTAGAGGTTAGCTTTGCCTCAAAGCATAAGGTTTCTTCTCCTTGCCAACAATTTCCTCCTACTGACTATTAGTATAACTGGATAAGATTTGTCAGTAATAAAGAACTGATCCTTGGAATCTTGGTGATATTTGGTCTCAAAGACTTCTTGAAGCAATGAATTCTGTGGGTTAAATACACAGTGCATGAAAAGTCATTTCCATCCCTTTTTTTGACTAAAGCTCTTCAGTTCTGTCAAATGTCTCCCTTGCTCTTGCCTCGTGTGAGCTGGAAATCCAACTCTCTCACCTCAGGATGGTTTATTCCATTATCTCCTTTCATATTTCCTCTGAAGAACACTGTCACTATCTTTACAAGGGATCTGGACAGAGTGGACTCTCAGACATTTTATCATACTGCAAATGGGATACATTTTCCTTAGTCAAGCCATGTTTCCCAGGAGCTAGTAGGGAAAATTGCTAAGTTTGGAAGCTTAAGACCTCTTACAAAGGGTCTTCCCTTTGTGTGAAGTAGCTGATAACTGTGCCAGCTCATCCCATGGTCACCTTCTTACTTGTGACAGCAGTTTTTAATGGTGACCTCTTTACCTACTACACAGTTGGCTTCCCTTCCCCACAAGTTCATCCCTGTGAGGGTGGGTGAGGCCCTGGCACAGGTTGCCCAGAGCAGCTGTGGCTGCCTCATCCCTGGAAGTGTCCAAGGCCAGGTTGGACAGGGCTTGGAGCAACCTGGGATAGTGGAAGGTGTCCCTGCCCATGGCAGGGGGTGGAACTGGATGAGCTTTAAAGTCCCTTCCAACCCAAACCATTCCATGATTCTATGAGAATGCTACCCATCCTTAGCAAGAAGAAGGGAAATGAGACATCTGCTTTCATCACACTATTTAGACAAAAGGACAAAAAAAAAAAAAGTTCTAATATAAAAATTAGATTAAATATTAACTTGATCATTGCTTGCTTTTGATCAAGACCTGCTGTTTTCATTGATAAGGAGGATGCAAAACTCTTGAGTGCCTTTCCCACCCTGTCCTATCCACTCCTGCTGAAGGTATTCTGCTTTTGCATGGAGGTAATTTCATTGTTTCATTGATTTCTTAATCTTATAATAGAGTCTTACGACTTAGTCCTTATTTCTTAGGCTTATAACAAAACCAGTATTTGAATAAGGACTACCATTAAATATTTTATTTCCCTATTTCGTTACTTTCCACGTAATTTTTTACAGAATATTCTTAATCAAAAAAGAGATACATCTCACATTTTCTTGTTTATAACCACTGGGAATCACAGGTTTGCTCTCACAAACATCAACTCCCCTATGTGTAAGTTGTCTCTTTCCCTAGACATAATTTTCCGTATACAAATGTATTAGTGTTGAACCTTTATACATTTGTTTCTGCAAATTATACTGCATAGATTGTGACCAACTAGCCCAAATTTCTGCTTGTTTCATGTAAAACAACACAAGATATTTGATTCCAGCAGAAGTTTTACAGCTCTTGAATGAGACGGGACCTGTTGATTTAAGAATCTGTATTCTTGAAAGAATATTAATGTCTTCATCCTATTAATGTTATTTGGCAATAAATGGACTTCTGGTCCATCTTCCTCTGGTGATATAATTTACCATCTTGTTCCTTCCCATAGTGAGAACAGAAATATTTATTAAATACTTTTGCCCGATAGCAGCAGTGTTAATAATTTTATCACCACAATCTGTAAATGGAACTGTAAATCACTGAGATTTATTTCATTCCTAACATAAAATAAGACATCTTCCCTAAGGTCTTTATTGACTTCCTATGCTCTGTTCCCAGTGAAATACAGTCATTTCTGTTTCCACTTCCCCTCATACAAGTTTTAATGAGTATTTTAATTGCTGCCATGCTGTACCACTGAACCAGGAAAGCTGGTAGCCAAAGTTGTCCTATCCTTTGATTGTAAAATAACAGTTATGTTTCAAATAAATTTTCCCAAGCTTCAGCCACATTATGTCCATTCACAATTTTCAAGCTGTTGATGAAGGATTTTCTATGTATTTTGTGGATTTCTGGGTGTCTGGGAAGCCTGGATGCTGGTGACTGCTCTGCACTAGGTGCAAGCATGAGCAATAGTCCCCACCATGTCCCAGTAGCTGCAAGAATTCCAGCAGGACCTGTGCATACCTGGCCTGCAGATTTGAACTTTCCAGGTGGGAATCAGAATCATTAAGGTTGGAAAAGTCCATCCATTAACCCAGCACTGACAAGTCCACCACTAAACCGAGTCTCCAAACATCACATCCACACATTATTTGAACACTTCCAGCACTGGTGACTCCACCACTACCCTGGGCTGGCTGCTACAATGCTTGAACAAATTTCATAATACCAGTGCAAACCTTCCCTGGTGCAATTTGAGCACCAGAACTTCTTGTTTTAGGAAGAAATTTTTCCCTGTGAGGGTGGTGAGGCCCTGGCACAGGTTGGCCAGAGACGTTGTGGCTGCCTCATCCCTAGAAGTGTTCAAGGCCAGGTTGGACAGAACTTGGAGCAACCTGGTCTAGTTCAAGGTGTCCTGTCCACAGCAGGGGGCTGGAAGGAGATGGGTTTTAAGGTCCCTTCCAATGCAAACACTTCTATGGTTGTATCATTTGCTGTATGCAACTCTTGCTTTCCCTCAGAAGCAGAAGTCGGGCCCAACATGCAACCATAGAAAATTGACAGATCAGCTACACTCACAATTCTCTTGTCCCCTGGATGTTTGTAAAGCTTCTGAAACCCTCCCAGAACAAAACCAGAAGGCACTTGGTCATCAGGAGAAAATACAATGAAAAATCTGAAGTTTAACTGCTGAGGATAAAAGAGCAGCATCACAGGAAAGAAAAGAAAGCATTAGGAGGGATTCATTTAACCATTTATAAAGTCTATGTGTAAAACAAACTCTGGCCAAAGTTACAAATATTTCTGTCCAAAAATTGCATATTGTCCCACTAACCCTCTCTGTATCTCTGTGGGTTTTGCTGGGTCAGGATAAATATACAATTGCTGCTTTACAAGGTTGTCTTCCCCTTTTTTTAAAAAAGAAAATAAAAGTTATGCTTCCTTCTTTTATTGCACTTGACCTCTCCTCTGAAAGCAGAAAGCAAGAGTATTGCTCAGCGGAGCCTTTGGCTGTGACCCTCAAATTGTTTGTTATGGCTGCTCAGGAAAGCAAAGTCCTACACATGACCTTGAGGGTGATTTTACAAAAATCAATCAACCACTGTTATGATGGCCTCCCCACCAAGCAAAATAAATACAATTAAACCCATAATCACTTCTGTACAGTAATGTGCAAATTCAATGGATCTCTTTAGGTGGAGTGAGGGAGAGAGGGGAGAAATATGTTGAGGCTATTTGATACTTTGTGAGAACATCAGAAGCACCATTCTTCTCAATTAACCCAGCAATTAGCCTCCACCTCTGCATGAACAGAAAAGAAATCTTTCTTTATCTGTCTTTACCAAAGGAAAAAAAAAAAAAAAAGGAAAAGAAAGAATAAAAACAAGGCAACTCCATCTGTCCCAGAGGAGGGGAGAAGCAGTCAGACCAAATAATTAAAAAAAAAAAAAAGAATATTAAAGAAAACAAACCTGATAATAAGGTGTGGGGGTTAATCTGTTGAAGGAATAACTACAACAACACTGGTTTTTTGAAAAGAGCTTTACCTCCTAAAATGCTTGGGAAATGGTGGAGGACACATTCAAAATTAAAGGATTAGGAAAGTTAATGTACTAACAATTCTCTGTCAGGTGTCCCAGATGGACTCGTGCAGTGCCACAGCCCAGGTATCCCAAACATTAGCTATGGAAAGAGGCTGCATCATGCACTTGTGAAAAAAAAAGAATAATTATGGAGTAGAGGATTGGGACGATTGGTGTGGGGAGTTTCTCCTTGCCTCTGTCATGAAGATTCACACTTTCAGACAAAGCGGCTTATATCCCTTCTCAAAAACATAATTTTAAATTAAAAAAAAAAAATCCTAACATAGATATCCTCATAATACATAAAAATAATGTTGCTATTTCTCATTTAGGTTGTGATGTAGAGTGTTCTAGAAATTTCCTGAAACTGGAGAGAAGCAAAATCCCCCTTCCAAAGTGCACTTTTTACATGAAGACCTACTCTATTATCATTTTTTGAGGCCACACTTTGCATTTCTGTCAATATAAGGTATTTTTTCCTAATGAACAGCTCATTAGAGAGCTAGGATAAAAGTAACATATTTATATTCAGTTCTACTTTAGATATTCAGTTCCACTTCATATTTGATTTAATTCTACTTCTTTATGTGAAGCTGAATACAGTGCTAAAGCAAGCAAACTACAAGAACAGTGCTGGGTAGTCTCAAGACATATTTTTTTTAAAAATCAAGTGTTAAAAAAATTTCCAGAAAATTTTCTTACATATCGCTACTGTGGCATAACCTTCAACTAGGAGAAAACTTCCTCTGCATGGAAGGGAAGATTGAAAGCTGATTCCCTCACCTGGATAACTCCTTCCCATCACAGTTCAGGGGAGATCTGCTCTGGTTGTTCCATGACCATGAATAACTCATTCCCACAGCCTCCAGCTGGCTCTTACCAGCTCCTCTTACTCGGTGTTTCACATGACAAAGCCACAGAATCCCCCATGAGACAGGCTCAGGCTCAGATGTTCTATTCCTGGCAAGCATCCCTGAGTGGCAAACAGCAGGATGCCACTGCCGGAGCTGGAATAGCTTTGCTTGATCCTGTACACAACCGAGGCTGCAATGTGCTGGCAGCCCACTTACTGCTCATTCTCCTGCTCCAAGGGTGTCCCTGGTAGGGCCTCCAGGCAGGGGAAGAAACAAATTACCAAAGCAACCAAGATCTTCCTGTGTACAGAAAGAGGCATACAGAATTTATGAGCTTTAAAAAAGAAAATTATTTAGGGGATCTGCTACCTGCACCCTGTTGACATGCTCACATGACATTGCAATGAACCATAAAAGTTGTTTGCAGGTTGGACCATGGCTGAACAAGATGCAAAGGAGAATTTTATTATATTGGCTCCATCCCAAAGGCTGCTTGAACCAAGGGTCCACAATTTATCCTCCACCTCCCTGAGAATGCTTCTCCATGTTCATAACACACAGGTACAGATCCCAGATTAGCTCTGAAATCAAATGCCTATGTATTTCCACCAGGACATCCCTAAAACACTAAAAAGCTAAGCTTGTATTCCAGAATTTTGTTGGATGTAGACCTTAATCCATCCCTGGGAGAGGAACCAGCAGCTGCTTCAGTACTCTCAGACAGAATTCATCTCCCAAGTCTGACAAGTCTTTGTTTTTTGGCTTGCTGTACTCACAGCCATCTGTTCAGATGGCACGTGCTCTTTAGGAAGCTGATCAAGCTCTTGCCTCAGAACCCAAGAGCCAGGCAAAGGTGATTTGAATCGGCAGCCCAGAAGGTGCTGCCGTAGGTGCATCTCCTTCAAAGCAGCCCTTCCATTTCTTCAGCTCTTAAGTGGCCTCTGAGATATTTAGCAACAGCTTTGATGGATTTGGAACAGGAGAGCAGACTTGATGGGGAAGAGATGTGGGCATTCCAATGTGGCTTCCAGCACATCTGACATCATCTGGGATATAATGGAGGAGCTTTCAGGTGAGCCTTGTGAAGTCAGCAGGTAAACACCACACATAGAGGTGTGATGAAAACACAGGTCCTTGGGTTGTTATTTCAAGTCCACAAGTGACAGGGATGTATTTAGTGCATATTTGGAAGTTCTTCCCTGTGAGGGTGGTGAGGCCCTGGCACAGGTTGACCGGAGAAGCTGTGACTGCTGCATTCCTGGAAGTGTCCAAGATCAGGTTGGATGGGCCTTGGAGCAACCTGGGATAGTGGAAATGTCCCTGCCCATGGCAGGGGGTGCTACTGGATGGGATTTAAAGTCTGTTCCAACCCAAACCATTCCATGATTCTGTGATTCTATGATTCCCTCCTTCCATGACAGTGATTAGAGGAATGAGATGGTGCTGTCTCGGGTTTCAGCCCAGTCTCTGCCAGAGACTGGGCCAGGACTAGCTTCCACAGACCTGCTTATCATGCAGCATCCCAGAGGAGCCTCAAGAGCTACTGAAGTTGCAGCAAATCAATTTAATTGGCAAGTGAGAGCCCTGGGAGTCCAACTTACATCCTGTAAACCCATCTGAAACATGATGGCAAAAGAAAACTGCAGCCCACAACCAAATATGAACCATATTTGTTTGTAGCTGTGGAAGGATCTGAAAAAAAACCCACACCTTAAAGTGCTACAGGTTCAGGACCTTAAAACTCTTCCTTCAGGAATGTCCACCTCTGGATAATACTGAATTCCTGCAGAACAATGTACTGACAAATAAAGAACTAATGCCTTTCACTGATTTCCCATGAAAACAGCCAGGATTTTAAATCTCTGAGAGTAATTATTGCAGGCTCACTGTAACAACTTAGGAAAATATCACACAGTGACAGGGAGAAATAGGGCTGACTTTTCTTCCTTTTAAATCTCAATTAAAAAATACATTGGATGAAATTTCCCATTAGCTGGTACTATTTGTACATCCCATGTTCTTTCTTTAATTAAAAAACATGCTTATTGCAATACTGCCAGAATCGCTTTTACGGTATTTTAATTGTAATGTCTCTGCCTGATTAAAAAAAGAAAATATGAACTGGAAGCTGCTTGAAAAAAACCCCAAAAAGTATCACAATGCATATCTCAAATGGGTTGATCAAAATGGCACAGAAAACACTGGGACATGAGCAGGTTCCAACTGTGCCTCCTGACAAGGAATTTAAAAATGGATTTAAGGACTGGTTGATGCCATAGACAAGAAAACAGAGGAAAACACTTTTTGCCTTCTTTCAGTGAATTTAAACCCAATTGTTATCAGCAGTGACCGAAGTCCTAGTTATTTGACAAATATTGAAGTCGGTGTGTCAGTGAATATTTGATGCTTGCTGCTAATGGCATCAAAGACGAGGAAGAGACAAGCAAAATCAATATCTGTGTTTTCCCTGCCTCCAGATCTGCTCACAGGATTCATTCTGGCCACAGTCTGATCAAAGCCTGGATTATAAGAAATTTAAAATATGCAGAGAATCATAGAACCAAGAAACACCTGCATGTGGCCCTCAGTGCCCTAGTCCAGTTGACAAGGTCTTTTCCAGCCTAAATGATCCTTTAAGTGAAATTGAGGCTCTTCGAGTACAAGGATCAAAGCAATCTTTTCCCTTATGCCGGCAAGAGTGGCTATCTCAAAATTTTCATTGCAAAGGCAACTGGCTGGGTGGGGTTCTTCAGTTCCCCTGGGCTGTACTGGCAGTGTCACCCCAAAATTCACCCCTAAGGTACTCCTGAAAGACCAGGCAGCTTTTTTTTTTTTGTCTCTAGACCTCCCTTCCAGGCCTCCCTAGACCACTATAATTTCAGACAGAGGCAACAACACATCTGAGGTATCAACCCATCAAACACAAAGAAGTTCCTCCAGTGTCAGCCCCACATAATGGAAATTTCCATCTGTCCTGGGTTATCATAAATATTTCCATACTTGTGATGTCGGGATTACAGAAATAACTGCAATCTGCTGAACACACAGAATTATCTGCAGTCTGTCTATCTTGTATCTCTTCCCCAATCAGTCTTCTCTGAGCCGTTTCACAGCCTGACTGTTAAACTTTCCACTCTTGATATCCACATGTTCATGCTCTGCTTGTTGAGGAGGGAGAAACTGCTGAGTCCTCATGGCAGTGAGCAGGACTCAGCTGCCTTTAAAATCCTGTTTTTCTATTGCCTTGACCTCCAGATCTTCTGCCCACGCAGTCTGGTCATTCCCAGAGCCACTAGATATTTTGTTTTATATGTTAATACAGCCAAAGAATGGTCACTTTAAAGCTGCACATGAAGCTGATGCCCTTGTTATAATACTCCTTTAAATCATTTCTTCAATGTTGAAATCATCAAAAGGAGACAACACAGGGGTAGTACTCAAAATCCTCATGGTGTCTTAAAAAAGGGGGGATTTCAATAAATGGGCCTGTAAACGTGTTGGGTTTGCTGGATACAGCACCAGAAAATGGGCAGCATTGCATCAGTGGATTCAGTAGCATTACAGACTTTTTCCATCCACAAAGCCTTATATTTTCAGCTTAAGAGCTCACAGGCTGCCTGATGCTGAGTCATGAAAGCCAAAGGGAGCAGAGCTACAATTTAATCCCATTCTCCAGCTCCAACTAAGAAAAACTCTCCAGGTAGAATAGGAATAGGATGTTTCAATCAAAAAGCATATCTACACCTATCTTAGGGCTTAGGGGTTTACTGCCATGCCCATCTTGCACTTGGGGGAAGTGGTTAATTATTTAACATGCTCACAGAGTTGGTAGTTGCTGCTCTGAGGGGATCACCTCACTGTGATGCATCTTGAGATGGGTGTCTATAAGGCCTGAGATGAACATGTCTGGTGATGTGTGTTTCTATCGATACAGGAGCCTAAAAAACTCTCCTAACTAACCTGGACAACTTAATAAAAGGGAAGGTGAGGGAAGATAAATCTCAGCCTCATTTCAGAGTAGATCTCAGCATGTCTTGATTCCAAATCTAACCAAGGTTAAGCAGCCAGAGCACCCATGGAACTGGGAGTGGATGCAACAGGCACTTCATGAAGCTCAGATAAAAAATTCAGGTGCAGGTTATTGTTTCCAAAATGTTTGATCCCTCTGTTTGGCACATAACATTGGAGAAAATAATAGCATCTAAAATATTTTAATGCTGCTTTTCTAACTGAATTGACATTATAAACCAGGCTTCTTGGAAAACATGATAAAGGGGGGGAATGATTTGAATGTCAGATGAGCCAAAGCCATAAAGATACTGCTCCAGACTTCATTAAATTCAATCAGAGCTCCAGTAGCTTTGTGAGTGCTGACTCACAGATCAAATGAGCTTCTGAGTAGGTGTAAAGTTCAGAGGGTTTCTGCTCCAGTATTGAACCCCTATTCTTGACAAAGTCAGTGACTGAGCCCCAAAATCCTCATCCAGATTCATAGCCAAAAGCCTCAGAAATCTGATGTCCTGACCCGTTTTCTCTAAAGTATGTCATAACCACAATGAGATTAAGAAGAACTTTGAATTACAGATTTAGGATTTTCACTGAGGAAAAAAATTGTACCCAAATGTTTCACCTTTTTAAAATCCCCAATTCTCAGTTGATTTTAAATTTTGTTTTTAAATAGGGTGTCCTTTCCGGGGGGAGCCCAAGAGGTAACTGGAGTTGTGATCTTCCTAGAAAAAGCCTCCCGCAAGGGAAAAGCTTTTCCAGGGGTCTCTGCAAACTCTCGGAGCGACGGGTGGTCTCAGAGGGTGCAGACGCTATGGCTACAAGTGATTTCAGCTAGTGATTCAGCTCCTTGTGAGATCAGCTCAGTAAGAGACCACCTGGGCAGGCCCGGGGACGGAGAGAGAGACGAGGGAGCCTTAGCACACTAAATTCCACTAAATTCCAGGTAAGCTTGGGAACCAGAGGCTAGGCTTTTCCCCAAAGGTCAGGGGTGCTCATAGGGGGTTTATATGGGGGAGGCAGGGGTGGGATGGACATGAGTTTAGCCAACAGGATACAGACTATTACCATAAAAAGAGCAAGGCATGTTGGGGGTAACTTCTGGTCACCATAAGCTTTAGGAGAGTTCTTATCTCTGGGGATTTGGCCCTCAGGCATCTTTCCTCCAGGGACTGCAGAGAGCTCCAGTGCCAGTGGCTGGCAGCCCTCCACGATAGGGATGTTGCAATTCTTGAAAACCTCTG
Source organism: Climacteris rufus (assembly GCA_013398175.1). Taxonomy (NCBI): domain Eukaryota; kingdom Metazoa; phylum Chordata; class Aves; order Passeriformes; family Climacteridae; genus Climacteris; species Climacteris rufus. The sequence continues at coordinate 254,253 of VZRZ01004123.1, read as the reverse complement.
AACTTAGACTAACCAAGTTCAATCAGTTTTGGAAATATTCTCACAATAGGCACAAACTTGCAAAGTTTTTGCTTTATAGAATTATCATTTGAATTTAAATTAAAATATAATTGTCCAATGCATGTTTTTCACCATCAACTCAATGAAAAACTAGTACCTTTAATATAATTTTAGTATAAAATAATTTTTACCAGCAAAGATCCAGATCTTTAAACATACAAAACCTCCTGTTTTCATTGTTTGAGCTCTGTTTCAGCAGTGGCTTAACTTTGAGCAAGCAATTTCACCAGCAGAACTCATTCCCTTAATACCAAGAATGTGTGCAGCAGTTTCCACAACCAGGGCCCACCTGCCAGGGGAAATATTCCTGGCATGGAATTACAAGTAACTTTAATTCTTACTTTGATATCCACAGTGAAGTACCTGTCTCAGACTTACTCTGGGTCTATGTACAGCTACTCAAACACAGCAAATCCAGAGCTTCCCCCCATAACTATGCTCAGTTATTTAGTTACTGCCCACCAGTCACGCTCTAGGATTTTGGACTATTTATCACATTTGGTAGCTGTGACCTGTAATTCTGTAATATCATTAATTTTGTAAAGGTGTTTGTGACATACCTGCCTCAAAGATGCCAAACAGAGCAGCTGATTATTGCTATCAGCAGTGCCATTATCACTGAACAATGCTCAGGACAGCAGCAATTTTTGTAGGTTGGGGAAAGAAAGAGGAGGAAAAAAGGCTTTTTTTTACTTATATTGCCATTATGCCTCAAACAGCATAAATTCTGCATACAGAATAATTATATTAAATTCTTGCCCTGTTCCCCATCACCGTGCCATTCCATCTACTGAGAGCAGGCTCAGCCTGCTTAACCAGGTGTCTCCTCTGATGCCAGAGCTGGGGAATGGAAGAGAGAGGGCCATGAAAAGCCCCAGCCCCGGAGGAGGAAGGGCTCCCGCAGACCTTTGAGATGCAGCAGGTTGAGGATGCTCGTGGTGGTCCCCAGGAGCAGGGTCCGGCCGCCTTCTATCGTGACGTTGTCGCCATCTCGCGGCTGGTGGCCAGCGGGCCAGCTGGAGTCCTCGTGCCACCGGCCACAGAGCTGCAGGGCAAGCTGGAAAGAGAAAGACCCAGAGAAGTTCAAAGCTCACCCTTCAAGGAGGCAGCTTGCTCAGAGAATAGCAGAGGAGATGCCAACACCGTGCCCAGCGTGGCATTGGCATCTCCACCGTGCCCTGGGCAAGCTGACTTCCAGAGGGACCCTGTGTAAGGCACAGGAATAGAGGGATGTTGGCATTGGAGAGGATCTCAGTCTTCAGGAATGCCTGTCACAATTTGGGGGTTGCTCCTTGTCTTGTTCTGGTCTGGGGAACGAGGGATTTGCTGCAGGCCTGGCTGTGCAAAGACCACAGGTTTCCTGGTGTGTGTCTCTCTCTGCCTCCCAAAAAGCAGAACTGCACTGTTGTTTCCTGGCAATGTCATAAAAATAGCCTGAAGAGCTTAGAATTAAAACATCCTGCTGGGTGGGCAATATTTTGCTTTAGAGTTGTTTTTTTTTCCAAAGGCTCTCCTGCTGCTCATCTGCAGTTAGACAGACATTCCTCCTCTCAAATACCTTTTTAGCTTTCTCAGCTTATGCAGTGTTATGACTGCCTCTGCTTTGAGGGTGTGCACAGCACTTCCAAATAAAGCCCTGAATAAGCTGAAAAATGCAAATACATTGGTTCATGATGAGCAATGGCAAAATGATGCCTGGGTCTAAAGGTTCCTCCTCAGCTCTAAGTTTTAGGCATGCACTTTGCAGTGGATGTTTGATAGAATCACAGAATTCTTTGGGTTGAAAGGGATATGAAAGCTCATCTCATTCCATGGGCAGGGACACCTCCCACTAGATGAGGTTGCTCAGGGCTCTGATGGTGAATTTCCTGAAGAATGTGTGAATATTTTGCATGGACACGTGTGCACAAATGTGGACATAGACATCCACAACATATTATTTGGTCTTGCATGTGAGCATCCTCAACTCATCTGAGGTGGAGGGGAAAATATTTGTGGTCCTTACTGGGTTGTGCTAATCTGAAACAGCAGTGAAAAGAATAACCTCAAGACAAAAGCAAAATAGAATTACTCCATTTTCAGAAGGAGCACATCGAGTGCATTAAAGTTTTTGCTTGGGAGCTGCAGCTCAGGATTATCAATACTGGTGGTGTTGTGATCCTTATTCTTTTTACTGTGCTATTATCAGCTTTAGCTTTATGTGTCTAATGTTTTATACAACATTTCCCATAGCGCTGCCCCTGAGCAACGTGGTCTAGTGGAAATTGTCCCTGCCCATGGACCTTAAGATGAGCTTTCTGGTCTTTCCAAACCATTCTGAGATTCCATGATTCTAATTATTTACATCAGGGAATGGCTGATGGTTCCCAAGCTAAATGACACAACAGGTTCATATCCATCCAGGTATTTTCTGTGACCCATTCTATGATTTCTCTACAAAGGGAATTAACTTGGTTCAGTTTAGACTGAATCCTGGGGCTGTACACATACAGTGAAAACATCTGGGGAGTAAAACTCTAGTGTCAGAGGGAGTGAACCTTTTCATTATTAAAGAAGTACAGATAAGCCTACACATCTGTACATGACTGCTACAGAGAGTACAATCACTCCACAGTTGCTAAGAGTAAGATGGCAAGTTTCTTTTTCTTTACTTATAAACATATATTTCTATATTTCAAAGATTTAAGATGAAATTCCAGCTGAAAGGATAGTTATCTTTAAACACTGTCCTTCCAGAGAGGCTGTGAATTACTCTGCAGTGACAGTATTTTGAAGCAGATTGTATGCAAGATGCAAGAGACCCACTGAAAAAAACCAGCTAATTAAAGTTGTTTTTATCTCAGAGGAGGGGACAGTTCATTGAAAGGTGCATACACTGCTCCTCAAGCCAACAGGGGCACAAAATTGCAAATTCCTTAAATTTATGTCTAGCACAAATTTTACCAATGCCACCAGCAAAACACTGGATGATGCAGTTCTGAAATGGTGAGGTCCACCAGAACATTTGGTTGAGAAGGTTTGTTGTATGCTTTAAAGTCACTCTGACCCTCAACTAACCCCCCAACTAACTCTGATGGGAAAGTGTCCTGTTATCAAGATGATGTATTCATCCACAGCAAGATGCAGTCCTTACACCATCAACCTAAATAAAGACAGATTTCATTGCTCAAAAGACAGTTCACTACACAAAGAATGATTGCACAGAGGGAGAAAATGAGTTGATCAATGTCATAAAAATCTCTATTGCTCCACCCAGTCCATACCTAAAGATTTCCAGTGAGAAAACACCTGGCTTAGTCTACTGTCACATGCACCACCTGCCTGTGTGTCTTTCAAGTGATTCTGATGTGTATTATTTTCTTTTCTTTTTAAATTATAGTAAACAGATGACTATCAACTAATAACACAAGATCATAAACTGTTAATAATCACTTGTACCATCCTTGAATTACCATGGAGAAAATAAACCCAAAGAATCTGTTTGAGAAGAGAAAAGGGGGTTTGCTCAAGAAACATACTTTAAATTACCACAGCACAGAGGAATGTACAGGGGGGTTAGAGGGAAGGCAGCTCTGTAGGGACTGAGGAAAAACATCAAACGATTTTATTTGGTACCCTTCTCTTGCAGTCCTACACCCTTCCCTAAGATGAAAGAGCACCTCCTTAAGATCTGTGAGAGAAGAAGATGTGGTCTAGTGCAAGTTTAGTGAAACAGCCACCTGCCCTGAATCCCCAGAACAGTTTGTCTGGACCTTGTGAATCCCATATGATCATCCTCCGTTTTCTGAAAGAAAAGCACAGTGCAATCTCCAGCTGCTACAGAATTCTTAAGTTCCTCTGTTGAATGGTGGGGGTGGTTATGTCCAGTTCCTTTTAAGCAGCCCATGGTAAAATTATATTAATTGCTACATAAACTAATTGCATATCTGTCATCAAGAAGGGCAATTGTGACAAAGTCACAATCTGGAAACCCACGGTCTCCTCTGGCCCTTCTGGTTTCCCTCCTGTCTTGTCTAGTTGACATGTGTGGACATCAATGTGGGACTGCTTGTATCCCACACTGACCCTACAGACACCAAATGCCACTGTCTCTGTGTGCTAAGGGTGACATGGGGGACTCTCAACCCTGCAGTTTGACCATGCTCTTGTGACCACTGGAACTGGACCAACTAATCCCAGACCCCAAATAAAAAACAATGAGACAGCCATTTCTTCTCTCAAAGGACTGTAGGGCTGTATCCTAAACACCTTCATCAGGCAGACAGTCCAGCGCCTTTCCCTCTGCCCACAGCTGAGCAGGATAAGAACATCCCTCTCATTTGTTTTTTTCGTAGGAACAAAAATCTTTCCATTTTTCCCCTCCTGCCTGGCACCCTGTATTTGACCTCTGGTGTTTAATTTAAACATTTCTCAGTAAGCCTGAAGAGCAGCAGCAGCTGCAAGTGCCAGGGTTGTGGCTGAGTGCCCATCCCACACGTGCTTGTTGAATGAACCAGGAGGAACCCGCAGAGCCAAGAAAAGCTGTGTCAGCCACTGGTGCCAGGCACCTTCCTCCTGTGTTTTTCCAGCTTCAGGAAAAAATGGCAGGGAGCTTGAAAGTCAGGATGGGAGAAAGAGGAGCTGGCATAAAACAGACCCTGAGTGGGGAAGCTGGAGCTGGCTGGTGGCAGCTGCTGCAGTGAGGAGGCAGCTTCCTGCTCTGGCTTCAGTGTGTTCCAGAGTTGGAAAGATGATTTGGAGGAAATGGAGCCATAACATCTCTGCAGCCATCTGTGTCACTGTAAGAGCTCACACTTGAACATGGCCAATATCAATGAGGTTTAATACCAGGAGACAGATCACAAAGATGCTGCAGTTCTTCAAGGTTCGTGAGAATCAGGAGCTAAATTGAGGCAAGACTCACTTCTCATAGTTTCCCCAAATATGCACAAGTATAACCTGAACTAAACACTTAAAATGGTCCCCCAAACTGTTGCAGGATGTGCCCTCACACAACACGTCCTTAGGAAACCCACCCTGGCAGCATTTCACAGTTTGAATCCAGCACAGCAGATGACATTAACTTAGTAGGGAACCAAATCTGCAAAATATGGGCAGAAACCTCTGGTGGATGTGAAATCACCAGCACTGGGAATCCCTAAGGAACCAGTTGTTCTTCCTGGGGCATCAAAGAGCAGAAGGACCAGGGAAGGGTTCTGACCTGAAAATTCAGTGAGCAGAGTCCTGCAAGTCCTTTCCAGCTCTGACATCCATTTGGAATGTGCCATGGACACAGCAAATTTTACTGACTAGGAAAAGGTTCTTCACCCAGAGGGCAGCTGGGCACCAGAACAGGGTCCCCAGGGCAGAGCCCCAAGCCTGATGGAGTTCAAGAAGCATTTGGACAGTGGTCTCAAGCACACGGTGGGATTTTAGGGGTGTCCTGTGCAGGGCCAAGAGTTTTGTTAGATTCACAACTCATATCAAGCCCACATCTTCTGTACACGGCCCATAGCTTGTTATAACACAGGTTAATATCTCCAAAATAATTAATGAATTATGTAAAAGTAAAATAACAATCATCTCCAAAATAATGAATTATGTAAAAATAAAACAACATTTTCATGGCATGCAATAAAAGATGCAAAATCTCCTCGTAATTCAGCACATTATTCCTTTCCTCCCCACTGCACCCTCTTTTTCCATTTTTCAGACAGATTTCTCTCCATTTTATGTTTTTTAGCTGCTGCTGCTGTTGTCAGCCAGGCTGGGGTTGCCTTTACATCAGCCTTTGGGGACAATCTCTCAGTATCAGTTTCTCAGCTTGTTCCTGTGACTACCAGGGCTCAGAAACAGCAGCGGTGACTGCAACAAATGAATAAGAAACATTGATATACTTGTAATTCCCACACAGGCTGGTAAACAATTCACAAATGAGAAAGACGCCAAAATCAAGGTTTGGGCTCAAAAGGATTGAGAAGCTCCTGTTTAGACACAGTGTAGACAATTTGATCACACTTTGGGGTAACTTTGCAATTTGTTTAGTTAAGTGGGGTTTGTTTAGAATACAGTCCCTAAAAAGGACTGCAACAGCCATTACAGACACAAAGATAAGAGCCCTCATCTTCTGATCAGAAAAAAAAAAAAAAAAAAAAAAAAGAAGGAGGGATGTAGTTAAACACAGACTCTGCTTCCTCTGTGCTCAATATTTTCACTTTTCTAGATATTAGGAAGAAATTATTTACTGTGAGGCCCTGGCACAGGTTTCCCAGAGGAGCTGTGGCTTTCCCATCCCTGGAAGTGTTCAAAGCCAGGTTGGACAGGGCTTGGAGCAACCTGGGATAGTGGAAGGTGTTCCTGCCCATAGCAGGGGAGTTGGAACAATGTGCTTTGAGGTCACTCCCAACCCAAACCATTCCAGGATTCCGGGCTGTGGGCTCCAGTGAGGGTAACCTGTGACATGGACAGAGGGCAAAACCTGAAATCAGGAGGATTTTCCCACCAACTCCACCTCCAGCAGCCAATTTTATCTTTTGCCACAGACACATCCCATAGAACACAGAGCACGCTGTGGTTCCTGCAATCTTCAGCAGGAGGAAGGCTCACCCGTCCATGAATGAACAGAGGTCTGGAATGCTGCCAGCACAGCAGAGATTGACACCCAGGAGAGCAGCCTTTTCCTTGGTGCTGACAGATTGCCATTTAACCAGCAAGTACGGAGAGCAAGTGTTCCTGTCCTCAGTCACCACGGAGAGACAAGGTTAACATTCCAAGTGATGGAGTGCGGCGCAGATTTCCCCACGCCGTAGACCCAGGACTCCACACCACATTTGAAAACACTTTAATTTCAGTGATGGATACAGGGAGCTCACTTTCCAGGCTGTGAACTCTTGACAGCTCCTCAGTTTAATACATCAGGAAAAGATTTACGCCCACTCACCCAATTCCCATCCACCTGAAGGAAAGAAAAACGTATATTTGGAGGAGACAAAAGAAGAGGGGAGGTATTTTATTATACTAGATGTCTTTTACAAGGGAAGTATTTTCAACCATCTGCTCTAATTATTCCTCCTGTATTGGCCACTATCTTCATGCAACAATAGAAATAATTATCTCCTCAAGGGCAGAAAAAAATATTTACAGAAACAAACAAAAGTTGATTATCTTTAGCTCCTAGGGAAAAAAAAAGAAACAAGCTACTTCTTAATGAAGGAGCAATTAGGAAGGTGGGTAGAACATCTATAATTAAACCAGACAAATTGGTGCAGGCTCCTCCCTCCTACACATACTTGAAAGGGATGCAAATGCTTGTTATTTGCTACAGTCAGTGGAATTAACATACAAAACGCTGCCCAGTGCCCAAAGAAGCTGAACCTGTCTCTTGGCATCATTCCCTGCCTCTCCTGCTTGTCACACCTCTAACCCTTTGCCAAATTAACTGAAAAATGCTCACCACAACTGTAAAGCTATGGAATTTCAATTGGCATGGGCAGGTCTTCCTCTGCATAACAGCATCCTGAGACAGTTCTTATTCTATTCATTCTGCTGTTGTAACAGTCTCCTGACTGCACTTCACTCAGTATTTTTTTAAAAAAAGTGGTTTTTTTTCCTATATAAACCAAAACTAAACGGACTTTTGCAATCGTTTTTTCATTCCCTGCAGTATAGAAGAATTTTGCTAACAGAGAAAATTAAGGAACAGCTTTGTGGGAAAGATGAAATGGGGTCATCCCAAAGAGAGCAGAAAATACCTCACATTGTGCAAAAATAAGTATAAGCAGTAAGAAAAAAATATTCTCTCTATTAACAGCACAGTGCAACACCTCGTTTTGTAGACAAATATGTGGATTTTGACTTCCAAAAAGAAATTAGTAGAATGTAGCTGTTTGTGGTATGAAATCAGTGAATGGCCAGACTGAAGCTGGTGAAGGAACAGGCTGATCAAGGAAGTGGTGGGGTCATCATCCCTGGAAGTGTTCAAAAAACACATACATTTGGCACTTGGTGACATGGCTTAGTGGTGCAGCTGGCAGTGCTGGGGGAATAGTTGGACGTGATGATTTTGGAGATCTCTTCCAACGTAAATGATTCTATGATTTTTAAGGCTAATAATGACTGCAGAAGTTTTCAAGGCTTCTCCAAGCAGTCTCACCTAATGCTCATTACAGGTGCACGAAACCACCAGGAAAACTCTGCAAAACCAGCACAGTGGGAACCCTTCTTTACTCTAGGCAATTTCCCTCCCATCCCAAAAAGACCAATTTTCACTAGGAAAAAGAAAAGAAAAAAAAAAAAAAAAGAAAAAAAGCAAACAAGCCAGAGATTAAGTTACCCTTATTTGCAAGGTTTCTCTTAACAATGAAGTCATTCCAGAGAAGATACCTTCAAATATTTAAGTAGGTGTACTGAGTTTCTTTGGAAATAGGAGTACCAAAGCAGTCTAGTGGATCATACAATGTGCTCAGCAACATCTCAAAGGACTTTTACTCATGTGCACATTACCACAGTGCTCCAAGTTTGCCATTGACTGAGGCATTTCCAAGCTGGATGTGAGGGAGAAGAAAGTGATAGAGAAAGGAGAATCCCTGGGAGAGTTTGCAATGAACAATCTACTCACATCCTCTCAGTGAAAGCACCACATTCACCTTTATCGTTCCTATTTCATATAAGCATGGAATATCCTGAGTGGAATATCCACAAGGATCACTGAGTCCAACTCCTGACCCTACACAGGACACGCCAACAACCCCTCCCATAGGTTACCTAAGTGACCAGACACTGGTAACCAAACTGGGCAACAAAGGTAGAGAGATAATGGGACCATCTTTTTCTACTTTCTGAAATAAATGTTTCCAAAATTGGCAGGAATGGTTGTGCTCAATTCAGTAATACACAAGCTTTACACAAATTAAAAAAACAAACAAATAAATAAACAAAACCCACTCCCACCCATCTTCCCCCTCCCCACCAAAAAAAAAGAAAAGAAAAAGAAAGATATGAAAACTATACACTGTGAAAAAATTAATCATTTATGCCAAAAGACAACATTATCCCCAAGAAGACTGGAAGTAACTGTAGCTATGAATAAACCAAGGATGGAAACAAGCCTGGAACATAACACAACAAACCTTTTCCAAGGCCATGAGGTGATATTTTTATCACTATCTGCAGAATCTGATGCTGTGTAACTTCTCTTTACCCTTTACTCCAGCTTTAAAATACAGGTGGGATTATCCCACCTAAGAGGGCCACAGAGCAGATCCTTCTTTAATTACTCCCATAAGCATTGATACAACAAGGATCAGGGCTGGCCTTGTGGCTGGACACATGATACACTATCCAATATCTTTATTTTTATTGAGACTGCTTGCACCCTGAGTTAAAATGAAAGGATTAGTTTTCCTTTTTTTCTTATTCATTTTAATTTTAGCTGTCGTGCAGAAATCTTAATTTTAGCAGTCACACAGGCACAAGAAGGGAAGAATCTGGCTGGCCATGTTCTCCATGGGACTGATGAATGACCCTAGTCTCTCTCAAACTATTAGAGGATAAATCTGTTTACACACAAAAAATTGACCTGGGCTGGTGAGGTGGGACTAGAACCAGGAAACTGGCACGTCCCAGAGGTAAAAATGCATTTGCAGCCAACAGCATTAGTAACTCAAGACCATAAACAAGCCACAGCATCATTAATTACTCAGACAGGGGCAGCCGCAGAAGCAGTGAGAAGACCCAAAAGCCAACTGTAAACAGTTCATCGAGCTGATTAGTTCAGGAAAAAAATGAGTGGGCAGTTTTGGAGGTCAGAGGCCATGGCACAAGTCAGTCTCAGGCCAATTTGCAACTGGACAACGGCATGAGAAACAGCTTAATTCCTGTTAGGAAAAAAACAATAAATATCCCAGAAAAAAAACCACGCAAAACCACTTAAAGAACAAACACTAAAAAAAAAGGTTTTTCCAGCAGGGGAGTAATCACTGCAATTTCTAAGCACAGAAGGTGGGGCTCATTGCATCAGAGGTATTTAATTAAGGACACAGAGGATTAGTTAAATCTAACAGTGCTTTTATAGGGAGGGCACTGAAAAGACATTACTGTTGTCAAGGGTGCACATCACAGGTATGAATGAGACATCTTCCTATACACAGGCAACAAAGCTCACCCAAATCCATGCAAAATGCCAAATAACAGAGGGACATGAACACTATTAATCCATCCCATAATTAAACAAACCATGAAACCTCTGGGAAGGTCCTTGTCTCTTTACCACACTCAAATGTTACCAAAGTGTTGCTCTTGGGTCTCTCGGGGTCATGGTGGGAGGATGAACCAAAAATCAGAAATCTCAACTTCAAATAGTAAGGAAAACACCCTGGAAACAGAGAAAATGTCTTGGAGCACATGAAGAGCCCTGTTTCACACAATGCTTTTTTTTTTTTTGCCTGGTAATTCCTTATTAGTTCACAAGATTCTTCCCAATGTTCATTTATGGCCTGATATTCAGAGACAGATTATTTATTACAGTGGGAATCATTCTTGTGCAGACTTTTAAATCCAACTTGCCTGAAAATCCTGTGAGTGTAAACACATTGGGGAATTCAGTGTGACCTCCCAGTTTAGATACAACAAGACTGGGGTTTCCTTTCCAGAACACTGTTAAAGGGCACACAAAATTTACACATCTCTCCAAACCAGTAATTTCTCAAAGTATGGAGGCTTCTGAGGCAAATTAAAAACAGCAATTTAACGGTAATGAGAAAATTACAGCATCAAGTTGTTTACACAAGCAGGATAACCAAGCCTGGTGACTGTGTCAGTCTTTGCAGTGCACACTGTGCAAATATTGTCTCCCAATTGGGTGATCTTGAGTTACACTTACTAATCTGAGAGCAAATATTGCAAATACAAAGATTAGCTCAACAATTTGCCAAGCACCTGCAGGAAAATAAATCAAATTATGTGCTTATATGTCAGCAAGCAGGATTTCTGAGTGAGAGCTACAGTAAATGGGGTGGGAGGAGTGAGGTTGTTCCACCCCAACAGCGTCAGTGAGAGCTGATGATTTTTTGGGGGATCAGGCAGGAGGATAATCAGAATCCCAGAGTAGTTTGGGATGGAACAGACCTCTGGAGACCATCTACTCCTATTCCCCTTCCAAGGCAGGGTCACCTGGAGCAGGAGACACAGGAACATCTCCAGGTGGGTTTGGAATGTCTCCAGAGAAGGAGATGCCACGACCTCCCTGGGCAGCTGTGCCAGTGCTCTGCCACTCTCAGTGTAAAAAAGTTCTTCCTCAAGTTGAGGTGGAACTTCTTGTGTTTTAAAACCCCTTGTAAGAGTCCCAAGTCAGCTGTGATGATCAGAGCACTGCTGTGGGATCCAGCCCCCAACTCTCCCATAGCTCCCATGGAATCATAGGGAATACAGGTGGACTGATATACAAACCATCTCCACTGCAAACTTGGTTTGCAGGGGATTTGCAGTGATTTACCAGGCAAAGACTGAAAAGTGCTTTGAAAAGGGCAAACTCTGTGTGTAGGCTACAACTTGGTGTGTTCTATGCATAAAATACAGCAAAACCACACAATCCAAGGACAAACATGGCTACTGCTTTACGTGGATCCACATCTCCTCGGCCAAGGCATCAGGGCCATTGGTTGTTATTGGACATGACCATCGACCCAGGGGAGGAACTGATGCAGAAAAGCAGCACTCAATGTTACCCTTCCATCACAGGATAAGAGCAGGTGTAACGAAGTGGAAAGGGTGTAGCCAGCAGTGGAGTCACAGTCAGTTCTCACAGTTACATCATAAATTCATGGAATGGTTTGGGTTTGAAGGGACCTTAAGCTCATCCTGTTCCACTTCCTGCCATGGGCAGGGACACCTTCCACTATCCCAGGTTGCTCCAAGCCCCATCCAACCTGGCCTTGAACACTTCCAGGGATGGGGCAGTCACAGCTTCTCTGGGCAACCTGTGCCAGGGCGTCGCCACCCTTTAGTAAAGCATTTCTTCCTAATATCTAATCTAAACTTAAACTTTCAACTTAAGGCTATACCCCTTTGTCCTATTACTCCATGCCCTCATGAAAAGTCCCTCTCCAGCCTTCCTGTAATACTCCTTTAGGTCCTGAAACGACCATCTCTCACATTGTGCTATAGGGATGCAGGATTTGGGACTCCCGGCAGCTTCTGAGACCGTCCTGCTCCTGCAGAAGTGTATGGCAGTGACCAGCAGTGCTGGTGTCAGAATTCTGCAATGGAGACAATCCTGCACCTGCCTCTCATGTAGAGTCTCACCCTGCCCAGCTGTTATTTCAGTAATGCGAGCTTTTGGAAGATCTCAGCCCAACCTGCGAGCTTTCAGAGCCCCGTTTCCAACTCGGTGTCCTGTTTAGCTTTAGCACATCAACAACATGCTGCCTTCAGCCTATCTGTGTGCATTATCTGCTGCTCTAATGTATCATGTACTGAACTACAGCATCATTACAGGTAAGTGCTCAGGTTTAAATGCAAACATAATTGCATAATGTGGTACAGTCAGGAAGAATAATGCAGGAAATAGAGCCAGCTCCATCTGATAGTGCAATCTGACTGGAGCGCTGGCTGTGCGGATCAAACACGCAGCCCAAATGGGGCAACCAAGAATAAAAGTGCTTTGTGGTATCTTTATTGTCATCACCAAAAACACTTATCTGCCACAAAGGTAAAAAGGTGAAGGTGGGGCTCGTACAGGAAAGGTCACATAAGCAATAGGCTATCCCTGGGTTATGGGGTCCAGGGAGATGTCATGCCTCAGCAAAGGCCACCTTTGTATTGTCTCTCCAAGCTGAGTTTGCCAAGTTCCCAATGGGAATCTGAGCACTGAGAGGCATTTAGAACACTGGGAACACCCATGCCGTTTTCCTGCCATCAGGGGTGCCTATTTAATTGGGTTAAATCCAGATAAAGCCTCAGACCCTACTGTGCAAGGAGCTGCACAGAGGGGAGAACATTCCTGATGCAAGATGCCTTCCAGATGAGAACACATCTGCAGCAGATACATATGCTTTCATAGACTTATTTTATATGGCTAAAATTAGAAGTGATTCTCAATGAAATAGCACTTCCATCTATTTAATTTTTTTTAGTAGTTTGAGCTCAGAGTGGCACCCAATAGACAATTTCAGGGGTGCAGAAAGCACAACAGAAGCCAGAAGGCAGCTGAAGTTCATTTAGTGCACTTTGAACCACTTACCCTGAATGAGAACGCCTCCACTGAAGAGAGCATCACACATGTCATGGGACAGTAACCACTCTTGTCATTTCAAGAGGTTTTAGCCCAAATTCCATTCAAATCAGACAAGATGAGAGCCTAGCGTGAGAGAGAACCTCTCCACCACCACATTGCCCTCTGAACTGAGAGGCCTTTGAGTTGAAAGCACAAACTGCTGCTGTTTGAGCTGCAAAGCCATCCCTCTGTCTGTCACAGAGCTGCAACAGCTCATCTTTGTTGTCAATGCAGATCCTCTGCAATAATGTACTCCATGGCTTTCACGCTCTGCCGTCCCACACACACATTTGTCATTTGCCTGCCCATTTAATCATTTGGCAGGATATAAAATCCAGGGTCCTTTTACCCAATGATCCCTGCTGGCACATCCTTACCCTAGTATCTGAATGCATTCAAGTGCTAAAGGATGCAGATGTGGGCTAAGCAGCATATTCCAAAGGTGGATTTCATTTTGGAGAGTGTTGGGAATCCTATTAATGGACACACCCAAATGAGGATGTATGGAAAGGAGGTGGAAGTGCCTCAGTCCAAACCCAAAAAGCTCTATGCACCTCCAACTATCACCTCCTGGAGAAATTCACCCAAAATTTGTTACCTATGACACCTGTCTTCAAATGATTCATGTTCCTGGCAATCCCAATCCAGAAACTGCCTCTTCCAGACCTGGCATTGAACACTGGCTTGGGGCCATGCCAGTGACCGGCACCTGCAGTCCTTTCAGCATGGAAAAATCTCAGTTTCTGCAACATTGTTTGTGCCATCTCAGCTTTGAAGCCACATTTTTAACACAGTGGCTCCATCCCATTTCACCCCAATAGGGCTCCCAAAAAGTCCCTGTGGAGCAACACTGACTGCACAACTTCTTCTGAACAAGTTAATTTCAGCAAATCAGTGAATCACAAACTGGTTTGGGTTGGAAGGGAACTTGAAGACCATTTAGATCTGACTCTCTGACATGGGCAGGGACACCTTCCACTATGTCAGGTTGCTCCAAGCCCTGTCCAACCTGGCCTTGAACTCTTCCAGGGGTGGGGCAGCCACAGCTTCTCTGGACAACCTGTGCCAGGGTCTCACCATCCTCACAGGGAAAAAATTTCTCCCTAATATCTAATCTAAACCTATCATAGAATAGTTCATGCTGCCTTCCTGTGCCTGCCCTCCTGGATTTGCTGGTGCGGTCAGGGAAAACTCCCCTCAACACTGGAAGCAAAAACTGTATCTTCTACTCACCAAACACTGGTTAAAGCAGGAGAAAAAACTGCAAAGAAATGTGAATTAGAGAATGAAAGAACAGGAGAATGTGTCTGAAAGAGGGAGCACTGTAACCCCTAAGTGGGTGAAGTTGAGCCTGACCTTTGAACAGAATCCCAGACTCAAAGAAGATGTGTGAAAGCAGGAAAATAAATCAATAAACAAAACAGCAATCTCTTTCCTCAATTTTATTTGAGGAAGTTCAAATTTACCCAGCTCCTCACAAACTGTCTTTGGCTAAAATCACCCCTAACAAGCTCTGACATCTGAAATTTAACTGAATATGCACTAACAGCTCCCAGCCTTCCACCACCCATGGAGTTGACTGGGAATATTTTGTTAAAGCCATAGACGGGGTTAAACTGTGCTTTATTGAGAAGACCCAGCATTCAGGGGTAAGTGTTTATAGCACCCACTTCACCTGACGCTTCCCTGCCCTGGCACGTCTGCTTTTCTTCACGGGGACCGCAGAGCACTCAGTCCCCTCCGATCCTCTCCATCGCCGGTGTAATCATTTGCTGATTTTTACGAGGTCCCCTTACGATCTCTTAATGAAGTCCTTTGCTCTGCAGCTATTCACGAGGACAGATTGGACACGAGGGGCTTCCACTTAGGGAGCTGCCAATCAGGGGGTGGTACCCAGCATTTAGCCAGCAGTTGTTAAGTCAGTCTATCACCCGGCTATTACAGGCTCATCACGAAAACAGCTTGCTTTTACTGGCAACCACATTAAATTAACCCTTTCCTTAGAGGCAGGTGGAAGCCTCGAGTAGATTCATTCTGGCAAAGAGCTTGAAGACTCTGGTTTTCCCTCCTGCTACAGCAATTTTTTTTAAGCTATTAATAAGCACTCCCTGAACTGAAATAGTACAGCAATTTGTGTTCTAACTATATATTTAGTTCACATTTTTAGTCTATGCTAACCCTTGTAATAGCACCAACAGTAACAAAACCAGAAAAAAAAATCAAACTTTTAAAAATCCCGTAACAAAAAATACTATTTTTCTTTACTCTATTCCTTACTCTGAACTCTGTGCACAGAAGAAATAATGACACAAGATGATTGTCTGTCCATCACTACCAGTGGTTTGCTACAAGACCAAATTTTCAGGTTTTTGTTACCCTCAGGATTTACCCACTTTTTTTTCCAAAGAAGCAAAACCTGTATTCCCCTCCTACACACTTAATTCAAGGCTTCTCACTTCTTGTGGATTGGATGGGACACCTGATCCTGCCCTCATGGCAAGAGGACAGGCCAGGTACCAGACTCAGAACTGTGGAGCTACATCCACATAGCTCTTCCCCCAAATTGAGACAAGGCCAGGTTTTACAGGCCTTTAAGCAGCCCGGCCTAGTGGAAGGATCTACATGATCTTTAAGGACCTTTCCAACCCAAACCATTCTGTGAGACCAAGTACCACAGATGGAGAACCAGAGCCTTGGTTTCAAACACAGATAATCCTTTCCACTCCAAGATGCTGAATTGCTAAAGGAGTCAATTAGAGTCTCTGTCATAATTACAGAGAAAAGGAGGAGAAAGACTCTCTGCAAGTGCCTGGGAGCAAGTGGAGAGGACATGAGCCCACAGTCACTCAGGAAGGCTTCCCCACACCCTCCTGACCTTAATTTAAGCCTTCCTTTTGTGCAGTAAGGGAAAGATTTGCTCTCTGTTCCCTGGAGGAGCACTTCCAAAATGACACATTTCACTCCGAATCTGTGTTTCTCTTCAGGGCTGGGAGCAGGGATAAATGGAGGGGGGTGAAGGAAAAGGGTTGTCATTAAACTGTGCTCAGATCTGATTTCACATGGGTTTGTTTAAATGTGAGTGGAAAGGTTTCGAGGTGCTCTGGATTACAAGGGACTGGCATCCCACCCTGGGGATATCCTGGGGATAGCTTCCAATGCACCTCTAAGTGCAGCACTATGAGTGGTGGGGAGAAGAGATTCCTTGGAAAGTCATGTACAGTATAGGAAGTAATCTCCTCAGAGACACTACAAAGGTTCTGGCATTGAAAATAAAACAAGAGGCTGTTCAAAATGGGGGGGAAAAGAAAAAGTTACAGTTCAGTCCTTCATTTCTGGTCTGACAGCAGGTGAGGAAACAGTTAAACCTCAAATCAGGAAGCAAAAACTTAAAGGAAAATAAAACCACACCACAAGCACATCTCCTAAATTTCCCATTGCAGCCCAAGGCTGAACCCATTAAAAGAAAAAAAAAAAAAAAAAAAAAAAAAAAAAA
>VZRZ01004123.1:160207-237443 GCA_013398175.1 Climacteris rufus | reverse complement strand
AAAAAAAAAGAAAGAAAAGAAGAATGAAAAAAAAAAGAAAAACAGAGAAAGGAAGAGAAGCAATTTTACTTATCCTTTCCTCACGCATCTAACAGCCCCTTTTTCCTATTGTTTATTTATTTACCTTCCCCTTATAGAGCAAGGCCCTTATTTTCTCATTTAGTCCAACAGAGATTGTCCTCCTAGAATGACCTTTTTTTTTTTCTTTCTGTCTCTCTCTCCTCCTCTCCTTCTTCCTCCCCCCTCCCCCTGGCTGCCTCCAGGCCATTGCCCTCATGCCAGTAACTAGATAACACACTCTATCAGAGATTTTTTAAAAAATCATTGCAAAGGCACTAGGGCTGATAGTGGCATCAATCCTTGCCTGACACGGGCTCGGGTCAACCATTTATCTCCTCACATTGCCTGTGGTTACTGGGAGCCCATCTTGGTTCTCTACATCTTAACAACCTTGCAGATGGTACCTCCCTGCTCCAGCAGCATCTGCACCCCAAGACTGATTTTGTGGGTTTATTTTTATCAGGTTTTTTATGGACTGCTCCACTTGCTTTCTGTTAGGTTTGGTGGGTTTTATTGCATTCCCCAGCTCCTTCTGAAAATAGTATTGTGACCAAGATACAGGGTTATGAAAACAGGGAATTTGGAGATGCAAAGATGGGCTTGCTGGGCTGTTAAAAGTGCACATTTATGAAAATACACAGAAAATATTACAGAAGAGTTTCATCTAGTCCTACTCCTGATGTCCCATCATGTGTGACATGGCTATTTTTGGCTGGTTGCACTGCCAAAGGACCCAGGAGTCCTGCTCACAGCCCAAGACAGCATAAAATCAGGTTCTATAAGGATACTTGCTAATAAATCAAATTAAACTACTGCCAAACCTTAGCAAGTTGTGATCCCCATGGCCAGATAAAGGGTTCTGGTGTTTTGGACTCTCTAAAGGAATACACAGGAATGAAATATCATTATTGTATTATAATTCTCCCTCAAGTGGAAGAGGGCAGCTGTTTTATTAACCCAAAAATTACTCCATATCAAGCTGGAATCTGCTCTGTTCCTTCTTCTGTAACTTTTCTGTACCAAGGTAGGGAGGATGGAAAGAAAAGGTCTTTGAAGCACCCTCTAGCATCCATCTCCACAACATGAGGATGCAGGGCAAGGGCTTCTTCCCTTCCTCCAAGGGGCAGGAAGCACAAACCTGTGTCAGAACTCATTCAGGGTTTTCTGCTCAGCCCAGGGTGTGTCCATCCTCACAGGCAGTGTGTTTAATCCATGCCTCATTCCTGTCAGTGTTCAAGGCCAGGCTGGATGGGCCTTGGAGCAACCAGGTCCAGGGGAAGGTGTCCCTGCCCATGGCAGAGGGATTGGGACTAGATCATCCTTAAGGTCCCTTCCAACACAAACCATTCTGTGACTTGTCATCAATCCTGCTGTGAATAATAAACTAACAGCCCTTTATGTCCAGAGTCCTCTTGGCTTCCAGAGAACCTTTCCTGCTCCCTGAAAGCTGCCTAGAATTTGCAACCTCTGTAAAGTACCAAATATCTCCAGTGGTTGAAACTGTTTCATTTCCTTCCTCACCTCCAAATACTGTGGCATCCAGAGAGATGGTAAGCAGTGAAAAAAGCAAAAAAAAAAGAATGAAAGGGATGATTCTAAGATCTGCAGAGGAATCCAAGGGATTTGAAGAGCTAGTCCTGATTACATTAAGTGGAAGTTGAACAGAGAGGATCTCAGGTAATTTTACACATCTCAGACACAGCCTTTGTGAGTGGTTTATTTTATTCTTTTGTGAGAAGTGAACAAAGCAGTTATCCCTGTATCAATCACCAACATAGGAATTCACAGATCCTCAGTACTCTAAGCTACCCCTTAAATCTCAAGACCTTTCCTTAAAGCCCTGTTCAAAACTAACTCAAGGCAGCACAGCACACCCAGGCAGAGCCATAATCCAGGATGGCATTTTTATCTGGCAATTTATTTTTTATTTCCCTCCTATTCCTTAACAGGGACGCCTCGAGGGTTGAGTTGGAGGGAATTCACTGGGATACCAGGTCAGCTTCCCTGCCATGGAGTTAATGTACATGGCATCTGCCCTCTGCCAAACATTCCACCACCCATCTGAGCCAGCAAAGGAGGGGGAGTGGGAGCAGGGAAGCACTGCTCCAGCAGCATGTTTGCATCATGATTAGGTCTGGTCCAGTGATCTGGAATAATAATCGTCAGGCTGGCTAAGCACAATGGGTTCAGAGCCATCCCAGCCTGGTCAAACCTCCCCATGAGCATCCTTCCCATGTGTTCTCGGGGTGTTTTGCACATCTCATCAGTGTCACCAGAGCTGACATCTCGTTATGCAGCCAAGGTGGAAGTGGACAGGTACTGAGTGAGCATTAGAACTTTTCTTTTGCCTTTTATTATTTAATTCATATCTTCCCACTATCCAGTGTATCATGAAGCTGTGAACTAATTAAGTCCTGTGGGATATGCAATCAGTGCTGGTTGGGTTTTTTTCTTTTTTTTTTCCCCTTCTCTTTTCAGTAGGCTAAATTGCATTATATACTGAAATAAAAATAATTGTGCAACTCTTCTTAGATAATAACAGAGCAAGTTACAAACACTAATGATGCTGAATGCAACAGTGGGGCAGGGGCCTGCTGCTTACTTTGTATGACCTAATTAAGTCATACAGGGCAAAATACTTCAAAGACAAAGTGAGGCAAGAGCTTGAATCAGTTTCTAAAGAAAATCATAAAAACTATTCCCTGAGGGGTGGTGGGACACAGACCAGACCCCAGGAAAAACCCAAGTTGAACTCAAATTTCATGAAGTCTGTCATGAAAATCACAGAACTCCAGGCAGCAACTTGAAACTCCCTGAAATTTTGTGAGTCCTCTGGATTTAGAACTGAACCCAGCTCAGACTGTAACCATGGACCTTATGTTCTTGGAGGTCTTTTCCAAAATTTAGGATTCTATAATTCATGCAAACAACAGCCCAGAGACCAGATTTGAAAGGACAGAATTTAAGTGATGGATTTTGTGGCACCTACCAGAAAATGCAGCTGTTTTCCTGAGGATTCTGCCCAAAAGTTGTCGAAGGGGTTCAACCTAAACACCAAATTCAAGTGTCTAACTTAAGGGAGCAGCACGCACAACATGGGCAGGCAGCATTTTTAAAAAATAACCATCTTTTTTTTGTGATAGTTAAAGCCCTATTTTCAAGCAAAGCTGTGCTGAAATCAGAGGTGGAAGAACTTTCTTCCCTGCAGAATTAGGCTTAGCCATCTCATCCAAAAATTAAGATATTTCGAGCTAAACTCTGGAGTTAAGATTGAGCTGATGGACATGCCCCTAAACCTGTACATCAGAACCCTTACAATGGATTTTTCTTCAGTGCCTGTGAGTTATGGGTAATAGGGCTGCTAAAATCATCATAGAAACACAGACCTGGGAGACATCACCCTCACACTGGAGTGTGGTTCCCTGATGCTGAGGATATCCTGTCACCCAGCCTCTCTCATACACCCACCACGCTCCTTCCCAGCACCTCTGGAGCTCCTGCCTGGCATTCTCCCACCCAGCTGCTGCAAAATCCATCACATTCACAGAATCCCAGAATATTCTGAGTTGGAAGGGACCCACAAGGATCATTGTGTCCAGCGCTTAAGAGAGTAGTCTATAGAGGGATCAAATCCACAATCTTGGTGTTATCAGCATGACATTCTGACTAACTGAGCTTATCTTGTTGCTCAATTTCCAATCTATCAAATCCCATTAATCATAATAATCTCTTCATTATTATTTTGAGATATATGAACAGGTCCTACTGGGTGTTTAGTAAAATTGGTGAAAAAAATACCCTAAAATTGGTTTCAGAGAATAATGGACATATAGAATAACCTGAGTTGAAAGAGACCCACAAGGATCATCCTATCCAACTCCTGGCCCTACACAGGACAACCCTAACAATCCCACCCTGTTCCTGAGAGAATTGTCCAAATGCTACTGGAACCCTGGCAGCTGTGGTGATGTCATCACTTGTACCCCTTAGGCTCAAGTTCCCAGAACCAACCTTTTACATTTTATTTATTGATTCATTTCTGCTCTCAACCAAAGCTGTTCTCTCTTCTTGACAGTGCCCATCCATTCCACACCATAAGCCTCTGTCAGCCTTTCTCCATTACCTCCTTTCACTTCCAGTGGCATCCTGGAGCTAATCCTGCTCCATCATCATCAAATCATCTCTGAGCCAAGCCTCCCAAAAAGCCCAGCTGGGCTGAGTTCTCAGCCAGCCCAGGTATACTTCAGCTGGCAGAAGAAGCAGGAGAAGACAAACCACTGAGCAGTGCAGCTGTGCTGAGAGTAGGATCATGCCCCTTTTTTATGGAATGCTTTGAGATCCTTGCATGAGTGTGCAATACAAGTGCCAGATGTTGTTATAAAGAGATGCAGCCCCATTATTTGTACACAGAGTTGTGCTGCCTGCTAATAGCACCATTATCCTAAGGCACGTGGTGCTATTAATGCATTTCACTGCTTAGTGCTGAACCTGGGGACCATTTTTTCCACTGGAAAGGTAAGGCCAGTTCACATGACATGATTTAAACCTCCACAGTGAAGCATGCATGCACCACACCAGGTCATAAATCTTAAAGGGATGCTGTCAGCCAGAAAGGGACCAAAATTGAAACCATTTATCTGAACTCCCCACACATCCACCTCTGCTCACCCAAGCCAGTTTTGGGAAGAGGGATAAAATGATTCTGAATGCCCACTGGGTTCATTAAACAGCAGCAAATCCCAGATCTCAAGTGCTGCTGTTTTCATCCTGCTCTGAATTTGTTCATTCAGGACACTTAGGACTTCCTTGGTTTTCCCTACTCTGAGCAGCACAACCATTGCAGGAACAAACCTCTCTACCTCTGCCTTTTGTTGCTCCCACCTGAGCCAAAAGACAACCTGTTATCATGTCCTTATTGAGACTTTAGAACTTGTAACACAGCTGCCCAGATCACAGATAACAGCAGAGAATATCCCTCCACCCTGCAGTCCAGGCTTCAGGGTTCTAGAGATTCCCTTATTATATTTAGGAAGAAAAATTTGATTAAAAGGAGTAGTTACAATTTGATCTGGTACTTGCCTGAGCACTTCCCTTCGCTGGCCTCCTGCAGCCACCAACCAGAATTTTTTTGGGACTGTTTTTCTCCTTATCTGGGCACATTTTAGGTACCATAACTAACAAGGCTGATGAGCAAACAAACACTGATAGGTAACAGGCTACCTGGGACATTCCTTCACAGACCAAGGACAGGCTTAAGAGAAGGAAGAAAAGCAATTGTATTTTAGGATACTCCGCTGCAATAGTAACATTCATGTAAGGTAGATTTGCAAGTATTCAGACTCTTAGATATAGAATAGATCAGCTATATAATAATCAAATATAGAATTCAACACTAGAAATGCACCAAAATTACTCTGCCAGGACACTGCAGCTACTTTTGTGGTGGTGAAGGAAATTTAAATTCCTTAAAATAAAGGAAATATCTTTGCAGATGGAGTTAAAAGTTACTATGGCAGCTTTAACATTGATGGTGAGCAAGTGAACTTCAGTTTCCCAAGTTTAAACTATGCTAAAAGACTGTGTGATAATTTTATTTAATAGATAAAAGCAAGCATTTGTTTTTTATCATAAGTCAGGTGTGTAACTATTCCCCCTCACACTGCCCTGTGTGCAGTAGGTCTCTACCACTTCTCAGGAGCTGCTCCTTTAGGAAAGAATAGTCACAAAGGGATATTTGGTGTATAACAAATATCCAGCCCCTTTAAATTTCTTCTTACAGGTGGCTCAACATTCCCAAAAAGCTCTGCAAAACTGTGAGGGCTCTAAAAGGACATTTCAGATTTGCAATGACATTTTTATGTATAAAGTCTTAAAATTGATGTTAGTTCAGAGTTATAGTTTTTTTTGTCATGAACTCTTGACATATGTCTCCTTTTCTTGCTATGCTCAGAGACAGCACTGGGAAGACTATCCAGTTTTCCTTCAGCTACTGAAAAGCAGCAAAAACCAAATATAACCAGAGCTTCTGAATGCAAAGTCTCTGACAGAGAGCTGAAACTGTACCACATGGCTAAGATTTCTGCTCAACAGAAAAGAACACTTTTAGAACAGAATTGAATTTATATATATAAAAAAGGAAAGTGTTAAAAGGTATATACATTGCTCAGAAAATAAGGTAGAGCTCATTTATGTCTCATAAAATACATGATTAACCATAGTTAGCCATTAATTCAGCTGTGCTGCATTAGAACTGCTATTCAAAGTTGGAAAGCATTTAATATTATATATTGCTGCTGCTCAGCCTAAATTGTTTCTTTTCTTCTTGCCCCCCTTTAAATGTACACAATATTACAAATTTAATTTTAAGCTGTTTGAATCAGTCTGTAAAAAAGATTTGATTATACCTGAGTGTTCTGGCCCCAGTTTTTCCATATCTCAGTAATCTTGGCAGTAATTGGCTGATTAGCTCCCTCACACTCCATCTCTGCCTCAGTTTCCATGGTAATGTTACAGGAGCTATTATAGATGAGAACTTCATCTCTTTCCACTTTAGGGCTGAAACGAGAAGGGAGGTTAAATGGGGTGTCATCAATCTTAATGAAATGCAATTATTTTTACTCTTATTAATCATTGCAAGCCATTAGCTTGTGGCAACTCCTGGCCACCATTTGTCAAACTTTGCAAATTTCTGTAATTTTGTTTCCATTCTTTTATTGTTTATTTGTTTTTCCCCCCTTTATCTGCACAGACTCAGGATGAAAATACATGCAGTAAATATCTCTCAGTGATGCTTTTCTCCTTCCCCAAACCATCACAAATAGGAACAAATGCCATTCTAGGACCAAGGCAGGCAGATAAGTGCAGACAACAGCGAGGGAATCAGCAGTGTTGGGAGCAAAGATGGGCTCCTACAAGGAGTAGGGTTTGTTCATGTCTCCCCCCTCCCCATCTTACTCACACTTAGCAATGGGGAATGAATAACTTGCAACTCCCCTAAGGCAAGGGGAGAAATTGGAAAAACCACACAACTGGCTAACTGGTCCCTAATTCCAACTGTGAAAAAATGAGCTCATTTAGGGGTTCCAATTCCTGCTACCCAGCTGATTGCAATGATGCTTTGTTGCTAACATTGGAACATTAACTTAGTAAATTAATTAAACTTACTTAACAGCCCAGACTAAGCAGATTCGATATATGTGCCAGTTATACCAGCAGACATTTGCTCTAAAGCCTCCCCTTACATGGGGGGAAGAAGTAATAAAAGAGGTGGTGGGGGAGAAACATTTTTTACCTTGGTTTTACTGCAGAGAGTTGCTGATTTTGGTAGTGTTTCATTACGGGGAGCTATAGGAATGAACATATGGTTTAATGGTGAGCAAGGTGGTGCTGGGTTAATGGTGGGACTTGATGATCTCAGAGGTCTTTTCCAACCTAATTGGTTCTGTGATTCTTGGCCGTTGCTACTTCTCCCTCTGCTCCCCACCCCACCATCAGATACACACCTGAGACTTGTGGGAAGGAGAGGAGTTACAGCAACACCACACAGCTCGGAAATTACACGACTTTTTTGAATAGTTAAGAAAGGACAAAGTTCACAATGTGATTTACTCAACAAAATAGAGGATCAGATAGGCAGGACCAGGATTCTCAGAGGCTTTCAGGTTCCTGAAAATCCCATATAAGAGGATTTCCTTAAGTGCCAAAGTTAGAATCATGGAATGGTTTGGGTTGGAATGACCTTAAAGTTCATCTGGTTCCTACCCCCTGCCATGGGCAGGGACACCTTCCACTAGACCAGGTTGCTCCAAGCCCCATCCAACCTAGCCTTGGAACACTTCTAGGGAGGAGGCAGTCACAGCCTCTCTGGAAAAAATGTGCCAGAGCCTCACCACCCTCACAGGAAAGAATTTTTTCTAATCTAAATCTCCCCTTCTCCTATTTGAAGTCATTCCCCCTTGTGAAAAGTCCATCTCCAGCTCTCTTGGAGCCCTTTTAGGTACTGAAAGGTGTTCTAAGGTCTCCCTGGTGCCTTCTCTTCTCCAGGCCAAACAATCCCAATTTTCCCAGCCTTTCCTCACAGCAGAGCTGCTCTATCCCTCTGATCATCTTCATGGCTGCCTCTGGACTCTCTCCAACAGCCCCATGTCCTTCCTATGCTGGGAAGCCCAGAGCTGGATACTGATCCAGGTGGGGTCTCATGAGAGTGGAGTAGAGGGGGAGAACCACGTCCCTTGCCCAAAGCTCTCCCAAAATTGACCCAATCAGAAAGCCAGCACTCAGAGCTTTGTCAGGAGGTAATAATCAGGGTAATTTGATGACCCTCAATATTTCAAACTTCCCTGCTGCATGCAGCAGCTCACTCTACTAAGCCCTGCTCCGACCTGCATTTAGGGGCTGTTTTGTTGCCATTTTTCAGGGTTAAAGTGTTAAAGGAATCAGCCACATTAGAAATCACAAAAATACTAAAAAAGCCTTCTGCAAGTTACTGAACCTTTTTAGCAGCAAATTTTTAGTTTTATATTTAAATGAAGTTTTCCCTCTGCTGTATCAATAATCAAAAGCCAGCCTTGGGGGACTGTGCTTGCTTTTGATAGCAACACTTTGAGAACTGCTTTTGTCCTGTACAATAATTCAGTGGACGGGGCTATTTTTCAGGACTGCAGAGTACTTCTTTTTAAAACTCCAAGAAAAAAACTGCATCTTTTAAATAACCAACTGTTTTAAAGGCAGAAGGGGCTGGTGGCTGGCTGGATGCAGGGCATGGACCCAATTTGCCAGATATTCAAGTCAATACAAGGACCTCTGAGTGGCTTTCACAGGTTTTTTTACAAAAAGTAAATAAGCTTTGCTTGTAAGAAAACAGTCAGTTCCCCTCCGTCCTCATGTAACCACATCCTGAAACACTGATGCTGGAAAACTGTTAACAAATTGCTGTGTTTAAGGGAAATGCAAGAAAAGGAGTGAATTATTAAAGGGAATTCAGGAATGTACCTTGATCCAAGTGTTGTTAATGGCAAAACTTGCAACTCTTCTAAGGAGTATGCTTTTGCCATTATGTGCTGATAAAGGATGGGCTGTGGATAAGGAAAGGAAAGATGGAAAACTTTATTTAAAGCACCATAAAAAGTTGCCCAGAGAAGCTGTGGCTGCTCCTGAAGTGTCCAAGGCCAGGCTGGACAGGGCTTGGTGCAACCTGGTTTAGTGGAAGGTGTCGCTGCCCATGGCAGGGAGTTGGAATGAGATGAGATTTTAGGTTAATTCAAACCCAAACTATTCTGTGAGTCTATAAAATTAGTAAAAAAGGACAGGAGAGATTCAAGACGCACTTAAGCCAGGAATTACTTCAGTAGTTTTGTCCCCATCCTGGGGCAAATGTCTTCATTCTTGAGCATTTGCACAGAATTCAAATTCATATATATTTTTATTATTGCTATTATTGGTTACTATTATTAATTACAGCAATCAATACGTATCATTTCATGAATTCCCAAAATAGTTATCTTGTGGTGGGTACATTTGCGTTTTCTAAGACTGCCCTGCAAATCTCATTAACGTTTTGAAATTAAACATTTTTCTGAACTGAAATGTGGGGAAAAAAATTTTCAGAACTTCTGAAATAATTTGTATGATTTTAAGCTCTTTTTTTTTTTTTCTCTATTTCTTCCTGGAGTTCTCAAATCAGGAAACTTATTTGAAAGTAAACAATCTGCCCTGCTTTCTTTAAGCAAGAACCAGTTTAGAAATAGATTCACTAAGAAAAAATATCAGCCCAAGATCTAATTCCTAACTAAAAGACAAGCATAAGCACAATAGGGGGAATAGTTAAGGACAGTAGAAGTTAAGGAAATATAAGAATAAGTTAAGGACAGTAAGAAAAACATTGAAGAAGTTGTAAGAATGGGAAAATAATAGGTAAGAAAAAAATTATTTATTTGATTCAGAAATCTCTCCCTGATAATATTCCCTAGAGGAATAATAAAACCTGTTTCTGGGACAATCACAATTAAATTGGACTAAAAAACACAGTGAAAACCATAAGCAAACAGTCAGTAGGTCGACTTTGTGACTTTCTCCAAAGTGGCAGCTGGAAACAAGAAAAGGAGTAAGAAGAAAAGTAATTATAGGATTTTTATTATTAATTGTTCATTGATGATGCATTTTTTTGTCAGTGAAGAGCTGAGCACAATTTTGATACCCAGGGAAAAGGGAGCAGGAAAGAAACATGTATTTGGTTGTCCTGTTGCTCTCAGGTTTGTTGGTTCTCTGGTTTGGGGTCACACTGAGAGGAGGAAAAGCAAAGCAAAGTTCAGCCAGTCAAAGTAAGGCTACTAGAGTTTCTTCATTTGAAATAAGTCTTTCTAGGAGCAATAGTTTGGATAAATTAGTTTAATTTCAGGTTTTTTCCCCCCCTTCTAAGTCTCCCTACTTTTGTTTTCCCAAAAAACTCTGTCCTCCCCATGTCCTGGGATGTCAGAGGACATTACCAGTGTGACTTGGGACACTTGTACAGATCAGGGCAGAATTCTGCCCTCCTTCCCCTCAACAGGAAAATAATTTCTTTCTGCCTAACACTGATTTTCTCAAAACTGACAAGAATCTTCTTAAAATGCCCAGACCTTATTAAATCTAAGTCAAATTAAAAAAAAAAAAAACTGGTGAGGAAGAAATGACAGACTGAAAGTCAGGTGCTGTAATTGTGTAGCCTTTTTTAAAATTAATTTTAATTTGAAAGTTCTATTTTTTATATTTTTAATAAGTTTAAAAAATTGTACAATTCATGTCTTGCTGTCTTTGTACAGTGAATGCCACTTGGGTGCTTTTGCCCCCTCAATTCTGGGTATCCAGAATCAACACCACGTATGATGTAAGGATCAAATAAGGATGAGGAGCATTGCAGTGCTATTTTAATTCTCTATTTCAATAATTTTTGGAAAGTTTTGTTTTACTTGTTCCAGTATCTAGAGGGGGGTTGCAAGAAGCCTGGAGAGGAACTTTTCACAAGGGCATGGAGTGATAGCACAGAGGGAAATGGCTCCAAAGTGAACGAGGAGAAATTTAGATTGGGTTTAGATTGGGTTTTAGAAAGAAATTCTTTCCTGTAAGGGTGGTGAGGCCCTGGCACAGGTTCCCAGAGAAGCTGTGGCTGCCTCATCCCTGGAAGTGTCCAAGGCCAGGTTGGACAGGGCTTGGAGCAACCTGGGATAGTGGAAGGTGTCCCTGCCCATAGCAGGGGGGTTTGGAATGAGGTCTCTTCCAAACCATTCTATGATCCATCTGTTTATTCCATAATTCAGACATCCCACTTACTCCTACAAGTAAATGCTCTGCCGATAGAAATCCCCACTTCTCCATCAAAGACAACAGTTCCAAGTTATACTCCTGGACAACTCGGCCTAGGATTTGCAAAGCCTAAGCTGTAATTCAGCCTGTAATTCAGTGAATTTACTCCTTGATTTTTACTCATGAAACTGCTTAGAGAAAGGAAGAGGGAGAGAAAAAAAGAATTAAAAATGAGAAGGAAAAGAATAAGAAAAAAATAGGAAAGTAAAAGGAAAAAAAAGACTTCTGCTTTTCATAATGCCCAATCTTTTTTCCCATTGGCATCCACCAGATGTTGCTTTGGATCAGAAGATAAATATTAAAACCTAAGAAGGAACAAAGCAGGCTGTTTACAAGATGGATTTTCTGATGTCTCCCAAACACTTTAAAAAGGCGGGAAGGAAGGAGGGGGGACTGGAGATGCTTTGATAGGCACAGAGAGTGAATTCCACAACCCAGCAGAGCTCTCTAGTGGTCTTCAGGCCAAACTTCTCTATTGGTATCAACCTGAGCATCAGCAATTTGCTCCTTCAGTCCCTCATTTGGCAGGGACCAACACTGCAAAAGGTGGAATAACACGGGGGTGATGTTGTTTGTGGATGGACCCACATGGCTGGTGATGAAACACAGTACTAACCTGGCAAAAAGTCCAGCAGAAATCCTCTGGGGCAGGGTGTCCCCACAGACATAGAGGTAGGACACGGATTCTCTCTGCTGGGTGGGGCCCACCATGACTTGGATGTCACATTCAATGAAGGTGGCTCTGTCCTCTCGGCAGTCAGCAGAAGAATGTGTCAGACCACAGAGAACAGCCAAAGAGGCTGCAAGACAGGAGAGGAGAAAAAAAAAAGAAGCTGATTATGAGTGTATTTTAACTAAGAGGTGTAATTGCAGAAGGTATCCCTGCCCATGGAACCAGATGAACTTTAATGTCCCTTCCAATCCAAACCATTCCATGATTCTTTGACTCCTGATGCACACCCAGCCTCTCTTTAGGTGCCTCCTTTCTGAGGATAATTAGGTCTCCACACTGCTCCTTCAGCCCTGTTTGCTTTGCGTGAACAAACTCATAACCTCCTTTGCACCCTAAGCATCAGGATGGTCTTTGGGATCAAATTGCTCTGGGAAGGAGCAGATTACATAAGGGATTAAAAATGAGCATGGACATTTCCTCTGGGGAAGACAGACCATGGTTTACAGATCAGGAATAAAGGCACAAATGTTTTATCAAGGAGATGTGACAACATCTATCACAACTTTGAAATCCAGAAACGGGTGTCATGGAAGCATTGGCACAGCTTGGAGGGCCCCTGGGGAACTGTTGGGAACTGGGATCTCCCACCTTGCTTTGTAGCTCAGCATGACTTGAGATGTGGTCCAAGTTTGATTCCATGAATGTGGTAAAAACTGTAATGGGAGCAGCTGTTCTGCTTTGAGGTGCATTTAAAGCACAAGTGGTGTGAACACCTGGAACAATTTTTTCATGGGAAGAGTTGTTCATATTGGGAATGGGCTGCCCAGGAGACAGTGGAGTCCCAATCCCTGGAGGTGCCCAAGGACAACTGGACGTGGCACTCAGTGCTCTGGGCTGGT
Organism: Climacteris rufus; assembly: GCA_013398175.1. Classification (NCBI taxonomy): domain Eukaryota; kingdom Metazoa; phylum Chordata; class Aves; order Passeriformes; family Climacteridae; genus Climacteris; species Climacteris rufus. Next base: position 224,471 of record VZRZ01004123.1, on the reverse strand, counting down.
TGGCAAGATAGGAATCAGTCACAGGTTGGACTCGATGATCTTGGAAGTTGTTTCCAACCTAAACAATTCAGTGTGATTCTGTAAGCAGAAATTACATTTTCTTATTCTAAATCCAGACAAAAAAATGCTAAATATAATGTTATGAACTGTCACTGAAGTTCAGATTCATTTGAAATGTTTTGCTTTAATAATTTTTAAAATGAATCCTTTAAGCATTAAAACATGACAGACTTTGAAACTGTTTCTCTCAAAACCCTGAGTTTTGGAGAATTTTCATTAATCTTGAACTAACCAAATAGTTGCAATGAACTCCTGAAAAGGTCTGTGGATAGTAGAACAGTTTGCACTGTAGCATCCAAGGATGTAGGATCCAAGAGCGTGTAGGATCCAAGAGCATCCATTCCTCAAGAATCAGAAATCCAATCAATGGGAATTTCTCAAGTAAGGGGTTTTTCTATTTGCTTTTGTAAGTTCTAGTTTGTTCAATAGGTACCTTGTTTGCTGGGAAAATGTCATTGTCAATTAATGTCTTGTCTCCTAAGCAATTCTAAAAAATATTGTTTGAAATTATAAAAACATGAGAATATTGAAATATTTAGAACATTTTGCTAAAAATTATTATTTTATATGGGGTATATCTGAAGAGTTTATAACTGTTTAATGTTTCAGGTGTTTTTGAAACATTAAAACCTATCATTTTATCTGCTCTGAACTTCAGAGAGTTAGTTTACAGTTCTTCACTATTTTTCTTACCTTAGAATGAGAAAATAAAGTTACCTACATCCTTACAAATTTTGCAATATTTTTTAATCCTTCTTTTCTTCCCCTAATCCAGTGGCCATTCTCTTGCTTGGCATCCAAACACAGACCTTACCTTGAAGACCTACATCTAAGACAAAGCAGAGAAGCCTAAAAAAATGATGACAACACGGCTGTATTTTGTTTTTATTGTCCAGAAATTATGTCTAGAGCTACCTCAGGTGTTCTACAGTTCCCACAAAAGCCTTATGTCTTTATTGACATTCCAGGGGCATTTTAAGAAGCACTAAATATCTGTGTTTTGACAAATAAACAGCATCCCAGAGGACTAAATACTGCAAAGGACTTGCCTTTGCAACAACCTGCATCAGAACCAATTCATTACAGGAAGGCTTTGGTTTTCTTTTGTGGTCTTGAAAAGAACATGGCGAAGTTTTCCCATGCAGAAAACCACTTGAACTCTATTTTGGGATGAATGTTGGAAATAACTTACAGAGTCTCAGGATTTTCCTCGAAGTTTTGTTGCTGTCAAAGAGCTTGCCTGCCTCATGTAGGTCACCAGAAGGTCCTTCTGCACATTCCTGAGAGTTCAGGACAAGAACAGTCTGGCACTTTTTAAATAACCCCAAAATGTGGAAATTGGGCATTTCTGATGTGCTCCAGGGCCCTCAGCCCAGTGTTACCATGCCTGTAGGGAAATAAGGCCTTGTATCCTGCTAAAGGCTGAAATAATTTTAACTCAAACCAGGCCAAAAAAAAAAAAAAAAAGTATTAATTTATAAAATCTAAGTTAAAGAATATTAGTTACAAAGGATTGCAAAGAGATCAATGAAAGCAAAATCCAAGCAAACCCTAGCCCAGAACCAAACTCAGAATTGCTTTGTCTCAGGTGGAAGGAGGGAAGAATCTCATCTCCACACCCTATGCCACCTGTCCATTGGATGGAGATATCACTCTTAGAGGTGATGTCCTTTTCCCATTTCTTCCTTGGGGATCTCCAAGGCCCTCCTATTCCTGTCCTCCTAGGGGATTTCATATCTTTACTCAGTTAGGGGGAAGTCTTGGCCTTTCCATTCCCATTCCTCTGACCATGAAACACAAATAGCCCTTAGTATTATTGGTGCCATTATCTCCTGCCACAATAGTGGCAAAAAATATCAACTAAAGATTTCAACACACTTTTGGCACATCCTAAAAGGGTATTTTACCTGTTATGGGACACAGTTCTTCTCCCTGCTTAATTGGTTAGTGTTCAGAACCCAGAACGGAGCTGCTTTATGTTTTATATACCCTATAAAGATCAAACCTGCAATCCCATTGCTGGGATGAATGCATTCAGCTTATTACAGATCCTCTTTTGAGATCAGACACTATGGCAGCCAGATCTCTGCATGGTGGTAATGGCTTAGGGACAGACTACCCCCAACCCTGGCTTTGAGGGATACTCTGCCTTAATCCAGGATCCTGGGATGCTCAGCACAAGGCCTTTGTTCTGGGTCACTGTTTAATAACAACTGCTGGACATGTGATGAGGCTAAAACCCACAGGAGTTTCCAGGAGCAGCTGGGGAATGATTGAAGAACTGCCCAAGGAGTCCCAGTGCCAAACCCCACATCCTCAGTTATCCACTGCTCACAAAACGGACTTCAGAGCACAACATCAACATGGGCTTAGCAGGAAAGACAAGAACTTTTTAAAAAAAGATAAGTTAATAAAAGCGAGAGGAAAAAGAGACCTGTTAAGGTCATCAAGTGCCCACTTCTGCCTATGAAGAATTGCTCCCTGGGAGACATTCATTTCACACAGAAGTCCCAAGAGATGACTTTCAAACATCAATTCCACTGCCTGATAGATCTCACTGTCAGAACATGCCTGTCATGTAATCAATATGTTTTATTTCCCCCTCTTTCTTAATTTCATTTCTGCATTTAAAAGTTAGAAGGGACTGTTTGGATCCTTTGGTTTGGCCACAATAAACATCAGAGGCCCCAACATCTACTGAGGTCTCCACCACTACAACAGGCCCTTTTCATATCTTCTGCATTTACTCATACAAATCCCCCAGTTTCCCTCTCTAGTCCCTATTTGTCCTGGTTCAGTGCATCTCCTTGTTACAACCAAAACTCATTCCTCTCTCTCCCCTTGCCCCACCCAAAGGGCTCCACCAAACCATGCCTCTCATCTTTTTAAACCAGCCTCATTTCTAACCTCTAATACAAATCCTCCTCCTTAAACATCCACTTTACCCCTGGAATCTGACTAGTGGTAGGTCCAGGACTCTCTAACAAAGATCCCAAGAACTATTACATCAAAACCCTAAAGCCAGACCTATTATTCCAAGCATGATGATGCAGACAGGAAAACAGGGCTCAGTTTTTACCCTGATGGTTCTTCTTATCAGTTCACCTCCTTTTAAAGGTGCCTTCCTTACTCTCACTTCACTGCTAAACATAAAATCTCAGGGACTGGCTTACTGCAAAACTGTATATGGTACCTATCCTAATATCACCTGAGAGGAACAATCACTTATTTCTCATCTGTCTCAAGCTTCCTGCCAGTCTTCCCATCTTTCATAGGAGCACAACTCACTCCCACAGACATTTACCATGTGTTCTGTAAATTTAGCCTGAGCTGAACAGAATCCGCAGTTGTATTTCCACTCACCAACCATGTGGCAGCATGAGCAACAAAGCAAGAACAAGAAAAGGGGAGAGCGTTCGGGATCATGGAATCATTTTGGTTGGAAAAGCCCTCTAAGATTGAGCCAAATCATTCCCCCAGCATTGCCAAACCCACCACTAAATCATGTCCCCAAGTGCCACATCTACATGGCTTTTCAACACTTCCAGGCATGGTGATCAAGCCAGTTATCTCTTTAAAATAAAGACTCATGGGTTATTTTGGTTGTTTTTTTTCCTTTTGGTTTTGTTTCTCCTTGAAGGCAGTGGGGTTTTGTTAATTTTATTTAATTTTGTTAACTTTTGTTAAGCTTTAAGGCTTAAAATCAAATTTTAGCTCGGTTCTGAATTGATTTTTTTGCATCTTGCAAAAGACAAGAGTTTACATAAAATTGTCCAGGCTTTCATTCCCTTTCCCTGTGCTCTGGATTGAGTACATCTCAGTAGCATTTCCAGCTCTTGCCAGTGATCAAACCAAAACCACACTGTGACCCTGCTCAACACCCGTTCCTAAGGAAGACCCCATGGGGGAGGCTTATGGATAGATCCTGCTGAGCCCAGCAGTTCCTCATCTCTTAAAAAACTGCCTGCTTAAAGGGAAAGAAGTCACATTCCCTACCTGCAGAGCCTTGCCCTATGGATTTGATCACATGAGAGAGCTACATGCACCGGTCGGGGATTCCCACATGGACACCTCTAATCTTAAGCAGGCCAGACACAACATGACCCAGTGCTGAGACCCTGGGGCAGCCTCTGCCACCTGACATTCCATGGTGCCAGAGGGGAGAGGGTTCTGCTTCACAGCCCTCGGTAACAGAAGAAATGCAGCTTAAACTCTTCACTTCACATCACCCGGTTCGGTGAGCAGAGCCAGGAAAGGTCAGACAAGCGTCCAACCTGGGCACAGCACTGAGGAGCCCTGGGGCACCACAGACCTCTCCCTCCCATTCCTTCATGCAGGCTCCTGGTCCTGCATCCCTGAAGCCTCTTTGCCACCTCTCCCACGTGGACAAGGCAGTGCAAGGAAGGTCTGAGCACTGGACGTGTGAGTGTCAAGTAGCAAAATTCCCCAGGTAAACAGCAGCAAGTAAACCATGAGGTGACACTGGACTAACTGCACTTAATACATCCATTCATTCCCTAAGCGTGGTGGAGGGCAGGGTTAAATCCTTAAATATATATATAAAAAAAAAATCTTTAAATATTAAGCACTAAGTAGAACAGTGTCTGGAAAGCATCTTGTTCTATGTACAGAGACACCCATGCCAGATGTAGATGTACACAGGCTGAATACAGCTGTCTCAGGGATCACAAATAACCTGACAAACACATATTTGAGCAGCCTGCACAGGATTTTTAATCTTTTAAGGCAAGAAAAAAAATATTTGCTTGCAAATATTTAATTTACAAATATTTTGCAACTTGACTGGTGAGATTGGCAAGGATGCAAAACCCAGGGCAGGAGAGAGAGGGTTTGTCTTGTAACCATGCCTTTGGTTAATGAGGCAAGGCTTCCTTTGCATTTCCTCTCCAGACACACAACCAGCGATCAGCATTCACTTGGTGACATCTAGTGTCAGGAACAAGCATCGTGGTCCTGACTGTAAGATTGTTTTCCCCAGGCTCCCTCTGCCACCAATCACTCAAGGAGTTTTGAACACAGTTATTAATGTTTTCACAGTCTGGATCAATTTGGTTAAATTTTATTATTCTATTCTCCCTTTAGCCCTGTTATGTGCTCTGATTATTTTTTATCAGCATTCCAGTACCATGTCTTTTTCTTTTTAAAATAAAAAGCAGTTTTGTGGACTGTGCCTGGGTCTTGTTTAAAACAAAGAAAACGGAGCTCTTTGTGATCTTTTGGTGTCTCAGAGTGCTTGTGGTTGGTTTTTAAAGCCCTTTTTCCTTCCCTTCTATTTTTCTTAGTATTGCTCATGGCAGGGGGGTTGGAACTAGAGGACACGTCAGGTTCCTTCCAGTCAAAATCATTCTGGAATTCTGTGAAAGGAATTGTAAAAAATAACAAATTTTGACAGAGCAAATTTAGAATTTTGGAATAAGTGAGGCTGAAGAGATCATTTAGATGCCTCTTGTCCCAACCCTTGCTCAAAAGAATGTTAAATTTCATGTTGGAGTGGTTTCTCAGCAAATAATTTATTCAACATCTATTTTGGAGGATGAATATTCCACACATCTTGGGACAAACCTCTGGCAATTTACCCTGATGGACACTTGCACTTGCCACCTTTCTTTCATAACCATGAAGGATAAGAGGTCATGGATCTTTGGTCACCTGGATGTTGGATCTCCGGATGGCCGAAGAACAGCAAATATTTCTGTAGACCTTGGGATATTCCCTTAGCTTCAAAGCTGTGAAGGGGCTGAATTGTTAAGCTTCCAAGTGTTGGAATCACAGCACCATTAAGGTTGGAAAAGACCTCTAAAATCATTGAGTCCAGCCTTTGATCAATCCCCACCTTGCCACCCAGACCAGAGCACTGAATGCCATGTCCAGGTATTCCTTGGACACCTCCAGGGATGGGGACTCCACAAGGAGGCACAGAATCACAGAATAAATTAGGTTGGAAAAGAGCTTTGAGATCATCAAGTCCAACCTATGACCTAACACTTCCTCATCAACTAAACCATGGCACTAAGTGCCACACCCAGTCTTTTTTTAAACGCCTTCAGGGACGGTGACTCCACCACCTCCTGGGGCAGATGGTTCCAGTGCCCAATCACGCTTTCAGTGAAGAATTTTTTCCTGACATCTAAACTAAACTTCCCCTGGCACAGCTTGAGACTGCATCCTCTCACTCTGTCAGTTGTTGCCTGGGAGAAGAGACCGACCCCCACCTGGCTACAACCTCCTTACAGGCAGTTGTAGAGAGAGATAAGGTCTCCCCTGAGCCTCCTATTCTCCAGGCTAAACAACCCCAGCTCCCTCAGCCGTTCCTCACAGGGCTTGTGTTCCAATCCCTTCACCAACCTTGTTGCTCTCCTCTGGATGCGTTTGAGCATCTCAACATCCTTCCTAAATTGAGGGTGCCCTAAAAGTTGCCCCATGATCAAAGAACACAAACTTCTGCAGATGGCACCAGCCCTTATGCCACTTATTGATAAGGTGGGTTCTCCTGTTCATCATTTGTCCCTGCCACTAATGGGACTGAGCAGAACAGCACCTGTGCTCCTGCCATCAACCAGTTGACCCAGAGCCCTAAAGTCCCTTTTAATTGCCCTGACGCTCTTCTTTTCAGTCTCATCACTGCCAGCCTAGAGTATCAGCAGTGGGTAATAATCAGAGGGCTGAATCAGCCCAGGGAGTCTCCTGGTGATATCCCATACCCAGGCCCCAGGGAGGCAGCAGACCTCCCTGTGGGATGGGCCTGATCAACATACAGGGCCCTCTGTTCCCCTCAGAAGGGAGTCACCTACTATGATTGCCCTTCTTTTCTTTTTAATGCTGGAGGTAGTGATCTGTCTGGCAGACAAAGTGTAGTGGGGATGCTCTCTGGGCAGATTTTCTTTGATGTCATCTGGCTGACCCCTTGGATCCAGGACCTCATACCTATTCTGAAGTGGCACCTGGGTAGGTAATGGGGATCAAGAGGAAAAAGTTTTTCTAATATCTGATCTAAACCTCCCCTGGTGCAACTTGAGGCCATTTCCTCAGAAGAAAAGGCATGTAAGGGAGTTTCATTCATTAAGAGGATCACAATGGCCAAGAGGTGCCTACAGTCCACAAGCACATTTTATGTGGAACAGCTTTCCCAAGGAATAACTGCTATAAAGAAACATTGATGTGGTGAACATGTGGCCACAGGCACATGGTGAATGTAGTACAACATCCATGGCCATTGACATGAAAACTCACTCTGACACCATCTGTCTTCAGACTGAGCTGAAAAACTGTAAGTCGCAGACTCATGGAATCATGAAAGTTCGAAAACACTCCCAAGATCATCAAGTCCAAACTTCATCAATGCTATGTTGACTCCTCTCCTTTCTCCAGGGCTGCCCTGTTCCCCTGGGATGAGAAACACTAGGACCCCTCATTTTGGGTCAAGATAGATTTTTAGGGGACATTTTTAACACAATGACAGGTTTTGTGTTTGAACTGACCCTGTAGGCGTGGGGCAAGGCAGCTCAGTTCAGTCACTGTCATGTTGCCAAAGAGTTCACAGTTGGTGCCACAGATTGTGACCAAAGTCTTCCCTGGAGAAAACCCAGTTCCATGCAGGTAAACTGGCCCTCCATTCAAGCCACCTTGGAAAAGGACAGAAAAAGGGATTTCAAACAGAGCCAGCTGTCAACAAGAGTATTTTTTTAAATTCATAATTTTTGTTTTCATGAAAACAAAATATGCCTCACACAAAACCCTGCAGAGGACCTGCAGTAACCCTCCATGACTTACCCCAGTTGTGATGTGCAGCTGTTACTGTCAGCTGAGAAGTGAATGTCAGGTTGGAGGAAGCCCATCCCCTGGGAATATCCAGGCCTAGCACAGGGTACTCGCCCACAGGAAGCAGAGGAGCTGAGCACTGCAACATGGAGTGAGTGATGGTGAAGTTGTTACAAGGGAAGTCTCCAACAAACACACGGATGGTGTCTGTCTCCTTGACCTGTGATACTGCCAAAGTTAAAAGTAGACCAGTGACAACAAGTGAAAGGAAAGCTGGGGTAAACTCCTCACTGTAACTTATTGTTCCAAGGTAATAGGAGTGTCCATCTACTTTTAGACTCAGAGCCCTCGAGCCATTTCCTGGAGGCACCGTGCACTGGATAAACACAGAGGTGACGTTGAGAACGAGGCAAGGGCGATGGTCTATGAGAACAGAAGTTGTCCTCCTTCCTTTCAGAGCCCACCCTGCCAAGCTGAGCAGGCCTCCCCCATTGGTGCTGAAATTCCGTGGGTAAAACTGGTAGACCCAAGGCAGGATGGTGAGAACACTGGATGCCCCTCTGAAACAAGCATGACCACTTTTCCTGCTGGATATGGAAATGTTGTGCTCCCCCGGGGCAAGGCAGCCTGTCTGGCACTGGATGATGGTCTCATTCCAGAAAGTCACCCTGCAGACAGTGCTGTTGTCCACATGTACCACGGGGCTGTCTCCCTGCCATGCCATCCTCTGTCCTTTGATTGTCACATGGGTGAATGTCCCGTTGGTCTCCCAGGTCACCAAATGTACCAGGGGGGTCCAGTGCTCATGAAGGTGCAGAGTACAGTCCCCAAGGCACACACTGCTGACCCCATTGACAACCACTGTGACATTGAGAGCCCAAGATGCCTCAGCCAGCCACTGGCTGAGCAAAGGATGGGCCCCTGGAAGGACAACACAACTGATGGTGTCATTATCAGACTTCTGGATCTCACAGGAGTAATTGCTCTCCAGGCTAACCTGTACCAAATTCCTTCTGGATTTTAAAGCAATACCAGATATGGTGAGCAACATCCCACCGCAGATTGATCCCTGTGATGGGAATATGGAGGTAATCCGTGGAGTTATTGTGAGGGTCTGCTGCCTTGCTGTCACTTGAGCATATCCCAGCTGTCTCTGGATAACCTGGATGGGGAAAGTCCCAGGTTCCAGGCTGTCCAGTGGCAAAGAGCACTGATAAAACATTGCAGACCAGTTGCCAGGTTGAAACTCAAGTTGACATTCACTGTCTCCAAGCTTAGCCACAGAACCAGTGATGTTTATCCCCTGGATGCTCAAGTCCAGGTTGCTGTCTGTGATTTCCGTTTCAACAGCAGTAACGAGGGGAGTCAAAGCTCTCTGGTAATTAAAGGTGGTGGTCCTATTTCCAAAGGGAGCATGTTGAAGTGACCTACTGCTGATGGCTACGTTTACTCTGACAGACATGTCATGGGAATGGTCATCAGACAAATTAGCAGCTGGCGGGGTCAGGCACCAAACAGTCCTTTCTGTCAAGTGAGTAATTGTGCAGGTTTGATTGTCCATTGAAACAGAAACCAGGGCAGGATTTTGGCTAAAGCCCACCCCAGAGATTGTAAGTAGTGTTCCACCTAGGAGCAAAAACAATAAGGAAGGAGATCATATACAAGAAAGGAATTAGTGACTGTCTGTGAACAATCTTAAACCATGATCTTTAAGGCCCCTTCCAACCTGAACTGTTCCATGATGAAGCTGATAAGCATGACAGACTCTTAGCCAGGCTGAAGGGAAGAAGAAATGAAGTCCTTTTTTTGTTTGGACAAGACAGAGACAATAGCAATGTTATATCAGGTTAATCCTACATGGCCAAGAGGCTAAGGTAACAGGTAGACAGGGAGCAGTAAATGACAGCAGAAAGCCACCACAGAACTGAAGAAATCTGCTGTGAAAGGACCCCTGAGAATAAACAGAGGCTGAAATCTTCATGAATGGGGAGGTGGGTAGTGGTTTGGTTCTGCTGCATATATGGATGCAGAATGTGGTAGCAACTATTTTCAAACTCAGGCAGTGTCAGATTTCATAGAATCACAGAATAGTTTGGGTTGGACAAGACCTTAAAGATCATCTTGTTCCAACCTCACTGCCATGGACAGGGACACCTTCCACTATCCCAGGTTACTCCAAGCCCCATCCAACCTGGTCTTGGACACTTCCAGGGATGGGGCAGCCACAGCTTCTCTGAGAAACCTGTGCCAGGGCCTCCCCACCCTCACAGGGAAGAGCCCATGTGAAGCCTCTCTCAATCTTGCTTTAATTTGCAGTACTGGTACTCCCAGTGTCCTGCCTCACTTCAATCTCATCCATTAAGCCCATACTCTGCCTTTTCCCATGATCTGGCTGAAAAATGAGTTGGTTTGTGATAGGGTTCTTTTTGAGTGAGCTCAAATCCTTAATCCAGGTGCCCACACAAATGCTAGAGAAAACAAAGGACTAGAGGTATGGGGGGAAGGACTGCTGCTTTTTGCAACAATGAGATTTTAATTCAGCTTAAGCCATTCATAAAACCACAACCAAAGAGTTAATCAGTTCTTATTTAATTTTGAATTTACCCTGAAATATGAAAAGAAGAGTAAAACTTTTATTATTTTCTTTTAGTATAGCTTAATCTTCAAAATTGATAGGGATTTTCTCTCCAAGCTCTATCCTCTCTCTCATCTTTCAAGGCTTGAGCACTTCACAAACTATTGAACTAATCACATACCACAAAGCTTCTGAATTGTTGTCTTTAAATGTGTTTTGAGCCTGAGAGAGCAATCTGTGGAGGACCTGAGGTTGTAGCACAAGAATTTCTCTCTCTTCTATAAAAGCATTTCTAAGGGCTCATGTAAAATTCACTGCAGGGATTCAACTCTCCCCCACCACCAGCCAAATGACAAAATAAATCAACCACGCCAAATCTGCTTTTTAAGATTTAAAGTAAAACTTTTCTTTTTAATTCAGTGATGTTCTGCTCGGAAACACACTTAAATTATTTCCAATGTCTAAAAGCTTAGAACAGGATTAATAAATATTTCCCTTTTGATTAAAATTAACATTGAAAAAGGGCTCTTTTTTTTTTTTTTTGTCTTTTCAACTTAACAAAAATGAACATCCCCTTTGGGATAACTTGAAATTATTGTTTGCTTCAAACCACAATTGTACTCTGCTTTCCACCTAACTTTCACATAGAGAACCTTGAAAGATGGGGGCAAAATGACTGAAAGAAACAGCACAGCTGAGCCAGGTGTGGGCGTGCTTTGTTTTCCCAATGGGAACATGCAAGGATACATGAGCAAACACTTGGGGAAATCAAATTCAAAGTACAACTGAGCCAGCCAACCAAATGGATGAAGGGATGCTCACTACAATCCCACATTTCCAGACTGCTGCTGTCTGCCTGATGTCTGTATAATAAAGGGTCACAGATTCAAAACACCTTCATTTAAACTGATGTGAAATGGGATGCACTTTCCATTCCTTCAGGAAAACTGTGCCCTTGATCCCTTTAACCTCCATAAGTGGCTGCAGATGTACCAATGCTGCTTACCCAGAACAGAGCCACAACACGGCTCGACACTGAAGATCTCGGAGAGGTACTGGATTAACAGCTCAACCCTGCAAAACACAAGCAACATAGAAAGGATTTGGGGGAGCTGGGGGTATTCTTGTATTTTTCCTTCCTGCCGAAGCAGTATTCTTTCTTACAACTCGTGGAAAGCCAAACACCCACTTGGCACATCCCCTTTGTTCGATGTCACAGTGGGAAGACCACCCAACACCCCAAATTCTACCACATGATTTAGAATCACAGAATGGCTTGGGTTGGAAGGGACCTTAAAGATGACCTCGTTCCTCAGGCCATGGACAGGGACACATTTGAGGTACATCTATGACAAACACTCTTATCCATTGGCAAACTGTGGGCCAAATTTAGTCCAATTTTACCCATCAAAGGAAGAAAGAATAGGAATCTTTTGGCCAACAGACCCGACTGTGGCTATGCCCAACACAACTACATTGAAGAGGCATCCCAGCTGCCTTCTGTCCTCACACCCTCCTGCCAGAGAGTGGGGTAAGTGGAACAAAAGGGAACCCAGACATGAGGTCCTGAAGTGCACTCAGATAGAGGTGTAGCTCTGTTTATGTCCAATCTACATCATATTTCCTCCTTATCACCCTCCTTTCAAAAGCACTCCCTTCCCTAAAAAGACATGTTAGACAAGGGACCTTCCCAATCCTGCAATCCAGCCCACCAGAGATCAGAGCTGCCTCCTGGGATGACCCATCTCCCTCCATTCTATCCCTGGAGATGAAGTGATGGTGCTGCTAACAGACTGTGGTACCAGGTGGGATGAATCCCTGTGTGTCACCCCACCAATCACAAATTTTCTCCTTCTGAAGTTCATTAATGCAATAAGCAGCTTAGGTTGGTTTGCAAGCACTAAAAACACCTTATTTCTGCACAATATCATCATTTCTGGCAGTTTCCATGGCTGAGGGACAAAACTGTGTTGCTTGTGAATGCATTCTTACATCCCAGTTTCAGGTTGGCTTTCTCCCACATTTCAATTCATTTATATTACATTTATCTAGGCATGAACTTGAAGTGTCACCTTAGGAGATGGAAATAGCATCATTTAAAAATTCTCCAAACAAAGCATTTTTGTATTGTTCAAACTAGCTTTTGTTTTTCTGATGAAAAGTGTTTCTTTTCTTCTGCTGTTTTCCTACAGCAGGATTTATCTGCATTTGACCTGAATCTGTGAATACCTTTGATTGCCTGAATATGCATTTTTCATCAAATCAACTGTTTTTTCCTAAAATGTTTCTCTCCTGCCTCCTACTGATCCAAGGGGAGTTAATTGACTAGCATTAGCAGTTTGCTGACTTGGGCTCCACAGATCAATAAATGCCTTGATAATTATTCATAATTTTATCCCACACTGCAGAATTCACCATTAGGTACGGAATTTGTGAAAAACTCCTTTCATTATCAAACATCCTTTTCATATTAACCCTAAAACACCAAATAGGATGGAAAATGAAATTTATAAGAAAACACACACCTGCTTGAAGTGACAGTGATGCCATTGATAAGGACAGAAATGTTGTACCACCCTGAAGCCAGGGCTGGAAGTGTCACGTTAACACCATGGTCTGTCTGTGCCTGGATCTGTGGCCATGAGTCCCCAATCTGGACCTTGACATCTGAATCCTTGTAGCTGTCAAACTGGGATATTCCAATGTGAAGCTCTTCACCTCCTGCAGAGAAAAGAACGGACTGAACTATTTCAGGGTTTCTGGCAATGGGTATTTTAACACGTGCCCATTTCCTGAGGAAGAGCAGAGTCCTGCCATGCCAGGATAGGTCCAGTCATGTCCCTCAGCCCAAAAACAAAACCTTGAAGACTGCAGTGGTTCTGTGTCCTACTCAATCCCTCCTGGATAAGCTCACCAGCTATCAGGATTGTCTCAAGATGTTTACTCAGAACAGTGAACATCCTCTGGCCACTCTCAGGATAAGGATCCATGTCCCCCTTACCATAAATGTCTGCCCCATAAATATCTGAACCTCATAAAAGTCAGATCCAGCCTTTTTAAAAGCTCTGGAGCTGAGGAGTTCTGGTATTTTTTCTAAATCCCTGACAAATAATCTAGAACCTGTTTTTCAGCACTATGGAGCTATCTAACTTTGACAGGAGCCTCTCACAGTAAAATTTCCTTGGGTACCTAAAGTCAGAAGAGCACAAGTGCCTCGCATAGTTTAACCCCAGCTGGCATCTCAGCCCCACACAGATGCTCACTCCCTCCCCTGCAGTGGGATGGGGAGAGAACTGGATGAGTAAAAGGGAGAAAACTCATGTGTGGAGATAAAGACAGTTTAATGGGTAAAGCAAAAGCCATGTGTGCAAAGCCAAGCAAGGAATTCATTCACCACTTCTCATGGGCAGGCAGGTGTTCAGCCACCCCAGCAGGGCTCCATCACATGGAACAGTGACTTAGGAAGACAAAATGCCACCACTCTGTCCCCCTCTTCCTCCTTTCTCCCCCAGCTTTATATACTGGTCTGGAATATCCCTTGGGGCAGTTTGGGTCAGCTGTCCTGGCTGTGTTCCCCTTTCCAACTCCTTGTGAACCCCAAGCCCACTCGTTGGTGGGGTGAGGAGCAGAAAAGGCCTCAACATTGTGGAAGCCCCACTCAGCAATAACAAAACATCCCTGTGTCATCAACACCATTTTCAGCACAAACACAAAACAAAGCCCCACATGAGTCACTATGAAAAAACTAACTCCATTCCAGGCAAAACCAGCCCAGCTCCAAAGCACCTTATTTACAGTAATCATGACTCTCGCTCCTATTTAAGTTGTTGTGTGTTAAACTGTGCTCAGATGACTGAGGATACTTTGCTTTATTTGTGCACTGTGCAGTAACAGGAAAGGACAAAGGCAGTAGAGAAGGGAATTTCATAATCTAAATTCTTAATTAAATAGCTTTAAAAAATTAGGGTGGTATCCATCAGTCCAAATAAAGACATTTTCACTGATACCTCTACCTGTGTTCAGTGAAGAGAAAAAATAGAGTTCATAGCACAATTAATCTTATTGTAAGACACATAAAAGTGCTGTGGCAAATCCCACCACAGAACCACCTATTTCTCTTCAATGACTGCCCAAAACTTCTAAACAATGAGCACAGAGACATGTTTAGGAGGTGAATCTCATCCTCATGTCACCTCTGAAAGGACGAAGGAGGGAGGAAGAAGCTCCCAAGAAGCAGGAGAGCCTTTACAAAGCTCCCCTCAACTACCTGCTCCTCTAACTAGGTCTTGGATTCTGCATTCTCAAAGACTCAAAGTTTTAAAGCCTGAGAAGTTGAATATGTTAATAATGTGAACTCTTTGGACTCTTGGTCAATTGTCAGCTTAATCCCAGATGCCTGCAAGGCATTGGTGTAATTTATTTATTCTTTTTATTATATAGAAGGAAAATTATATTAAAAGACAAAGCCGTGAAGGTTCTGAACAGGAGATTGAACTCAGCCCCACCACAGCTCAGGAGACACTGTAACATTAAGGAATTCCTTGCACCCAGGCCGCCCGCGGCTACAAAAACCTCCCCTTGGTGCTGTGGTATCTGAATAATGTTCAGATGATAAAGGACATTTTCTCTTATTTATGCATTCTGGAGTAATAGAAAATGACAAGGCCATTTGGGGAAAGAAATATTAATGTTGGGAGCACACAGAGAATTTTGGCACTGGCAGTCACGTAACCCTGTACATCTCTACCAAGTCCAACCAAACTTTGAGCTGGGGGGAGCTTTAAGGTGTTACCTGGACAGGGTGCAAAAATAGAGGAAAAAGTCCAATGATTACGTTCTTGGAAGAATGAGAGCAGGGTAGGTAAGAAAACAGGAATATTTCTATCTTCCTCCTGTCTTTCTCCCTCTCAGTCACTAAGAAACTGGTGTCTGTTTGCCCCACAGAAATGTGCTAAAACTTCATCCTAAAAGACTTGTCTATAACTGGACATCATTCACCATTAATGTTTTCTATTTCCTACACCCAAACAAAATCCTGGGGTGGAAAAGGGGGGAAATGAGCAAAAAAAAACCCCCAAACCCCAAATAGAAACTTTCAAAAGGCAGGAATGCCAAACACTCCAAGATATAATTAGGATTTTATCCCCACAGATTGTGAGGTCTATGCTAATATTCTAAAGTAATGCCCTGCAAGGTCACACTGGAAAGAACAGTTTGGTTTGGAAACGGAAACTAGAAGAACAAGTGTCACCTATCCCCTGTTTTCAGCAACCCTAAATGCACATGATGTTCTTTAGGGTCAACGCTAAGGTATCCCAGAGAAGAACACTCTCTAGAGCTCATTTCTCCTGTCATGGACAAATCTGTTACTAAGAATTAAAGAATCACACAATTTCCTGAGTTGGAAGGAACCCACAAGGCTCATCAAAGTGCAACTCCTGACCCTGCACAGGACACTCCACCATGCCACCATGTCCCTGAGACTGTTGTCCAAACACTTCCTGAGCTCTGTCAGCCTTGGAGCCATGACCACTGTCCTGAGGAGCCTTTTCCAGTGCCCAACCACCCTCTGGGTGAAAAAGCATTTCCTAATATCCAGCTTAAAGCTTGGGTCCCATCACTGCATGAATGGGTGGGATAATTTCAGAGCAGAGTTAGACAAACATGACACAAAAGCATGACTATACCACACCTGACATCCTGTGGATATCACCCATACTGGCCTAGGGCAAGCAACTCATTATCCCATGTATGTTAGAGAAAAAACAATAAAAAACCAGCCAGGACTGACCAGGACTAGCAGGAAACATGGGAACTACAGCTTAAAAGAAAACAAAAAGACCCCCAGGGTCAGATCAAACTTTAGAGACACAAATTCCTTCTGCCCCACTACCAACAGCAATAATTCGTCTCCAGAAGATGCCCAATACACATCTGCAGCCTTTTCACCTGCTATACCACTTCTGTTCCTGCTCAGGGATACAACCACAGGGTTTAAGGAAGGATCATACTGGAACAAGCTGGGTGCTGTTGTTGATTGGTACCCAGAAATCAGTGTCACATGGACAGCAGCATCTTCTGTCCCCTAGGAAGACAAAGAAAATGTCAGGGTTAAGAAAGAATTAATTTAAAAAAAAGTTATTTCCTGTATTCCTGTATGTCCCATACTTAAGTCAGGCACACAGCACTGATGAAAGTTGTACATACACCAGAATCTACTTAAATGTCTCCACCTATGTTGACTTTAAATGAGCATCCATGGAGAGTTAGAAACCTTAAAACAATCCCAGACAGATCTGGATTAGCTATATCCATACTAGTAAATTAAACCAGTAAATAAAATCCAGACTATGCAGTTTTTAATTTACAATAGCTTTACTAAATTAAGAAGCTTGTTTTTTTTCACTGGTTTTCATAAAGCACCTATTAATCTATTTTTAATTAAGCTGCTCTAATCTGTAGAGTCCACAGTAAATTGTCCCATAGCCAAGACTTGGCTGATGGGCTACAGTTTTCCCTTCCCCTAGTGTAACTCAGGCCAGGAAAACATAGGAAGGCACATGGACTGCTGACTGCTCCCCAAAAAGTGTGGCTTCTTACCCGAGGGGGAACTTTACACTCAATTCTTGTTGAATTTCTGCCATCCTCAAAAACTGGGCAAGGCTGGGATCCAAACAACACTGCATTTACCTCTTCCAGATTGGTCCCTCTGAGAGCCACTCTCAGTCCTCCTAGAAAAACAATTATTCTATGATATTCAACACGTAGGATATTTTTATATGCGACAGGTTCTTTGTTTATAGATGACTACAAAAGTCAATAGAGTCTCTCAGTTGATCCGATGATCTGTTCCACCGTCCTGTGCCTGGCTTCCTCTCTTTCTCCAGAGATCCTTCTTGCCTATTATTTGAATTCTCTTCCATGATACAGGACGACTGGGTTTGTTTCTTGGTTTATTTTTTAATGACATACTTATTTAAACCAGCAAGCTCTGGTCTGTGATCTCGCCCTTAGACAGATCCCCAGCCTGAGAATGAAATAAGGAAGGAAGGAAGAAGCACTAAGAATGGAAAATGAGCTTAACACAGCAGGTGCTTTCACACTTCAAACAGCTGCCAAACTCCCTGCTGTCAGAAAAGCCTGTAGCATGTGTCTAGGAAATTTGGGATAGCAAGGGGACTTGGCAGGGCTTAAGACCTGGAGTTGTGAGGGAAGTCACGGAGGGCTGGATTCCGTGCAGCACTGAGCAAGCTCAGCTCTCCTTCATGCCAGGCTGAGCCCCTGCAATCCCACGCAGGATCACGCCCGACACAAGCCAGACTTGTGCTTGACCTTTCTTCAGCATCCAATTCCAAGGCAAAGAGTCAAGGTGTCCCTTTGCTTTTCCAAGCAGCTAGAAGACTCGGGGATATTTCAAAGGGAAAGGGGAAAGAGAACAGGAATGGACATTAATGGCTATTCTAAGGTGGAGTTTGTTCTTTGGTGCGATTCAGAGAAATTAAAAAAAATAAAAGAAATTGTACTTGGTACTTAGTGTTTTTCTCCAGTTCTCAGCACTGCAGAGTTTTAGGACCATAGCTGGGCAGACTGCTCAGGCAGGAACTTATTAATGCACTGCTTATTTGTAGCTATTAGCATGGCTATATTACAAACCAACTGAGCTTTTATCACTCTTTCCACTTCTGATGTAAGCAATCTTCTATGCTAAAGTATTTACATATATTGACAGCAAAGTACCTTGTATGCTTTCCTAAAATTACTTTTTCCTGCTAATTCTTTAAACCACCAGAGAATTATAGAAACTTAATCTTGATTTTTCTCTGGCTGGCAGCAGATCCAGGCCAACAAGAGCAATCAGATACTTTAACAGCAAGCTCCTGTTATTCACTGAAACATGGGAGTATCTTTAGAAAGGTATTCCATGCTTCTAGAGTTAGGTCATGGGGATCTCGCAGCATGGCACCACTGAGACCAGGGATATTTTGACAAGAGGGAGCTGAAGCAGCAAAGTACAAGGTGCTTCTTGCCTTCCCATCCAGTGACATTAAATTTGCAGTCAGAAAGAGTGAGAAGTGAAAACCAAAGCTACTTGCCTAATGAGAGAGTTGTCAGATAAGGAGCTTCAGATTTAGAGAGCAGAATCCATATGTGCTGTGTAAAGACTGATGCTCTTAAGATTTGATATCTACATTATATCTATATGCAGTGAAATACTGCCTGTGTGCACTTTACAATGAGATTGAAGAGAGGTATTTGAAATGGGAGAAATTAAAAACACAGATGGAAGCTGTAATTCTTTCCAATTATAAATGTTCCAGGCACATGTAATGTAAGATAGCATTATACTTGTTTTCTTTTTAATGAGTGACAGATCACTGTAATTGGGAGAAGGACTGGATTGCCAGCAAAGGAGATGAGAAGCAAGGCCCAAGTCTTAAAACTTGACATTGCTGCCTTTTTTTTTTTAGGGTTTTTTGAAGGCATTTGATTTTTGGGTTTGGGTTTTCTATAGATCAAAAGTTAATCTTAACTTTAGTGTACTGTATTACTCTCTCATTAAAATGGGAACAAAAATGGTAATAAAAGGGTTAGAATAGTTTTCTTCTCATGCAGATAAAAACAAAAAAAAAACAAAACAAAAAACCACAACAACAACAAATCCAAACAAACAAAAACGTGAAGAAACCCCAAAGAAAATAAAGAACTGGCCATACCTTCTAGCTCAGGAACCCTATGTTATTACAAATCCATCCCATGCTCATCCATGGGAGGTTTACAGATCATCAGTCCTTTTCTCTGTTGGCTCCAAGGTGGCCAAGCTTGGCACAATCAGACCTCCAAGTCACGTGTCTGAGCTAGCTTCCTGCTATTTTCCATACTATTCCTGCACCTAGGCCAGTACTGCTCTCAGTAGTGTTTGTTACCATGAACTCAAAGCATCTTAATAATGAAATGAGGAGATTTCCAGAAAAAGACCTGGGTAACCTTTGCAGTTAGAGTAGACCTGGGCCATGCTGTCTGTAGGTGCATTCCTTGCTGCTTGAAAATACGGGATAATCTGAGACTGTCCTTTGCTGCACAGCCCAGGTGTATAAAGAGCGTTTTCCACATTGGGTCAAGGAGACTCTTCCCTCTCAAAAAATAAAAAAAACTTTCCAGCTCTTGTCTTCAGGTTTGGAATTTATCACCCTTTATTTCCTCTTCAGTTTCAAGGAAGGGAGATATAACAAGAATGGAAGGGGATTCACTTCAGCTTGAGCTTCTCCAGGTTTCTCAGCTTTGTCCTTAAACACATGTGAGTTTTCCATTCTATCCTTCAAAATATAAATTCACTCCAATGGGACTGGGATTAAGCAAAGTACAGCCATTTTACAGTTCTAGAATCATGGATCATTAAGGTTGGATAAGCCCTGTAAGGTCATTAAGTCCAGCCATTAACCCATCACTGCCAGGGCCACCAATAGCCCACATCCCCAGGTGCCACATCTCACATCTCTCAAATTCCTCCAGGGATGGTGACTCCACCAATGCCCTGAGCAATCTCTTCCAATGATTGACAACCCTTTTAGCAAAGAAATTTTCCCTAATACTCACTCTAATTAGGCCAGATTAATTCAAATACTACAAAGCTACATGTCAAATGGATATGGCAGGATGACTATGAAACACTAATTACCCACACGACTTGCTGAAATTAATATATGTGCACTTAAAATTACAATTTCCAAACAAAACTAGTTGGGAAACCAGTTGCCTGCACAAAGAGCCAAGGGAAGTCTGCCAGTCTTTAAGTAACTTTTGACTGTGCTTTGGGGCACACACAATGTGTCCAGCCATAAAATGTCTTTTTTCACTTTGGTAGCGAAAGCACCAAAGAACCAAAACACACCATGACAGGGAAGAAGCAGGAAGCAGATGGTCCTTAAGGACATTCAGACCTACCAATCTCTGAAGCTGAAGAAGGTTCAACAGCTCCCAGCCTTGGCTGCACTGTCAGGAAGATGTCTTGTCCTGTGCTGCTGTTGAGAGCAAAGCCACGAGGTGTCACCAGCAGTGTCACCTGGTAGATCCCGACCAGCAGCCTCGGCACCCGGCAAACCACTTCAGTTTCATTCAGAGTTGTGACATGGCAGCTTGTGTTGTTCACCTTCACCTGCAGGGCTGGCTTCTCCTCGCCAAAGCCAGCTCCCCTGATAACCACTGTGGCCTGGGACCCTTCATCTGAAGGAATATAAAGCATTGAGATGGCTCAGGAATTTTGTAACAATGCCCAGAATTTAATTTCAGCCATCAGTCAGAAGTTTTTACCAGCTTCATCAAGACATCCCAAAAACTGC
This sequence comes from Climacteris rufus, assembly GCA_013398175.1. Taxonomy (NCBI): domain Eukaryota; kingdom Metazoa; phylum Chordata; class Aves; order Passeriformes; family Climacteridae; genus Climacteris; species Climacteris rufus. The sequence continues at coordinate 203,720 of VZRZ01004123.1, read as the reverse complement.
ACCACTGGTGATCTCTCATTTTCCCACCTAACAGCAATTCCTGCCTTTCCTTGTCCAGCTGTTACTTTTTTCCTTAATTTTTTATTAAAAACAACATGAGCCAACAGTCAATTTTACCTTAAGCACAAAATCTGCCACTGTTTCTCTCCCATAGAATCACAGAACAGTTAAGGTTGGAAAAAACCTCCGAGGTCATAGAGTTATTCCAGTACCTCTTGTCCACCACTAATCCATATCCCCAAATGCCACATCCATGAGCCTTCTGAACATTTCTAGGGATGGCGACTCCACCACTGCCCTGGGCAGCCTGTTCCAGAGCTTGACACGCCACTCAACGAAGAAATTTTTCCTAATACCTATTTTAAACCCCTCCTGGTGCAAATTTAAGACATTTCCTATCATCCTATTTCTTGTTACCTGGGAGAAGAGACTGAGCCCCACTTGGCTCCACTCTCCTGGTTAGGAAGTTGTGGAGAACAAGTCCCTCCAAGCCTCCTTTTCTCCAGGCTGAGCCCCCTCAGCTGCTCCTCATCAGACTTGTGTCCCAGACCCTTCCCCAGCTCCACTGCCCTTCCCAGGACACACTTGTACACTCAACATGTCTGGAACTGGAGCTGACCAGAAGTGACCCAGTAGAGGTGCAGTTTCATAAAGTCAAAAATTTCCAGAAGGATACACATACATACAAAATCATCATCATCATCTGGCAGAGGTTTTTTTCACAGAACTGTGGATTTTGCCATTTTGTTCAGACACAAAGCCCCATTACCTGATGAATAGTCCACCTCACTGACTATGGGTGTCAATTCCCGGCTGAACTGGAAAGAGCATGAGCCAGAACAGTTTGCAAGGACATCATTCACCATCACCACCACCTGGAGACAGAGAAGAGGGTTACCTTAAAGCTGGTAAGTCAACAGAGGTGTTTTCTAGAGCCACAACTACCTGGTAGATGCTGGTAGCCACGCTGAGCTACTGAGAGCACAGTCAGTGCAGTCTCATTGCAAATATAAACAGCAACTTGCTGGGGGCTCATCTAAGACAAAGCAGAGCACAGCTTTGAACACTACAGCACCAGCCTTTCTCTGTGTCTGCAGGATCTTATCTCCCACTTTGCTTGGACCCACAGCTCTTCTCAGCTCCTGTTCTAGTTATCCATTGAAGATCATTCTTGTATTCCCCTAATTCTTCCTACTCTGCCTTGGGAAAAAGTTTATTATGTTTAAAGCACCCTGTAAGACTAATTAAAATGAAACCCACAATGTATCTTCAGCATGAAGACCTCAATTTTATTTTTTGCCCCTTGCTGTTCATGCTGCTGGAAGAAAGCTGGGCTGTGACCTTGGTTATATAAAGAGAGATATCAAGAGATTTCTCTCCTGAAATCTTGATGTTTCAGAAGAGTCAACTGGCAAAGTATAGGGCATAGAAAAGCCCCTCATTATCTCTCTCCAGTATTAAGGCTGTGCCAGGAGAGCACACCAATGCCTGCAAAAAGCAAAGCAGAATGTCTCAAAGAAATGCAAGGAGCACAGAGTTGCAAAATACTGTGCATGAATAGAGACAATAATTAGAGGGACAGTTTTGTGCTTGTGCTAGCAGCAAACCAGAATAAAACTTCATAAATTACCAAGAAATCTGTTTGCTGCTGGTGATCTTGTTTCACTTGGGCTATTTGAGGGTTTGTGCAGCACAGATGGAAAAGATATCATAGATGGCTGAATCACTGGAAGAAGAGAAGTCCTCATGTCTGGGGAACAGGGTCATCAAAAAAAGCAGAATGACCTGGCCCCAAATGCTGGACAGCTGGGCTTGGAGCACATCCAGCATCACCTTGTCATGGCCACAGTGCCTTTGAGTCTGCTGGAAGCAAAGCGAGCCGTAGCCATGGTTCTGCAACATCTGAGAGCAGGGCTGGAAACCATTTGTCCATCTTGAGACCAGAGTGATTACTCCTTCAGCCAGAAAGCCCTCCTTGGGCTCTTTTCACACTTGAGGGATTGAGATCCAGAGGCTCAGAACTTGTCCAACTCACAGATGAGTACCCCAGCCACAAACTCATTTATTTTGCCCATCAGTGTAACAAAGTGTTGCAGGTGAGTAGTGTCACTCCCAGTTTGCTGACCAGCACCACAGGACCCACCAAGAGTGGGAGTTCAGAGGTTGTGTCATCCCTTGGTCACTGCCTCAAAAGAAATAAATTGTTTTCCATCACCCATGATCACCATTCTCCCCACCTGCAACAGCTCTTGGAGGAAAGTCCTGCTCCAAATATCAGGCAAGAGAATATGAGCAATTTATGGCACAGAAAATCAGATTCCTGAAAGGATTTAGTGGCAGGACAAGGTACCCAAATATCTGTGAGATTCCTGAGTCTACACACCACAGCTAATCAGTGAAAAGTGTGAGGGCAAATGAACTCACCTGTGTTTTGTTATTGAGGGTAGCAAGCATGTCCCCAAATATCGGTGCAATAAACACACCCCCATCATAAACCACACGAGTAGAAACAGTTGGCTTCAGACCAGTGAGGTTTTTGGCAGAGACCTGGCAAAGATCGAGGAATTTAAGTTTCTCAACCTTTTCTCTCCTGTTATTTTAAATTAAACCAGAACTTTACAAGAAAATAACTCCTGGAAATTTCTTCTCACTCTTTTTTCTATGAATCATAACTCCAGTCTACATCTTCATTACCCAAGACTCCACAACACCTCCCTGTTCCCTCCCTCACTTAGCTTGCAAATAGACAGCAAAGAAATTCGGGAGCCAGGTTTACAAATAAACATCCAATACTCAATAATATAATTTGGAATTAGGCATGGGAAGAGCTTCTCAGAGAGATAACTTTAGGTGAAACAAGTGCCTGTGCTACAGCTGAAAATGCAGTTCAAACTTTTTTTACCCTCCAGGCCAACATCTTGAACTTTAGAACCCAATGATTTTTTCTGAAAATAATGTCACACTTTCAGGAGCTGAATATCCAAAGAAAGTTTTTCTTTTTGAGGCTGGAAATAGCTCAGTCTGAGTACTCATTCAAAAAGTCCCTTCTACTTGAAACAAAACTAACTTGACAAATATTGAGATGGGAAAGTGTAAACTGAAACTTCATGTGAGACTGATGAGAACCAGAGAGGAAACCAGAAAAAGTAGTTCTCAGAAAAATACCTTCTTGGCCAATAAATGATGCCACAAATGTGATGAGCTTCAGTTCCTGTACTGAAGCATTAATGTAGATATAACAGATTTCATTTCAGTATAGCAGCCCCTTTAGTGTGCAGAAATTACACTCAAGTCTCCTGGTTTGGAAGCACAGACTCAATGTAATTTCTTATCCTGCAACTGTTTTTTTTTAAATCATCTAATCTGGAATTTGCTTAGCTGCTGTTCCAAACAGGAAGATTGCCTAAATTCCTACAGGTGAATAAAAATAAAAACAACCATTGTCTTCATAAAAACAACCATTTGAGGGATGAAAGTGGGGTTGGCAAAAGAAATTACTGTACACTGATAACATTAGGCAAGTCCCCAGCTGTTTTTTTCCAAGTCAGTGTCCAGACACTTTCATAGCACGAGCTGGAGTCCTTGGTCACAGTAAAGTCACTGGTGTTGAAGTAGGGAGCTGTAAAGTTATCCACGTTGTCCTGCAAAAGCCTGTGGAGCTGGTGGGCAGAGATGTGCACTGAAACATCTGCAAAAGACATTGGGGAGCAGTGGATATCTCCATCCATGGGAGAACACATCTGCCTGCTCCTAGGAATGGAAGGTGTTTCGTTATTAGTGCAAGGCTGTTGTGGTTCAAACCTGTGCAACTGCCCAAAAGCAGCAGAGGGAAATTTATTGGACCCTAAATGCCGAAAGATCTCAAAATTATAGAACAGGATCATAGAATGGTTTGGGTTGGAAGGGACCTTAAAATGTCATTTAATCCTAGTAATGACCCCTAGACCAGGTTGCCCAAAGTCCCAGCCCTGAGTGTTTCCAGGGGTGGGGCATCCACCATCTCTCTGGGCAACCCGTGCCACAGTTTCACCACCCTCATCATAAAAAATTTCTTCCTTATGTCTAAGCTGAAGATCATCTGCACTATTTGATAGCTAAAAAATCCTACAAACTTTTCCAGTCGGGATCCTCACAAATTTTAATACTTTTACATTACGTACATACATGAAATATCAGCGTGAAAGTAATTTTCCTTCAAAATAAAAAAAAAAAAGCTGGAACCTTCCTAAATGAGATGGGGTATGAAGAGAGTCAATCAACCCTGTAGAGTCCTGTCCTAAATAAATGCAAATTATGTTTCTGTTTTTACAAATACCCATAGCCATTCAAAACTACAGATACAATAAATCTCTCTAAACCAATTCGTAAGAAAGAAGGGAAAGCACAAGACCCAGAAACGGTATGGAATAAGTTTTTAAAATATGTTCAAAGCTGGGCACTATTGAGAGAGTCTTCAGCTACTACAGGAAAATCTAAAGTAACAACATGGAGGGAATAGTTATTTCATAAATATTCTAGGGCTGCATTTTCCTATTTTGCTATTTGATTTTATAACTGAGTCACAGTTACTCAATCAAGAACTTTATTGTTGGCCTTGCTCTGATCAACCTGGCTTGTTTACATTCAATATCTTTTAAATTGTTTAAGTCAAACACAAGAAAATCTGGCACATCTAAAGATTGACTAGTTCAGGTCAAGAAATTTTGTGCACAAAAGTTTTTATGGTATCTATAAACCAACCACACACCCTGGCAGTCCTGGGATGGAAGGAATCTCCTGGTAACCTGCAGAGATATTGTCAGACAAGATGACCAGAAGGATGCCTTGGGATGCAAAATCCCAGTTTGGAACCTAATCTAAAGTTCTTCATATTGAAGGCAGATATTTCATAGTATGTGTTTTGGAACAAACCCATGTCAGATGTACCCTGAGAATGTCCAAGGTTTAATAATGTCTTTTCACAGGATCAGACGGGTTTGGGTTGAAAGGGACCTTAAAGATCATCTTGTTCCCAACCCCACTGAGGGACACCTCCCACTAAACCAGGTTGTTCAGATCCCTGTCCAACCTGGCCTTGAGCACATCCAGGGATGGAGCAGCCAAAACTTCTCTGGCAATTAATTCTTCCCTTGGCTTCCTGCTCAGGAAATCCAGGACCTGACTTGCATCTTCCCTTACCTGGTATCACTGTATTGGCCAAGTAGATGTGGAAGTTCCCTCCAAGAGGTGGGGATGACTCTTGCAGCCTCTGGATGGTGAGGCTGACTCTCACATCCTCCGTGGAGACGTAGAGGTGTCCGTACTCCTTGGAGTCCTCCCCAAGCACTGCACCTCTGTGGGACAGAGAGGGTTCCCATGAAGGCATCAGCAGTGGAGGCCCCCACTCATGACAGCCTCATGTCAGCCCACAGCCAAGGGACACCTATGGGAGCAACACTCCTGAAGGATTTAAGGGGAACATGCCCAGAACTCAAACAAAATTTCATATTCCCAGCTTCTAACTGCATTATGCAGGCAATGCATACAATAGAAAATTATGGGAAATGATCCTTTTAAATTTATGATAGAAGAAATAATTTATCCACCACCAAGCACCAGGGAGTGCTATCCCAGTACTGGGGGCTTCTAAAGGACCAGATCAATGCAGCCTGGACAGCATCTGGAACACCAAAGAAAAAATATTTCCTACTTATCCCTGTAATCTCCTAGAGTCCATGAAAATATTAACTGCCCTGAATTACAGTGAGATTTCATATTGTACAATCATCAAGGTTGGAAAAGACCCTGAAGAACAGTCCAATCCTTAAACCAGCACTGCCAGGCCCACCACTAAACCATGTCCCTAAACAGCACATCTATATTGGAGTAATTCAAGTTCACTCAATGTCCAATTTTTAAAACTAAAAGTACTTTTTTCTCCTTTGCCACCAGACTCATCCTGTTTCAGCTGAAAGGAGCCTCTCTGTGGTACAACAATGCCACCCTGTGTTAAGTGTCTGGATAACAAGTGGCTTCTGCAGAGCAGATTTCCAGAATACAAAATCAGAAGGATCACTGAGTCCTTTTGTACAGCCGATAATCAGATTTTAGCTAATATTCCTATTCTGACAGGAGTATGAGGTGTTTTGGAATAAATCACAGCCCATGCTCCGTGAGGAGAAAGAGCCAGGTGTGTTTAGAGGATGCCCAAAGTCAGTGCTCAGCCCACTCATTTTTAAAGCATGTGCTGATTCCTGTTCTCAATAATCCTTGCTTCAGCATCACACATTTCCTCTGGTATCTTCTTCTGTCAGATGGAAAAGCCCACCAGTGCCAAGCATCCTTAAAACTAATGACAAGTTGCTTTAAATTTACTTGGAAGAGAAGGGACCACAAGGTTAGAAACCAAATTAATTTACAGCAGGCTGAGGTTTACCTTCTTCTGAAAGAGGTTTCCTGTGGATACCTTGGAAAGTCAGTTTGAGAGGAGAAATTGAGCCAAGCTATCAGCTGGCTGCTGCAGAGGACAGACTCTTTTTTTCAGAGGAGAAGAGGCTGCATCATTCCAGCTTTTCCCTTGCCTGGCTCTACTCCCATCAGGTCCTTGGTGACTCTGCTGGCTACAGTCCAACTTTTACAAGACTTATTTTCTGCCAGTGCAAACTTTTAATGCTACAGTCTCTGATCAAGTTATAGCCTAGAGCTCTGATACCTCTTTCACTGTTGGGAGGAACAGAAACTTCATCTCAGTAAACAAAACCCTTAAGGTGGACTTCCAACATCTAATGTGGAAACTGGTGTCATTAAAGGTATTTAGGAGCAAATCTGGATGATCTTCATCCACTGTTCCAGAAGGGCTTAGGTCTCCTTCTAGTCCTACATCACACCTTGGTGGCCCACGCACATCTTACACCTCGGGTTAGCTCAAACTTCTTAAGCAGCTCTTTTTTCTCTGCAACTGAACCCAGCTGACAACCAGCTTCAGACATGTTGAGGGAACTGAAAGAGGTGTTACAGGGTATTGAGATGAACTGCTCACTGTCCCTACCTTGGAGAGAGAAGGGGTAGACTGGCACCACAGCCAGACAGCCTCCAGGACACATTGTAGGTGGGAGAAGACCCCACCACAGACACCACTTCAATTATCCTCCCATCTGGCTGGGGGGGCTTGGGGTCTCTCTGGGAAACTGAAAGAAAAGAGCACAACTATTCATCAGAGAAAGGAGAGAAGAGGTGACTATGCCCAAGTTATTGTCATTTCATAGCTGGAAACATTTGCTTGGGTTTTTATGACTTATATTTATTTGAATCATTAAGGTTAGAAAATACCTCCAAGACTATTGAGCCCAACCCTTCCCCCAGCATGGCTCAGTCCACCACTAACCCATGTCCCCAAGTGCCACATCTACACATTTTTGGAACCCTTCCAGGGATGGCGATTCCACCACAGTCTGTTCCATTTGCAGAAACACATTTTCAAATAAACCAAAAATATTGCCAAAATATGTTGGCAGTTTCTATTTTGGCAGTTTCTTTTTACTACTGTCACAAGAGAAAAAAAGTTCAAGAAAACAAAATTATTTTTGTGTCTTTTGTGAAATGCCCCTTTGTAAAAGTTTCATCCAGCTTTAACATTATAGATTTAACAGAATATCCTGGGAAAAAAAAAAAAAAAAGAAAAAAAAAAAACACCACCAAACAAAACAGATGCCTTTACCAGTCACAGCTCTGTCAGCAATGATGAGTTCATCAAGATAAAATGATCCAGAGGTTTCCTCTTGCAGCACAGGGCTCTGCAGGTCTATCTGATGCACAAACACTGGGGAATTGGCTGGGAGGTCCTGGAGAAGCGTGGAGAGATTCACACACCCCTTCCAGAGGTCAGTGCAGGTAAATGTCCAGCTGGAAAACACCAGGGTTGTGACAATCACTGAATCTGAGGTGATTGGGAAGATTCCAGGTGGCATCAGGTACTGTCATTATTACTACTGGTATTTACTCATACACAACCCACGTGCTCTGTGGCTTGTGATCACTCTCACCACGTCCTTGTTGGGCTTCACAATGAGGATTTAGATCTCTGCTTAGGTGTCCTCCTCTGAATCACTAGAGTGGGATGTGGAAATGAATACACCTGCTTCATTTTTGGCAAAATACTGCAACAGCATCAGTGACCTCAGTGGGAGGTCAATCCAGAATTCATCCCCCAGCAATCTCCAACAAGTTCTTCAGACACTCCTGCTTTTTTTGTCTCCTGCCCTAAGCTTTAAATCTGCTACCAAATCTTTTCTACCCCTGGAATTTTAAAGGAATAAAGAAAATTAAATACTACATAAAATTTTCAAAGCTTTCAAAGGGTGGAGGGGGAAAAAAAGTTGGTTCTATCTTACTGCTGAAAATCCACTGGAAAAAAACCTGGGAAACTGATATGCTCAGAAATCTTCTGGAGTGTTTATGAAACAAGATAAACAAGTCCATCTCTATATCATCAAGATGAGATAGTGCATGTAACAAGAAACATGGACATTTACTCATTAAATACCCCAAAAAGCATGGAAACACATTCCAGGAATGCCTCTGCAGGAACAGAGCTTGTGTCAGCTTACCCCAACTGACCTATATAAATAAACTTCCCTTGGTTTTCTTACTGCATCTTCTTACTATGGAAAATGCAGTTTCTGATAACTATAATTGTCTGGATACCTTTTAGGGTCAGTTTTGTTGAAGTCCCATAGGCAGATGAGGTGCCTGCTCACTGAACAAGAAGAAACATTGGTGTAGGACACAGAGAGATGAAGGATGTTGCTCATATGGCCTTTATGTGCAAAACACACCTGCAAAAATGGAGGAAATATTTTCATAAATCAAAAGACAGGTAATTTTTGTATAATTTACATAGAAGATATTATATTTCAATTCCAGTTTAACATTGGGTTGTTTGGTCTGGAGAAGAAAAGACTCCAGGGAGACCTTAAAGCCCCTTCCTGTACCTAAAGGGGCTCCAAAGAGAGCTGGAGAGAGAATAAGAGCTGTAGAAGACAGTTTGTGCCATCCAGGTGACCTGTGTGCCCCAATATGGCATCAAATTGACCCCTGTGGCTTCCCTGAGATTTTGGGTTTATTCCTATTAAAAGATGAGCAGAAAAGTGAGTGATAATGGACCCCCAGATTACAATGTTTTTTTTCTTTTGTCAAGAAGTAGTCATCCCTGCTTCTTCCACCTTTCCCCACCACCATTCCACCTTTTCCTTTCCCACAGCAAGGGCTGTACCCCCCAGAAGCAGATAGCAGCCAGGTGTGTTAAAAAATATCTACATCTCAGGGATCCCAAAGCACCCACCCAGTCAAAAGACACTCTGCTCTTCCCAAGGACAGGAGCCTTTGTGGATTTAGGGGAATTTTAAGCAGACCAGATTATTTTATGTTGCTGATTAGGCTCTGAGCATTCAGTGTCCAGTGCAAGCTCCTTGTTAAAAACAGCCACTCATTAAGAACAGCCACTCACGTGTGTGTATTCAGTGAGGTCATATTTTGGTAGTGTGGATGGGAAAGTTTTCACCAGCTGGGTTGGCCTGTGGACACTGAACCTCCCACAGAAAGGCTCTGTTCCACTCAAAATGTGTCCTGTGGTGATGATATTCTTCACATCTGACAGGTGTAAAAAAAATAGACAGGAAATGAGAGGTTTCAAAGTGACTCAGACACCAACACAGTCAAGAGATTCATGAAAATACAGAAAGTGGGTATCTAAAAACTGTCAAGCAGTCCTACTCTAAGCATTCTCCTTCCAGAGGTCAAGAAGAGTTTGGATAATGCTCTCAGTCACAGATTCCTGGGGTCTCCTGTGCAGGGCCAGGAGTTGGACTTGATGATCCTTGTGGGTCCTCTCCAACTCTGGATATTCTATAATTTTATGATTATTATATCATGTTTTTTAATGCATACACACAATAAAGAGATGATTAACATAAATGTGTTTATATTCATTGAAAGTATAAATTTACTGTAATCAAAATTTTAAAGAACATTTATATCATAAAAGCACATCAATTCTCACAATAAACACTGCTTAGATTGCCACAGAAATTCCCCACCTTCTTTCTCAAAACCATTGTGGAAAAGGATTTTAGCAGAAGTTGGCTCAGTTTCACATCCTACGGAAAGGAGTTCCTCTATTGCTGTTTGCACCTTTGAAAGAAATTAGGAAAGTGAAAAGCCGTCACTGTACAATGGTGTCTGGGTTGTTTCAGCAGAGGCTTCAACATGCACATCATCTCTTTTCATTAGCCAGGGATAGGTAGCACACCAGCTCTGAACAAACAGGTAGCCAAATATTCAAAAATTTAAAATATTAAATAATAAAAACAAAATCTATCTCAACAGAGTGTAAACTTTCATGTCTGACAGCTTTCAGGGGTGTGAGACATCCTCAGTCTAGTGGCTGTCATGGAACCATCACTGAGGGTCATTTTAACACTACCACAATAAGAGACTACAACAGGTTTTGAAGAAACACACATCTGGCCTTAGAGAAGAAGTCCAAGGATCTGGATCAATAGAAATCCAAGGTATCTGGATGTTGTGATACAATCAGAATACACGTGGGAGTCAACGCTCAAAATAAACCAAATCACACTGTGACACAGTAAAACAACAAAAAATATTTTAAAATCACTCCTTTTTCACATACACTTTATCTCAGTTTCTGGGCCAAAGTTTAACTGCTGTCAAGTACCAGAACTCCTCAACTTCACCCCAGAACAGGACCGTGTGTTCAGTGGCACCTACCTGGCGAGCTGTAGCATTTGTGGGGATCATTCTCAGTGTGTTTTTCCAGGAGATACTGAAACAGCCTGTACCAGACACAGTCAACGTCTGGCAAAAGAAGCAGCAAATAAAGAAACAGAAACAGACACGAGACACACACACACACTTCAAACCTGGCATCTTCTACTGAGGAGGATTTTACAGCCAGCATTTTGCCTTTGTAAGCCTTTATAAACCAAGAATCCCTTTCAAGAGTTACTTCAGCTGTTCTTAAGCTGCTCTTGTCCTCCATGATCTGTTCTGACACAAGGAACAGGAATCTTAGATTAACAGGAGTACAAGGAATTTATGACCTGTGCAGACACACTGACAGCCACAAGTGGTCCCTAAAATTCCTGACCTGCACCTGTGGAGTTTAAACATTAAGAAAAGCTTCCCTCCTTGCTGAGGGTTTACACACACCCACTGATGTATGTAACAACCACGGACAACTTCAGCTCCTGATGCTCTTCTCATCAGCTGTGTCAGAAGGTTTAAACAGGTTGGGAACACACTTTCACATCTAGGACCTACAATATCATTGCAATTAGGATTTGATGCCTCCATGACAATTTACTCAGGTTTAGTCCAGCTCCCAAGGTCAAGTACAGCACTGACCTGCACTTCTGGAAGATGCAAGGCATGAGCCCGAATTTCTTGTCTCTCGAGGTAGTAGTTGTTCACCACGTGAGGGTTCAGCCACGTGTTGTGTATCTGCACTCCAATTCTCATCCCCTTGCTGGGTGCCTGCCCCTGATGTAGTGCTTCCAGGTAGTACTTTGAACCAGAAGTGAGCTCAAATTTCTGGGATTTTGGCTGCCAAAGTTCACTCCAGTTCTTCACCCAGTTCTCGGACCACTCTGAATTGGCGGCAGGGAGAGAAGCAATTCTCACCTGTGTGCAGAACAACCGAATCACAGAATGGTTTGGGTTACAAGGGACATTAAAAACCATATAGTTCCACAAGGGACAGCTTCCACTATTCCAGGTTGCTCCAAGCCCCGTCCAATCTGGCCTTGGACACTTCCAGGGAATGAGCAGCCACAGCTTCTCTGGACAACCTGTGCCAGGGCCTCCTTACCCTCACAGGGAAGAATTTCTTCCTGATATCCAACCCAGACCTACCCCTCTTTCAGTTTAAAGCCATTAAACCAGTTAGTGACATTTCTCCAGTCCCAAAACCATTTCATCCACAGCTCCAAAGCAAAAAAAAACAACCAAAACCAAACAAACAAACAAAAAAAACAAACAACCATATTTGTGCTCATAACTGATAGCAGTGGGTTGATGGCTGACAAATTCCTTCCTATTGTATAGGGAAAAGCCAAAATCCCAAAGAGTTTTGGTTTGAGGTTCAATGCCATAAGGATAATTCTTTCAGCTCACCATAGCACTAATAACAGTTCCCCAAATAACTTTTCATGGATGGCTTCAGTTCAGACAGTAAAGTGCTGAACAACTGACAGGGCTGATGTAAAATATCAAATATAGTCACAGAGATTTCACTTTGCAATGGATTCATAAAGACCAATAAGCCAATTGACACTGGGGAAATTCCTGCTTGTTATGACTTTGATTAAAACACTTTTCATCCTCATTTTTTACTTTCATTTAATCTCATTTTTCTCTGCCAAGAGTAATACCTTCTGTTCTGGATCTTGGGTCAAACTAAAGTAGAGAGATGCCTGACCATCTGCCTGAATCCAGAAGGTGTAATTGTTGGTCTGAGGAGCCACAAAAAATCCACGAAGCCTGGAGCTGGGCAAAAACAGAACATCCATAATAGACAGCAGTTACAGAAAAAAAAAAAAAAACAACAAAGCAAAAGAAAACAAAACAAACAAACAAAAAATCCCCTCCACAACAACAAAACAAAACATCCCCACAGCCATACCCACATACATACTGAGTAACAAGGAAACACCATTACACTGTTTTAACAAAAACTCAGTTACTTCAAAACAGAAGTTACCTCAAAATTATCCAATTTTACATTAAATGTCATTTATGCTTTACAAAAGTTTCAAAAAGGAAAGAAAAAATGTCTGCATTAAACAAAGTACGATTTTGTTGGTGGCCACTCTTGTTTTCCAGCAGTGTCTTAACCCTGAACAAGCAGTAAAAAGCAAAAAACACGCTCAAATCAACAAAAGAAAACAGAAGTGGTAGAAAGTGTAAGAAGTCATGCACATTGCACAGTTTTTCAAGTCCATATCTCACAAGGCAGTGGGAACCAAAACATCTCAGGAATTTAATTATTTCTATTAACTCCATCTTTGCTGCCATCATCAACTGAGAATCTGCTCCTCCACATCTGGCCAGAGCTCCAGCCCAAAACAGCCTCAAACTGGAGCTCCTTCTACATCCACAGCAATTTTCTTGGTGATATTTCAGCATATCTAGGCCAGGTAGAGCAGAAATAGTGATGGAAAGCAAAAGGAGGAACAAATAAAACATTTCACTGCATATTTTAAGCTTCAAAAGGACCTTGGAGCAAAGGGTTTGCTTTGATTTATAGGCGCTATGCAGTGAGGCTCTGCTATAAAGAGCTGTCAGGTGCTTTTGCTGCACCTTAGACTGTTAAAGGTGATTGCCATGGCTTCAACTCTTTTTAAAATCACTGAGTACCTGAAGGACTTCTTTGCCCCAGACAGAAACCTTACTGGGGAGCTGGCATTAGGTACAAACTGCCATCTGTATCCAGGACCTGCTTCTGTCAGATCAGAGGCATCATCCCACACTTCAAAGAGAAGCCCTCTGTTTCCTAGAAAGTTAAAACAAAAGTATTCTCAGCAGCAGCCAACAGAAATCCCAGAGCACATGCTGGAATCAGTGGTGTAGGAGGCAGGCCAGAGAGAAAATTTTAATAATAAATTGGCTCTGTTTGTGGGGTATTTTGCAGTCTAAGGCAGAACACAGATCTCGCTTTAGGGAATTGGTTTTACCTTGAAATCCTCCACCAGAAATAAGAAAACTCTGCAGAGAGCAGAGCATCCAACCAGCTCACATGTCTGCTCTTGCAGGGAAAGGCACTGAGATGACCCACAGAAAAAGCTAAGCCTTATTTCATGCACTACAATCTCCTACTGCAATGCTCCCCTCAAGCAGTGACCCCAGAAGCCTCTGCAGTAACCCTAGTTCAATTAGCCTTCATCTAAATATTATCCACACCTTTTCCCCCCTCATTTCCCACAGCCCTGCACACCACTCTGACCGCCTTCTGTCTGCAAGTGGTGCTCTCCACCTTGGCTTTCCTATAGAAATCACAGAATGGTTTGGGTTGGAAGGGACCATTCAAGTTTATCCAGTCCAACCCCCTGCTGTGAGCAGGGACAAATCCAACTGGATCAAGTTGCACAGAGTTGCATCCAGCTGGCCTTGAATGTTTCCAGGGATGGGGCATCCACCACCTCTCTGGGCATCCTGTGCCAGGGCCTCACTCCCCTCATTGTAAAAAATACATTCCTACTTAATTTCCTTCCTAATTTAAATAGACTTGCTTTTAGTTTAAAACCATCACCATCTGTGTTATCACTACAGTCCCTACTAAAAGTGTACCCCCATATTTCTTAAAGCCCCTCTGAAGCATTGGAAGGGACTCTCAGGTCTCCCCAGAGCCTTCTGCAGGCTGAACAATCCCAGCTCTGTCCTCAGTCTTTCCTCACAGCAGCCCTTGGATTAATTTGGAGCCCCCTTCCCTATCAATCCCAGAACAAACTGGCTTCATGTAGAAGCAGACAGCGTTTTGTAAAGCTGTTTCTTCATTACATTCATCACCAAAGGATTTCTGCCCTGTGTTTCTGCCTGTGTTTGCTTGTTTGGACCTTCAGTTATTTGAGCACCTTACCTGGCTGGGGGGCACGAAGTCTCCTGCCCTCACCAACAGGCTCAGTGGTGCATCTGATCTGCTGGGGAGAGACGTGCTTGACCTTACAGGGAACACCTGCCAGCAGGAAAAGGAGACAAATTTGCCATGGGAGCCTTGGAAACAGCTGAGCTGCAGCATAAATCCATCTTAGAGTCATGGAATGGTTTGGGTTGGAAGGGATCTTACAAACAAAATTAGTTCCAAGCATCTTTCCATGGACAAGGATATCTTCCATTAGACCAGGTTGCTCTGTTGGTGTCACTTTAGGCACTGCAAAGTGCTCTAAGGTCTCCTTGGAGCCTTCTCTTGTGCAGGCTGAACAGCCTCATCTCTGTCAGCTTCTCCTTTAGTAGAAGTGTTCTACCCCTCTGATCATTTTTTGTGGCCCTCATCTGGATTCACTCCAACAGGTCCACATCTTTCCTGTGCTGAGGACACTGGATGTGATGCTCTGGGTGGGGTCTCACCAGAGCAGAGAGGCACAATTCCCTCCCTCCACCTTGTTCCCAAAAGGGACCAACACTTTGCTACAGGCCTGGGCTGGTACTACCAGCAAGCAAAACAGTTCATGTCACAACCAGAACAACTGGACCTTCCTGGAAGTAAGTCCTACAATTCCCACACTGGTGTCCCTGAATATCTCTTGGGTTCTACAGTCAGGGCCAAACTGTACTTAAAAAAATAAAAGGCACATGTTTTTCCTCTTACCTGCAGCAGTGACCTGCACTGGTTCCTCAAAGAAATCCCCCATGACAGTGAGATCAGTGCCCCCTCCCAGGCTCCCGCCTGCTGGGAACACGGACAATATCTCTGCAGGGGAAGGAAAAAGGGGGATCTGAAAACAAGCCTGGCAAAGGCTCATCCCAGCCCCATTTCTGTGAGAGCCTGCAGTGCGTTTGTACTGCTTCCAGCCAGTGCAGGCTCCTCTGAATGAAACCAGCATCTCACTGATCCCTTTTCTTGGCAGCCTCTGGGATGACACCAGGAATGGACAACATGGATAGTTTGGCCACATGACAGGGGAAACACTGCAATGCTTGGGTGGTTACTTAGCATGGGCAGCATCTGTCATGCTCAGATTGCAAACTGGTCTATTCTGTGCTGTTGAGGAACTCGGGGGGAAAAAAAAAGGCTGAATTAAAACAGTTTTAATCCTTCTGAGCTCTGACTCGCTTCTCAATTTAGCCCTTAGGTTTAAATGTTACCACATTTTCCAATCATCCCTCAGACTTCAGGGGCAAATGGAGGGAGCTGAATATCTGATGTCTGAGTGTTCAGATCATGACCATGAGAGTCTTTCAGGATTTTGTGTTAGTCATGCCATTCCACATAGGGAACCTAGTTTATCTCTTTGATGGCATTTACACACTTTGCATTCCTGTTCTAGTTTAACCACCCAGTTCTACTTGTGTAGCTCTGAAAAAAAAAGACTAATAAAAATAAAAACAATAAATAAAAATAATTTTTGAAATTAGGGATTCTGGCCTATACCTGCATATTTTTTTTTGTGAATTCATCTGGTATTTAAACACTAATTTTACAATATTGACTACTGACTACCAGAGTCCTGTCCTGGATAGATGTGGCAGATCTTTCTGCTTGTGCTCTGCCCACAGCCAACTTCATACAGAGTTATTTCATTTTACTGTGCCTCAAATTTTAAATGAGGACATAAAATTATCCTCCTTAACAAAGTGTTGTCTACAATACAGCTTGAAAAGTCACACATGGTTTATTTTTATTGTACCTTAAATAATTTTTTAAGCTAAGTGTGCAGTACCCTGCTGTTCACCATTTATCCAGAACTCAATTTTTGGAGTAGCTGAACATAATTTCCTCCCTGTAGCTGATGTGACAGCTATCTCATTCTGAGGTCTGCATCTCCAAACTCCCAGCCTTACCAAAGTGTTTTGAAGGGAAAACGTTTCTCTGGATGCAACATCTCAAGTCTACAACTGATGTGACAGGACAAGAAACAATGAACATAATCCTGGTTGTCTTGCCATTTTTGATCTGCAGCTTTTTCCCTCATCAAGCCCATACCAGGGGAGTGGAACAACAAAATGAGGACAAAAGAGGATTACATCCCTGGGAAAAACAACAGTGAGAGGCCTTTTCTTAGACCACACTGGGACTGAAGGAGGACAGGACAACCAGCAAGGTGGATCAGTGAATACCTGAATGAGTTTGATACAGGAAAAGCTCCTGTTTGGCACTGATGAGCCAAGCACCTTTGTGCACTGCTGACCTGCAAGAGAGAAAAGGCCTGAGAGATCCTTGGTCATGCAAGTTAAAGCAGACCTTTGTTTGGCAGAGCTGCACACTCCAGAAGAACAGTAGAACATTTCTACAAGGGCCAACAACACCTTTCACCAGCACACTGAGGCATTGATTCATGAGACTCCATTACACGGCTGAAACACTTTATTAGAAGTACTAACACATTGTAAAGTATGTTTTGGCACTGTCAGAATGTATTTTCAACTCCTTTTATGGTTAAATTCTTTCCCATTTGGATGAATAATTAAAAGCAAGGTGAAAGGATTTAATTCAGCTAGATTTAACAGATCACAGAATCCCAGAATGGTTTGAGTGGGAAGGGTCCTAACAGCTCATCACATTCCAATCCCCTGTTGTGTGCAGAGGCACCTTCCATTATCCCAGATTGCTCCAAGTCCTGTCCAACCTGGCCTTGAGCATTTCCAGGGATGGGGCAGCCACAGCTTCTCTGGTCAACCCGTGCCAGGGTCTCCCCACCCTCACAGGGAAGGATTTCTTCCACATATCCAATCTAAACCCACCCTCCTTCAGCATTAAGCCATTCCCCCTTGTTCAAGGTAAGATATTTTATGCTTTGGACACTGAAGGCAAAGTATTAAAACACCAAAATGGAAATACTTTGGGGAAAAACATTATCCCATTTCATTCCCAATCTTTTCAAGATAACAAAACCTTATTTCTAAGCAATAAAACAATTCAGTAAGAACATGCACTCATCCTGGATTCAACTGAAGCTGTTTCCCCATGCAAAACCAGAGAAAAAGAGACAAAGATTCTTTTACTCACTTTCCTTTGTTAAACACCATGAAGCTGACATTGTGGGATCCTGGAAGAGAGAAAAGTAATAATGCTTTGTGACAAAAGCCTGGGGTGCATCCTATCAAACCCTGTACAGGTCCTCTGGGGTTGATTCTCCCTTCCTTACCCTTTCCCTACAACAGTTATTTCACATATTTAACTCAGAATATCTCTCCCAAACACGAAGGTTGCTCCTCAAAGCCTCCACAAGAAATTAGAAGCTTCTTCAGAATGCTTGGAAGTAAGAAAAAATGGAAGGGATCCAACCTGCTAGTGGAGAGACTGTGAATAGAAGGGAGCAGCCAGTTTATTCCTCTAATAAAGCACTAAAGGGAAGGTCCATCACAGATAAGAAGGATTCAAGTAGGAAACTGAGCAAGGACCCCAAATCACACTGTTGCTGTCAGCAATGCACACATCATGGTTTCCCTTCATGTTGCCCCAGGCTGTGCAGAGGACACAAACCATGGCAGTGGCTGTGTTGGAGGCTGGCAAGCCTTCATCTGTCTCAGTCCTGAGCCACATTCCTAACCTTGGAGAAAGAACAGAAACTCATGGCTGAGACCCTCCCTCCATCTTCTGGAGCTGTAGAAATTATGGAAACCCCTGAGTTTTACCCTTTTCACCAACCTATGTGGTTCCCTTCCACCCGGCACTGCAGGATCCCCAGTCCATCCTTTGCCTGAATAGGGTAACTGTGGAGAGACAAAGGGTTCACTGAGTCTTGGGAGCAGAAAAAAACCAAAATATAGTAGAATCAACTAGCCAGTAGAAGATGTAGGCTTATACACCTATGATGGTTTTCTCCCTTTAGAAAAATGGAAGTGAAACAGGTGAGATGGGAGAGGATCATTAGTGGGAAGATGAGTTGTTCAAGAGTTCAGTGGCTTAGAAGGGATGTGTCTCAGCAGCACAGTGCTCCAGCTTGGTCCTTTACATCTCCTTCTAGAAGCTGATGCTGTTCATGACCTTCAGAACTCCCATTTGAAATAAAAAGCTGAGCCGGGACAAGTGCACAGGGAGAGGGTGAGTAGGAGGGCAAAAATGTTTCCCCTCTACTTGCTCCTCTGCACAATCCCTAAACAGTAAGAAGGAACAGGTAGCAATTTATCCAAATATGCTGGCATTACGTCACCCCTCTGGAGTCACGGAATGACACAATTCCCATCCTTAATCACATTTACATTTAAGTTCCTGGAGCCACAGAGAACCAGCAACCCTCACCCAGCCCATGACAAACCATAACTCCCTGTGGTCTCTCTCCACCCTAAGCCAAAGCAGAAGAGTTTCTCCAAAAGCCATGAAAACTTCAGTGCACAGGCTGTGCTGACCCCTTGCACCAACACAAACCCAAAGTAAGTCAAGAACTGACATGCTTCCAGCTCTCCTGTCAGCAAAAGAGCAGAGACTGGTCCATCCATCTTCTGCCGTAAGGACAGCTGGCCTGGGCAAAAAACAAACAGGAAAGGTGAGATATGAAGTGATGTAGAGCTTTGCAGATGAAACCCGGTCTGTTAAAATCAGTAGTCAATATTTTCCCAAGGGACAGGAATTTCCCTTCACTTCTATCTAACACTTATTAACCTTCTAGAAAACCAGACAATCCCTAATCTCTTGACCTGCAAAGTGCATTCTTCAAATACTGCATGAATTACACCTCTGTGAGATATCTGCAGGACCATGCCAGCTCTGAATGAGCCAATACCTCCTCCCTGCAGGCAAGCTGAGCTCCAGGAGGACAATAACCACCCTTACCTTCCAAAACCTGCAGGCAGCATCAACTGCAACTAGAACAGTCAAGATACAGCCATTGATTTATTTCATTGAGGAAAAACACTACAAATCCTCTGCCAGAAATCACCCAAGCTCCTAATAGCAAATTTGGATATCTGTTCCTTAAAGAACCAATATGAGACAACCTCCACTGGAGAAGAGGATGCAGGTAGGAGGAATAAATTCAGACTAATTAGCAGAATAAGCAAAGGCTGGAAATGATTCCCTGAGAATTAACAGGCAGTTAAGGTAATTAAAACCTGTAATGCAAACACTTCATGATGACCCATCCCTCAGAGTGCAGTTTTCTATGACCCATGTTTCAGAGTGCAGGTTTTATTAGAAAGAGCTTGCTTTTATTAATACAGGTGGTTGACATTGAGAACCTTTCCTTTTAAGGAAGACTGGAAAAAAATCGGTTCTGCCAAATGTTTATTCAACATCACTGGACCAGTGCATCCCACACAAAGCATGAAAAAAGGTGCAGAACACACTTGAAAGTACAAAAAACATTCTCTTTTTTTGCTCCAAATCCTGAATCAGCATGACTGAGTGACAGACTGCTCTGCTCAAGTCCAAGCCCCCACCTGGTACATATTTCCTAACACACCAAAAATGGGCAAATTATTTATGTGAAGCTACAAAGGAAACCTGTCTGGTATGCTGGGATTTTGAGGCCATTTCCTTTTGGTGAGGTGAAGCTGTAAATGAGTAATCTGGAAGCAGAGCACTGCAGGCACGTCCAGCCTGCACTCGGGCAGAGCAGCCTTTCTTCCCACTGATCAAAGGTTCCACGGCCCCACCAGAGGCAGGTAAAACAATAATTGGTATCAAACAAAGGATGCTGATGTGCACAGTGTAGGGATGGGTGCAGCTGGTACGGCAGGAATCTGCACTGGATTTTCCTTCAGGCCAGCAGGGAGTTTAATCACTTAGCAAGAGACATTTCTTTTCAGCCTGAAAAGTCATTAAAAGCATCTCATTGTTAAATATGTGCTGGTTCAATTAAAATATCTAACTACGAAGAATACACACCTTTCCTGGCTCCTGAAATGATCCTTAAACTGCCAGCAGAATAACTATAGATTAATTGTTTATCTTTAAAACACTCACCTGGGCTTAGTTCTTCACTGCCATTGACACAGGTGCACAGAAATCATAAATTAGCATTTGATAACATATCCATATATAAGGAAATACTATGACACACAGCAGGATGGTGTTGATGCTCATTTTGGATTCATTGTGCCTAAAGGGCTGCTGTCCTAAAGTTTTTTAAACCTACCTGCTTTTCTCTGTTGTATGTAACCATAGAAGCAACATTAAAAAACATCAAACCTTTGAGAACACGAAAATAACCACAGAGTGTTTAAAGCAATGAACAACAAAGCCTTTTGTCTCAAAATACTTCTCTTTTGTCTTCTGGCTCACCAGAGCATCTGCTTCAAACTAATAGTTTTTCTTTAAAAATGCAAATGAAAAGGGGGAAATTTATTTAACTTTTCGATTCTGACATTATTTTAATTAGTTAAATTTTAATTTGCTAGCCAAAATAAAATCTACAGCAGCCAGCTGCAATTACAGTACAATTCACACTGAGCTGTGATTGACTGTGCTGCCAGTAAACAAACCAACCAGCTTAATGGACCAGTTGCAATTAGATTAACAAAGTTTGCTGGAGCCCAACTCATGAGCAGCAATAAACCACAAGGGAAGTAAATGGCAATTCTGGGCCAACTGGTTGCAATTTATTGCTGTCGACGAGGCTGATGGAAGAAATGCCAATTTACAGGGACTGCAGCAGATAGCTGAGTGAAGATAATTACCCATCAATATAATCCACATTGAAGTCCAGGGTCTCATATCTTCCAGCAATTGTCTTCCCATGAATCTGTATTAAATTTCCTGTTTAAAAGGAAATGGAAATTGAAGAGAGTCTTTAAAAACAGAGAACTTATTTGCAGATTTTCTGACCTGAACAAAAGAAACCCTTGGTCTCTATGAATTTTGCAGAGGTTCTTAGCTGCCTGCACTGATGGCTGCTTTCAGCTTCTACCTTGGCTCAAGAAGACTTGACACTTAATTCACTTTCTCAAAACACAGTTCTTTGTTTCCCAACCGAAAAAAAAAACCCCTACTCATTCCCAGTCTTTTAGCAGATCTCCTGTATTTGGACTGAGAAGACAAATTTTCCTCAACTTTTTTGTTAACTAACCTCCACACTCTAATCCAATTCCACTGTAGAACCTCGTGAGACAACTGAAATTGCATCATTTTTACACTAGACAGGGTGAAGGTATAAAGAAGGACTTTGGGATATCTGTGGCCAGATTATTCTCATGCTCTTCACTCACTCTGGGAGGTCAAACATCCAGCTAACACATAGAAACCTCCATACAAACACCCCAAAGCAAGGCATGAGAATCTAGAGCTGAACTACACCTGAAAATTATTGGAAATTAGGGATTGACATAGATTGAGCAGCATCTATGGGATCTAATAATCCAGATGACTGTCTGCGCTCTTGAGAGACCAAAATATTTTGATTAATCTTGACTTTGGGGATCAAACTTTCAATTTTCACTAAATCAACCTGGAAATACAAAAATAATAGGAATAGGGGAAAAAAATATTCCATATATATGTTAATTGTTGAGACCAAAACCAGTGAAGGACTTTTCAAGTAACATTAAAATCTGAGCTAAAGCCCCATTAAACAAAAGGTCTGTATGGAATTACAGATTAAAGAAAAGTCCTGTACCTGGGATCCCAGATGATGGATTAATTTGGTAAATAACAGGTGTCTCCTCTGCAGAGAGCTGCAAAGAGAAATTTGTGGTTAAATAGCAGCTGTTTCCTCAGCAGTCCAACACCATCTGATGGTGCATTGCTCATGACAGAGGTGGCAGCTGCATTTCAGAGACTCACACTCCAGGTCTGATCTTTGAAGCAGAGTCCTGCTCTGGGAAGGGTGTAAGGAGAAATATTCCCTTCTTACCCCCTCTCCATTCAGGGTATGGGTTACTGCTATTTTTACATCCTCTTTTGTGCCCAAGTTGTCCACCCTGAGTCAATGGCAGAAGGCACAATTTAACACACTATCAAATTTCTAAGTCTTGCTTTATCTGAATTTAAAACTTGCATTTTATCTTGAATTGTGACATTTTTCTTCCCAATAGTATACACTTTAAAACCATTTCTTTGTCACAGTGAAATACTTCAGCCACACTTCAGCAAGTTTGTTGGGTACCCTAAAGCAGTGGAGCAAAGACAGACCTTGTATTGGCCCATCTTACAGCAATACAACAGAGATGTCTTTGGGAAAGCACTACCTTGGCCTCTGAGGAAAAAATACCTTGAAGATCATTAAGTCCAACCGCTAACCCAACACTGGTAAATTCACTAACCCATGTCCTCAAGTGCCACATCTACATGGTTTTTAAATCCCTCCAGGGATAGTGATTCCACCCCTTCCCTGGTGTTTGACAACCCTTTTGGGGAAGAAATTTTCCCTAATATCCATTATAAACCTCCTTTGGCACAACTTGAGGCAATTCTCTTGTCCAGTGTTTTGTAACTGGGGAGAAGAGCCCAACCTGGCTCTACCCTCTTGTCAGGGAGTTGTGGAGTGTGAGAAGCTCCCCTCTGAGCTTTTCTCCAGGCTGAACCCCCATAAAGCTCCCTCGGTCACTCCTCATCAGACTTGGGCTCCAGGCCCTTCCCCACCCTTTTTTGGACACACTCATCTTCCCCACTTCCTTTATAAGCCCCCTCATGCCCTCATTGGCAATTGCAGATGCTGCTGACAGCCCAATAAACAGCATAAAAAAATAATTTGTTGTATTAATTCAAATATAACATTGCATATGTTGGGTGGTTTCTAAACTTTCCTTGAAGCCCATTTCCTTTCAGAGCCCAGCCTTTGCCTCCCCTCCTACTCATGGTCATGTTAAAAATGAATGAGCAGCCACAAACTTCCTCCAGCCATGGCCACTTCTGAGAAGCAAAGGCAACATCACACCATACCACAGGCTGGAGAAGGTGTGGAGAAAGAAGCCAAAAGCAGCATGAAATTGAGGCCACTCTCTGACACCAGTCTTGTGAGCTGCTCAGACTTGTTGCTGCCTGCAGACACTTTGTCAATCTAATGCAGAGGCAAAATTAATTTTTAATACGCGTAGCTCCAAGGTCCCAGCCCCAAAACAAAGAGACACATTGTGGTTTATTTAGCTTGGAATGTGCCTCATTAACAGCATCCCCTGGTGATTTTTCATCAGCTCTCTAAGCTAGCTGAGCCACCAGATGACTCTTTGGCTTATTGTGCAATTTAGTGAAAACGCTGGGTTTTCCTGCTCAAAGTCACCACAGAGGTGGGACGTGACTTCCAAACACACCAGGCCTCATCCCAAAGCACACAGTCATGGTTAAGGATCCTGCCTTGCAAGAGATCACAGAATGGTTTGGGTTAGAAGGGACCTTAAAAACCATCCAGTTCCATCCCCTGCCATGGTCTGGGACACCTTCTGCTATCCCAGGGTGCTCCAAGCCCTGTCCAACCTGGCCTTGGACACTTCCAGGGATGGAGCAGCCACAGCTTCTCTGGGAAACCTGCGCCAAGGCCTCACCACCCTCACAGTAAAGAAGTTTTTCAAATATCCAACCTGAACCTACTCTTACAGTTTGAAGTCATTCCCCTTAGCTCTGTCTCTAACATGCCCTTGCAAAAAGTCTGCCCCCATCCTTCTTTAGCTTAGGGTTGGAATTGAATGGTCTTAGAGGTCCCTTCCAATCCAAACCATTCCATGATTTCATCCATTTCAACATTATTTTCTCTGACACTGTCTGAAGCTTGACTACCTTCAATACCTTGAATTTTTTATCATTATTTCTGCATTTGCTTGGTGATTACCTTGAAAGAATAATTCTCTTTCTCCACCTCAGTCAGGTTATTAATCACATGTCCTTTAAAGATAACCTCCACATAGTACAAACCCTCCTGTGGTGAAGACCTAAGTGGAAGAAAATTTGTAATGTTGTATTATTTTAATACAGATTTTGTTTAGGAAATGCCAGGTCCTTTACAGGGTCTACATTCTCAGCAAGCCCACCAAAGCTTCAATAGAGCAAGGCAAATTTACACTGTCAACCCAAACTTCACACATATGACCCCAAAATATAAAACAGCAATTTAAAAGGAATGTGGAAGCACAGCAAGGAATCAGTTAATCACAGATAGTGACAGGACTAACATCACAACTCTACCCAAATTAATGTTAATGCAAAACACAAAGGTTCTCATTACCACTCTTACAGACAATAATTGTTATTCATTAGTAATAAAATGACCCAGGTCTGCCTGGATCTGCAGGGCGTCTTGATCCTGGTCTGTAAACTAATGTTGCAACCTTAATACACACAGTTTCTCAGCACAGCATCCAGCAGAATTAACTCCCAGCCAAATCATAGCAGCAAAAGATGGAAGAGCCCATTAGGTGCCTTTTCAGACATACCAGTCTTCCAGTCAAACAACCCTTGTTAAAGTTATGACTGGATAGAAAACAGGCAGTTTGGACTGCCGAGCTGGTTCTTGAAACCATATTTATTTCCTGCTCACTCATAACTTCTATCACTTTGGACACATAAAAGACACCAAAAACTGGTAGAACCTCCACCAAGATTTTGCATCGGAGAATTAGATGCCTATAAACCTTTGAAGGCCTGAGTCTGGATTGCCCAAGAAGCCTCACCACCCTCACGTTGGGTAGCCTTGTGCGTCATGAAGTTGAAATATTAATAAATCAATACAGCTTAGGAAGTGCTCAGGTCACAGTAGCAGCCACAGGAATTCTCTCAGCTCACAAACTGCCTGTGCAGACACTGAAAGAACATGAGGATCCTGTTTGACAGATGGCAAGGTCTCACCCATTGTGTAGTCATGGTCCATACCTGGTTCTGCACCTTATGGTGGACAAGTCCAAATACAGAGGAGAGACATCACAGGGCAGCCTGGGCAGGTCTGGATTCACCAGGAACACCTCCAGCTGGGATGCAGTCGCTGGAGAGACAGGTCCTACCTGGTGGGATGTTGAGCCTAAGTAATAAAGTCAATCAGAAATGCTCTATAAGAACAGGACCACTCACAGTTACATGATAAACATTTTTGGATGTGCAGCCCAGCTGCTTTAGGAACGCTTAGAGCCCTTGATAAGGCTTTTAAAATCATGTTTGCATAATTTCATATTGTCATGGTTTAACCCAAGTTGTCAACTTAGCCCCACACAGTCACTCACTTTTCCACCAGTGGGACAGGGGAGAGAATTGGAAGGGTAAAAACCACGTCCCCCAGGTGCACTTCCACACATCTTTTAAATCCTCCTGATGACTGTACCACAGCCCTGGGCAGCTGTGCCAGCTGAACCAAACATGCAGCTGGTTCAAAAACCAGCTCTCTTCCCAATGAATAAATATTTGTCCCTATGGATAACCAGACCTAAATGTGTACAACTGGTTTTGGGCCAAAATGCACATGATTTATCAGTTTCTGTGATTTTTACTCAGATTTCGTATTTATCATTAGACTTTTTAAAGATCCAATACCACAGCACATATGAAGGGAGGAGATTTTCAGCTTTTCTTCAAAAAAAGGGCAGGGGCATTGAAAAAATTTCTAGCCCTACATCTGCAAAAATAGGGTAAAATTTTTGATTTCTGTTGCTTAGGGAAAAAACCTTCCACAATAGCTTATAAAATGATAACTTCAGGCTGATTTCATGTTATGAGTGTCACAGCCCATGGCTCTGTTGTGTAGGGTTTGTGACTCCAACCACAAATCTCAGAATGGAGCTGTTTATCTGTTAATTTTACATCCTTGGAAGCGTCCAAGGCCAGGTTGGATGGGGCTTGGAGAAACCTGGTCTAGTGGAAGATGTCCCTACCCATGTCAGGGAGTAGAATGAAAGATTTAGGGTCCCTTCCAAATCAAACCTTTCTTTGATTCTACTTTGGCATGCTTTTCATAAGAATTTAAAGCTCACCATCCAGAGTGATGGTAATCCACGTTCCTCCAGCAACACTGCCCTCCTGGGGCTTGATGAGTGATCCCGTGGCTGTCCCTGAAAAAAAAACCAACCCAGCTACATCAGGATGAAGGGTAATGCAGACACCTAAAATACTTTATTCAGGATGAGACTCGGTGATCTAAGAGCTGTCTTCCTGTTATCCCACTCTCTGTTTTTTTTCTCCTTCTCAAGCATCCAAATTAGTCAGATTGCCCACTCTTTTTGCCCCCAGCTCTCTCTCCCATTTACATCTCCCCTCAGGAGGTATTGATGCCTTCAGGTCTTGGTGAACCAAGCTGGAGTCTGAGCCTCCCATCCTCCTGAAGAACAGAAGGTGATAAACCTCACATTTATTCCTCCATCTCTCAAAGAAAAGTGTTTGCTGACTTCTGTGCACCCTCCCAAAATTAAGGCTGCTTACAAAATGTATCCCCTTCTGGCTCCAAGACAGCCTGTCTAGCTATTTCCCTCTGAAGTCCTTAGGATAGACATACAGGCCTAGAAATGAGCTCCTGCTTCATGACATTAAAGCATCTATAACTTGCTATGCCATGCTTTTCATAAATGCATCAACTCCCTAAGATAATTTAGGATTTATTTTGGGTACCCTCATTCTGTGAAGCTGACAGAGGAACAGTGATTGGCTTTTTTCCTGCAGCTTGTGACCAGAATTTTCCAGAAGTCATTTTACAGTGATGTCCAGTTTCCTGATTAACATTTTAGGAGATTTCCCACTTCTTTGTCGCATTTGGATGTAATCTGATCAAATATCAGTATTGGTCACAGAAGCCAAATATTGGACACTTTTACATGATGAACCCTTAATTTCAACATGCAAAGGGTGAAATATTTATCATTATGTGAACAAAAACTAATAGGTATGATACGAATCCAGGCAGAACACAGAAAATTAAAAATTAATCAAGAAATCTCTTCTATGTCTGTGGAAATAATGCCATGGAAAACCATTGCTAAGGGTGGACAATGCCCAGTGTCCCATAATATCAACACTCCTCAGAGATGCTTCTCCATGTCCCACAGTCATTCTGTATCCCATCGCCACTGGACTTTACTGGTGTTGGAGACAACACCTCTCCTTCACCCACCTGCCAAGAATATCAGCCCAGCACTCAGAAAGTGTGTTCTCCAAAGGTTCATCTTGAATGTTGGATGAGGAATTCACAAGAGTCTGGTTCCAGGACATCCCCTGTAACTTTAAGACAAACCCCATCTGTATTCTTTATTCATGCTGCAAACCTGTGGGAGCAACAGCTGTGAACTGTTCTAAAATTTTTATAAAATAAGTATTTGAGTACTTGTAGACCAGGCCTTACTTGCTCTCATTGCCTGACATATCACACACTCCCTTTATAAAGTCCATATCAGGAACTGTTCTAACGTTTAAAGACAGACCATCAACTTCTCCTGCCTTCACCCTGTGTTTTGTACTAGTACAGAAAAAAACGGGTGAATTAACCTAACCACATTTTTAAATCACAAAATGGTTTGAGTTGGCAGAGACATTAAAGATCATTCAGTTCCAATCCCCTGTCATGAGCAGAGACATCTTGCACTATACCAGGTTGCTCCAAGCCCTGTCCAACCTGGCTTCTACTGTTTATTGTACCACAAGACCTACTAACTACTCTCACTCTATTTCTTGCACATTTTAACACACTGCAATGTGCAGGGGGCAGAGTCCAGCACCCTGCTGCAAGTGAATGTTGCATTTCAAAGCAGGTGCATAAAATTTCATTTAGATGTAATTTTAGTATTCTTCTTAGGACCTTTTCTGGCATCACTTACCTTATTCAATCTGTTCTTCCTTCATTCCTCTCATGAGTGAAGTGCAGGGGCTCCGATACCAGGACAAGGGCTCCATCCCCTTGGCACCAGCTCTGACACAGTTTTCAGGCTGGGGTTGTGTCAGACATTCTGCTCAGTGCTGAAACCCACCAGACAAGTTTCCCAAAAGGCTCAAACCCTGTCACAGACAGCTCAGAGCCGTCCATTGAGTGTGCTTAATTATTAACCTAAGCTACTTGCTGCTATTAACTGTTTTGTTCCAGGACTTTAATAACCATAACAAAAATAACCTGGGATTGTTCTTCCATTGGTATATGCTTAGATCCTCCAATGCGAGGACAAGAAATCCATTTTTAGCCTCTTTTTACCTCCCTACAACATGACAGAAAAACTGATGGAATGGTTTCTTGATATGCCAGTATTCAGTCTGGGACTGACTTTCACAGCAATATATTCTTAATTCAACTTTTCTGTGGTATTCTTCTCAAAGGGTGTTGAGATCCCTTAGCACATCTCAAGTACCTTATACCATCACTTGTGGAAAAGAGGGCAGTGGATTTATACTCAAGGCTCATGGAGAGCATTGGCTGTTGGGAAGACCCAACCCAGCCTACATCAGACACTGAAAACATCTCTACTTGCACCTCTGCCCCCCAGATGGGTTTTGATGGAGTCCCCAGATGGTTGCTGAACCCCTGCCCTGGTATGAATGCCTTCATGGAAATTTCCACTGAAATCCACAGGAAGTTCCCAGACCCCGTGGCATAACTGAGGTTTCATGAGTTACCAAACAGCAGCACAATGTGCTCATGCTCTTACCTCAGCCCCAAAGAGAGGTGAAACAGGCTTGCTCAGGTTCTTCCTCAGCCTCAGTTCAGAGGCACAGAGGCACAAAGTCACGGGCAATCAACCCTCAGGGCAGCTCTGGAGCTCTGCCCGGTGGTGGAACCAGTTGTGCTTGGTTTATTCTTGGGCCAAGCCCCAGTGTCTTGGCCAGATATAGCCAATGATTGCAGGAACCCAAGGTGGGTTAACCCCATCAGTAACCCACACTCAGTTTACTCATGAGCAGAATTACACTGGAAACACTATCAGGAGAAAGAGTAAACTTTTTTAAACAAAAAAAACATTGCCAAAAAAGAGGCAGTTCAAAGATGGTGACTTGAACACAGAAACAGATATTGGCAACAGGGTCCACTCACAGCCCCAAACAAGGGGATGGACCAGGACGAGGATCTCATCAGGAAACCCCCTCAGAAACAAGAAGAGACAGGGCTGGGTGCTCAGCTACAACATGGTCCAGCTAAAAAGCAGGACCAGAAGTGGGATTATAGACCAGAATTCCACCAACAGAGCTCAGGGAGAGAGCACAGGCCCCCAGCTGAGTTTAAATAGGGCTCCTGATCCATGGCCAGGCTGTGGAGAGGGGTCCCAGATGAAGCTGATCAGGGCCATTCTGGGTTATTGGTGCCCTCAGTGTCCTGACACTGCTGCTCCCAACACACTCCATCATGCAAACTCTCCAGGTCGTAGTCAGTAAACACTGTTATTATTGTTATTATTGTTGTTGTTATTATTATTATTATTATTTATTAGTACCTCTGTCATTATGCATAGTGCTTTGTGATCCACTCCTAAGGAAATGTTTTATCCAGGAAAAACTCAACAAAATGTCCAAGGGTTGCAGATCTGAAGGATTTGGCTGGGACAAGGAGTTATTTGCAGAAAGTCACAGATTAAGTAAGACAATGCACAGGGAACCTGAAGGAGCTGAAACATGAAAAAGCAGAGGGAATGAGCAAGTTCAGAGGAGGCCATCAAGATGCGTGGAAGGATGGAGCAACTCTCCTACAAGGAAAGGCTATGATTATTGGGATTGTTCAGTCTGGAAAAGAGAAGGTTTTGGGGTGACCTAATTGTGACCTTCCAGTACCTACAGGGACCTACAGAAAAGATGGAGAGAAACAATTTACAAAGGCCTGGAGTGACAGAACACAGGGCAATTGCTTCAAACTGACATAGGGCAGGTTTAGATTGGATATTAGGAAGAAATTCTTCCCTGTGATGGTGGGAAGGTCCTGCCACAGGTTGCCCAGAGAAGCTGTGGCTGCCCCATCCCTGGAATTGTCCAAGGCCAGGTTGGATGGGGCTTGAAGCAACCTGGGATAGTAGAAAGTGTCCTGGCCCACGGCAGGGGTTGGAACAAGAGGATCTTTAATGTCTGTTCCAACCCAAACCATTCTATGATTCCATAATTCTATTAAGAACTTTGTCTTCAATAACCAGAAACGTAGGCCTAGAATTCAGATCAGGAGAGGAATGGCCTAGCCACACAGAAGCCTTTTTATAGGACATGTAAATGTCTGCCACCACAGGCTGATGTCCATTTTTAGGGATATTACCCCCTAGAGAGGAAAGAATTACATTTGAATGAGCAAGTACACATTTATATATATATATGTATGTGCAAGCCATTTTTTTTCCTGTTAAAGGAAAGTTCTGCTCAAAAACATCAGCCCTGATTTTGTTTATTGGGAGTTACTCATATGGGATTTGTAGATTTTTGGTGCATGAGTGGAAATAGTCTTATGGACAGCATCAGGAATCTGAGAAATCCTCCTGCACTACAACCAGAAAGGAGGCAGAGCCAAGCAGGAGGGGTGAGCAGTGGCTTTTTGTCACTAGATGGAAGTATGGAGCCATCGAAGACCTGTCTGCCGCTGGAAACACCAGCCACGGCTGGCCAAGGTGCCACTGCTCTGCCTGACACAGGTCCAGGACTGTTTTCTGACTGCCTGTGCTTGAGGGAAAGTCCAGGTTCAAGCAGACAGAACAGGAAAAGGAGATGCAGGATCTATTCCCAATTGTTCCACTCACTGATGCATGATTTGGGCTAAAGAGCTTCATCATCAATTGTTTGTGTGTAAGACAGGGATGGCAGGGCACTTCCCACGAGGCCTTTTGCAAGGGCAGCAGCAGGGAAAGACTCAGTTTCCCCAGGACTTGAAGCATTTCTGGGATGGGAGAGCCTTGCAGGACCCGAATGAGGGGTGCCCTCATGTTCCTCCCCTCCATCACACAGCGGCCACCTCGCGAGAGGAATGTGGCAGTTGTTGGACAGCACATGGCATCTCCCAGCTGAACAGCTGAGGGGAGGATAATGTGGGAGCAGGAGAGGTTTAACAATTTTGTCTGCAACCGTTCAGGAGCTCCCCTCCTCCCTCCCAGCCCTGCTGATGCATCCAGGGCACCAGGCTTTCCTGCCTCCTCCTCACCAGTCAGACC
Source organism: Climacteris rufus (assembly GCA_013398175.1). Classification (NCBI taxonomy): domain Eukaryota; kingdom Metazoa; phylum Chordata; class Aves; order Passeriformes; family Climacteridae; genus Climacteris; species Climacteris rufus. The sequence goes on along the minus strand of VZRZ01004123.1, from coordinate 172,067 downwards.
TCGTTGTGAGGAAATGATGTGGAAATGCTGCTTACACTCACAATTTCTGCTCCTCCACCTGTAACGAGAGCATAAAGTATCCCAGGGGAAATCCTGCCTGATGGATTCATGCTTGGAGCATAGAAGGATAGAGTGATAAAATCACAGAATGGTTTGGGTTGAAAGGGATCTTAAAGCTCATCTATTCCAGCTCCCTGTCCTAGGTAGGGGTGTCACTCCCCAGATCAGGTTTCTAGGTGACCAATGCCATGTGACTCATGGTCACTTAGTGACCAGCAGCATCATGTTTCTCTGGGATTTATCTTTGGATAAGCAGCTTTGCCTCCAATGCAAGGTGTGCTGTTCTGGACACACAGTCAGGAAAAACAGCTTGAAACTGCTTGAACTTAGTGACTGTCTAGACACAGGGCTTGGGGAGAGATCTCTCCAGCTTGGCACTGTCATATAATCATGAAACAGTTCGGGTTGGAAGGGACCTTAAAGCTCATCTCATTCCAGCCCCCTGCCACTATCCCAGGTTTCTCCAAGCCCCATCCAACCTGGCCTTGGGCACTTCCAGGGATGGGGCAGCCACAGCTTCTCTGGGCAACCTGTGCCAGGGCCTCACCATACTCAGAGGGAAGAATTTCTTCCAAATATCTAATTTAAATCTACCCTCGTTCAGTGTGAAAGTATTATCCCTTGTCCTGGAAGGCTGGGTTACCAGTAGCCTGGAAGACTTCCACTGGCCATGCTTCTCCATGCTGAGTTCTTACAGCTGCTCTTTCTTTCTATTAATACTTCACTTTTCATGTATTGACACCAACTTCCTAGCAACCAAGGTCGCAGGGAAGGTGTTAAGAAGCTGGGCTGATTAATAATAAATCCTGGGGTTTGATATCTTTTCCCTTGTTAGACACCAGCAGGCAGGGTGCTGAGCTGGGATTTCCAAGGGAACCTAGGGGATTTGGAAACCCTTCTCTGATCAAATTTCTCTCTGAATCCCAGTCTTCCTCCTGCTGGTGCTCAATATCCAGCTGGGTGAAGCTCCCAGCCATGGGAAGGTGAGTTGGGATAGTGCAGTAGTGCTAAGCAGGGATCTGAGTATGAGAAAGCCAATACAGTTCATGATCATTCCCAAATCAGGAGCAGAAGGAGCCCCTGGTAGGTCAAGAATCATAGAACTACAGAATGGTTTGGGTTGGAAGGGATCCTAAAGATTATCAGGTTCCAAGCCCCCAGGGACACCTTCCACTATCTCAAGTTGCTCCAAGCCCCATCCAGCCTGGCCTTGGACACTTTCAGGGATGGAGAGTCCACAGCCTTTCTGGGCAAAAGCAGCACTCAGGCTTCTTCTCTTTACTCTGGTGTTTGTATTTATCAGGCATCACCAATGGCTGCACATCTGCACATTTCCCTTTATTACTGCTTCTTTGCACTGGGGGAAAAAAAAAAAAAAAAAAAAAAAAAAAAAAAAGCATTTCCTTTCCTGAAAATCTTATCATTCAGATTATTAACTTTTCTTTTACAGATTTTAAAACTTTTTTTACCACTACTTCTACCTCCATTTGCAGCCTGTAACTGGACTTGCCTGGTCCATTTTTCTATGTCATTTACGACAGATTCAGCCCTTTCCTTTGAGAGGAAAAATGCTGGTGCTTCCAGGAGTCTTCCACATCTTTACAGGGTCACTCTTCAGCACGACAAAACTCTGTTGAGCTTGTTCCCATAGCTACTCTTGCTGCATTTTAAACAGGCACTGAACTTCTTCAAATACTAAATTTATTGCCAGTGCAGCTGCTTTAATGACAGGTTTGAGGCTTCTTTGGTTTCAAGGTTGGGTGTGTTTATGCTCATGTCCCCCGTGGTCCGCAGAGGGGATGTGGGGTCCCCCCGGCCCCCTGCCCGTGGCAGATGCTGGAGCCTGGGGATGCACAAGGCAACTGGGCAAGGAGAAACCTGCGTTTTGCAGTGGGTTTGCTGCTGCTTTGGTCTTCTCCCAGCCACACAGAGGATGCTCCCCTGCTCCCACGGGGTCTGCAGAGCCCATGGCATTGCCATGGAAAATCAAAGTCACTCCCAGACCCATTGTAGAATCATTGAGTTTGGAAAAGATGTCCAAGGTCCTCGAGTCCAACATTTAACCAAATACCCCTCTGACCACTAAACCACATCACAAAGTGACACATCTACTCATTTATTGAACACTGCCAGGGTTGGTGACTCCACCACTTCCCTGGCAACCCCTTCCACTGCTTAACCACTCTTTCAGTGAAGAAATGTTCTCTAATATCCGACCTGAAACTCCCCTGGCACCACTTAAGACCATTTCTTAATGGATATCTGGGAGAAGAGACCAACCCCCATCTGGCTACACCCTTCTTTCAGGGAATTGTACAGAGCAATAAGATCCCCCTTGAACCTGCTTTTCTCCAGATTAAACACTCCCAGTACCTGCCAAGTACAGAAATCCTCACGACTCAGAAATACAGCCATGGGCGGGGGGGAAGCAACTTCAAATAAAGCACTAGCTGTGAAAAACCTCCTGATGTTGAGGTTCTTCCCAGCAATTTTCCTCACGGACACATCTCATTCACACTTCCCCTCAAGCAGAGCTCTGTTTCAGTGTGAATGATCATCACTCCTTCAATCTCTGTGTTACAGGGCTCTTTATCACGCTGACAATAGCACCCAAAATAAGCTACAGCTCTGTTGTGCTGGGTGACTTGCAGCCACACAGCACCAGGTAGAACCTAACCCTATAAAAGCTTTCAGTTTTAATAGCGGAAAAGACTCCTGCTGCAGATTTTGCAAAGTAGGTGGTAACATCCCCAAAGGAAACTTGCACAGGTTGGACCACAGGCCCCGGAGGGGAAGGACCAAATCAAAAGGTGCCATTAGGATGGAAGAAATCCCTGGGGAAGTCTCGGCAGGCGCTGCTGCCGAGTGAACCTTGGCATTTGCTTCAATAAACAGCTGGTGGAGGATTGGGTTTCGGAATCAAACTGCAACCCAGCACCTACTGAGCTTCATCCATCATTAGTCTTTCATTAGGAAACTTGTTCTTGGCCTGCTCCCCAGTTCTCAGAGAAGTGATTCAGGCAAATGCCAGCCCTGCCTGTCCTGCAGCCTCTTTTCCTCCACCCTTGTGGCCAGGCAGATGCCCACTGGCTTCTCGTTTTAACACAGAATTCCTTCCATCCGGTGAGTTTTCATCGCAAATGCTGCCACTGCCCCATCCCCTCCATCCATCCCTGCTCCCCATGTCTAAGCAGGAGGAACAGGTGGGACAGCTGACCCTGGTGAATGAAAGGAGAGCACAGTTTGGCTCCCCTCACCCCTTTCTCACAGCCTGCCCCTGCTGTCAGCGATCCCCCAGTCTCCAGGGACGGGGGATTTGTGTGTATTAGTCACATGAAAGGGAAGAGCCTGCAGCAGGCTGCTCCCGGGCTTTGCTGCTCCTCCAGGACAGGGGATGACTTGCCACTGTGTTCCTCAGGGCTGGAATCAAATGACACTTCTTTTTTTGTTTGTTTGTTTTTTTTTTTTATTTGCACAAATTGGCTTCTATGCAAGACATGCCACAGCCCTGGGGGGAAAAAAAAAAAAAAAAAGGAAGAAAAGAGAGAAAAAGAACAACTTACAATGATCCCAGCTGTGCAGGGAGATGTGTAAAGCCAGACACTTGATACGAGATCTTTTTCCATCGTCAGTTCCCTGGGGTGGGATTTGGTCTCGTTGGCCTTTTGTGGAGCTCCACAGCCTGGCATCACACACAGGGTTCAAGCATAGCATTAATGGTCTCTGTCCGAGCTCTGTTAACCTGATGTCACACACAACAGACCCCCCGATGGACCCTGATGAGATGGATTCACGTTTACGCACTGGTCAGTGAGCCTTGTCCCAGGGATATTATCCTCTCTTGGGGTTTTTATCCTCTCAGGAGTAAAAACCATAAACTTGTGGAAGTCACACAGGTGAACATCAAACCTGCTACACCAAGAGAAAACAATCATAGAATCATGGAATGGTTTGGGTTGGAAGGGGCCTTAAAGCTCATCTAGTTCCAAACCCCTTGCCATGGGCAGTGTCCTGACCATTGGTACAAGTTTGGGACAGATGTGGTGACTTTATATTGCTTTTCTCCTCAATAAAGGTGTCAGTGTTGTTTCAGGGTTCAGTTGGGATCCCCTGGTGGGTTGATCATTGCCCAGCACACCTGTTATTACCAGTGCTGTGACTCTTAATTTGTTTTCTCGCTCAAAATTACTTCTGTCACATTTCCTTCTCTTTTTCTCCTCATGCTTGTAGGGTTTTCATAAACTGTCTGTATCCAGCAAGAATTCACTTCCTACCCAGCCTTAAAAAATTACTTCTCTTAAACCACATCAAGATTTTTTTTCCCCAGCTTTTCAGGACTGCTAGTGATCCAAATAACTGGTTATTCCCACAGCTCTAATTGAGATACCCTTGTGCCTGCTGCTGCACAGACTCATTGACACAGCAATGAAGAGAGAAATAGAACTAGACAAGACAAAAGCTCACAGATGGGATGAGGAAGGAAGTCTTGATCACAGTGTGCTTGAAAAGTTTTGTCTAAATTAATGCTTTAATTTAAAATGGGTTTGCATGGGTTAAAATGCAAACTGAATGGATATTTAACCCCCAACACCAAGATGACTCCCTCATTTAAGGGCAGGAGGCCTGTTCAGTGCAGCCAGATGCATCGTCATTTCCAGTGCCGTGTGTGCAGGGGGAGGGCCATTAAAAATAAAAGTGCCAGTGTTCCCCTGTCAGCCCTTTACCCACCTGTTCCTCTTTGAGCCCAAACGTGGCCACCTCTGACCCCTCTGTGGGTCACAGGCACTGGGGAGGCTGCACCTCCCACCCCTCAGCCCCCCACTCCCCACGGCAGCTGTGTAAACCTCCAGGGCAGCAGCTGGGCACCAGGGGTGATGCCTCCAGCTCCCGGGTGGAGGGGCAGCAAAGGGCATCTGCAAGGGCTCCAAATCGCTGACCTGATGCTGGGGACTCAATGTATTTAAGTCACACAAAGTTTGGCACTATCCCCATTTGAACAACTCCTCCCCGTCCATAAATCCAGCTCAATTAGCGCTCGAGGGTTCTCACTACAAGGTGTTAATTTGGTAATTGTCTGCCCTGAGGGAATCCAGGATGGGATTTGGGCGTCAGGGTCTGCTCAGCCATGCTGTGACCCCAAGGCCCTCCCAAGGAACCCTGGCCACTTGCTCTTTGTAGCCACAGGGATGGGGAGGGAAGAGAGAAAAAGGATGAAGAAACTCTTCTCATCAGTGCTGGATGAAGCCTTGAAATTCCCTGGAAATTGCAGGAAGGATTTTTCCATCCTCTGGCAGCCAGTTTCACATCCTGACTTCAGAAAGACAAATACGCACAGGTTGATGCATCCAATGTGTCTGTGTGTGCCTGTTTTCCAAAAGCCTGACATGGAATTGGACCTTGAGGAGATCCTCCTTAATCTGCTCAATTGTGAAAACACCAGTGAGATGAGATGGAAACACTACCCTAAGGCATCCCTTCTTTTATCCTGTCTAAATATGTGTCAGAACTCAACAATCCTTCTCCAGGGTCTTTTTTTCCTGTCTTGAAGGCAGATGGAACTCTCAAAGAATCATAGAACCAGGAAGGGGTTTCAGTTGGAGGTGACCTTAAAGTTCATCTGCTTCCAACCCCCCTGCCATGGAAAGATATCCCTGCACAGATGAGAAGGCAGGAATCCAATGTTCCTATTCAAATGCAAATTAATTAGGATACTGGCAAGGTGTCCAGCTCAGTGGATCAGTGGGACAGGGGTTTTCTGGTTTGGGAAGGCACTCCTGCTTTTTTCAGTCCTTGGCCTTGCATCAGAGCATCCTCCTTGGTGCTCCTGACCTTGATCAGGCAAGAGGGGCAAAGAAATTAAGCCCATTGTCTTCCTAACATCTTACCTGACCCACCTCTGCTCTGGATGCCCTCAGAAAACTCTCTCCCCTCTTCCCAGCTTTCACAAAGTCTCTGGAGAGCTAAAGTGGCAACTCTGTAATTGAGACTAGATGTCCTAAAAGATGGAACAACCTGGAGCTCAGGTTCACTTGCCAGGTCTCTCCTATATATACAGGGGCCTCTGGGTAGTTCAGTTTTTCTTATCTATAAGTAAAGACAACAGCAGGAGTAATATGAGATCAATGGCATATTGGATCCTCAGACAAATCAGTTTTAAGGATAATAAATAAATAAACTCAATAAATAAATAAACTCAGCAACAGCTAGTTCAGAGAGTGACAAGAATCAGGAGATTCATTGAATATTGGGTGCAAAGCAGGCTAATTCTTTGTCTTTTTCTTGAGATTATTGTGTCCTCCCATGCCTGCTGTCCCTCATCAATGGTGCAAGGGACTGTTGGAGTGAAACTCCAAGGAATTGGAGTGACGATACCTGCTGGCAGTCTCTGCACCTGGTCAAGTGGAAGGTGTCCTTGCCCACAGAAGGGAGATGCAACAAAATGATCTTTAAGGTCCCTTCCAACACAAACTATTCTAGGACTCTATGATTCTGTGATTAATATTTTCCAAGTCTGAACAGGTCGACAATGTGATCTTCCCATCCCCTAACCCAGAAAATACACTCAAAATCAAGTACAGACTCCAAGACTGGGTGTCTCCCAAGGGGAGAGCACCAAATTTCCACATCCAGGCCATAAATATTCCAGGTCCAAACAACATTTTCATTCTGGAATCTCCACCAAATCTCCACCTTCCTTCCCCATCACCAGCTCTCCCAGGCAGTGAGCAGGCACCAAAACCCCCTGCCACCCCCACCCAAACCCTCTCCAGCTTAATCAGCTGTCACAGGCCCCACATTCCTGCAGGACTCCCAGAACTGGCAGCTCTGGACATCTGCTCTTTTCCACCCCCGCAAATATGCAAGCAGGTGTGAGGCACCACAATTTGCCTTGTTCCTGGCCACTTTTACCCAGGCACTAGTAATGAAGTCACAGCCAGAAGGGCAGAGGACCTGTTCTTCTCCATCCCCTTTGTGTCCCTTTGGGGAATGCATAGAAACAAAAATCAATCTCCTCACCAGTTTAAAGCAGCCAGAAGAGATGAAACTTACGTGTCTGAATATAATTCCTCTCTACCTCACTCTAAAAAGGACTTTATACCAATGGTGACAAAAGCCATCTTGTTCCAACTCTCTGCCATGGTCAGGGACACCTTCCATCAGACCTGGTTGCTCCAAACCCTATCCAACCTGGCCCTGAACCTTCCCAGGGATGGGGCAGCCACAGCTTCTCTGGGCAATGAAATATCCAGAGAACAAAGAAATATAGAAAGAGTATAGAAATTGTTTCCTCTAGGGAGTTTATAGTTATCCACCATATCCATTATTTTATGATTGACAATCAGCATGGAGCACTATATATGGCTGATTTTATTTACATCCAAACGAATCTGAAAGTCTTGAATAAAAAGAAGCTAAAAATGAAGCAAATGTGTTTTAGGCAGTTTCTGCCCTTTAGGTTATTAACTAGGATTAAAAGAAAATAATTCAGCATATTCAACTTTTTTTCCCAGAAAAATGGGATTTTAATGTAAATAAAATTTCAAGAAAAGGACTACCCATTTTGCACTGACATTTTCAGCTCATGAGTGTGTTCCATGGACCAAGGTGGTGGGTTTTGAGGGATAACCTCCTTTATTTCCGTAAGGAATGGGGTGACACCTTATAGGAGAGTTAATGTCATGACTTCATGGGATCATGTGGGGTCCCCGAGTCAAACTGCTGCTCTCAATATCCCTACAAGGTGTACCAGTAGCTCTAAATAGAAAAGGTCATTTTTTTACAGCTTCCACATGCCTAATTTGTTCCCAGCTGCCATCCCCACATCCTCGTGAAACCCAGCACTGCCTGTGAGCACCAGCACATTCCAGTGACATCAAACTCCTCTATCAGCCTCAGTTTGCTGCATCCAAGCAGCCACCCAAGGTATTACAGGGGAGCATCAGCCCTCAGCCACCCAAATGCAATCTTTCCATAGGAAGAAGGGGAATGCAGAACCTGGATAAGATACAAGAGGGCAACGGAAGGTCAAACATATTGTTCTCCCTCTTCTGCAGGGGTAAACTGAGGCACAAGGGGCTCCTTTGACTGTCATGTCCTTCTCCCTGCTGCCATGCTCAAGATGAGTTTTTCTCCCTTTCCTTTCCTTTCCATGGTGAACATGAATCCATGATCCCATAAACCTGGTTCATCTACAGACTTAGGAGAGAGGAAGGGCAGAGTGGTGTTGTCTCCAGCACCTGGAGAAGACCATCCTACTTTTCCAGCTGTGCTTCCCAGGAGAAAGTTGTCTGTGTCACAGCACTCACACCACTACAGCTACTCCTCAAATGGATGAATGGAAAGATCACAGAATCATGGAAGGGTTTGGATTGGAAAGGACCTTAAAACTCCCCTCATTCCCACCTCTTTGCCATGGACAGGGACACCTTCCACTATCCCAGGTTGCTCCAAGCCCCATCCAGCCTGGCCTTGGACACTTCCAGGGATGGGGCAGCCACAGCTTCTCTGGGCAACCTGTGCCAGGGTGTCCCCACCCTCACAGGGAAGAATTAATGGGATATCTGAGTGCTCCAGAGGGTCTCTTAGGTTCTCATCCCACCCTGGAGAGGGCAGCACTCTCAAAATGTTGTTTATGGTTGGGAAACTGAGGCATGGGGTGATCTGCCCAAGTTCTTGGAAGAAGTTTATGGCACAGCGAGTACTTTCAAAAAATCACACTCTTTCCTCTGCACCTGAAATAGGAAATTCAATATGACTGGCACAGCTGGCCATGAAGCCAAATGGCCTACATTGGTATTATTGAAGCCTTTTAACCTCCAAAACAGGATTACTGCATGCAGCTGCCTGTTGAGCTGTGTCTTACCCCATGCAAAATCCTCAACTGAGTCTAGAAAAGGATGGGAGAGAGGAATCATCTCAGTCTAAACCATGCTGAGGATGTTCCTGCAGAGAGGATGGTGGAGTTCCTGCAGCCAGCAGCATTGTCTGGTCCTATTTAATTTACTTTTGGCCATTGCTCTCTCAGACAATCCCGGTACAGTCTGTCTTTCACCACAGATCCTGCTCCCTGGGTTTTGTCACCATCCTAATAATTCTTATTAGGTGAGCATTCAAATCTCTGGAAGTGATTGCAGGGTTGTGTTGTCACTGATTTTACCACAAAAATATTTCCCTTCCAAAAAATGCTGAGAATGCTTAAAAAGTATTTTTCCCCTATGAAGAAATTACACTAAACATCGAGATTTTGACAGAAAGTGGAGGGGAAATGATAAATTATTTTAGAGTGTATTTTGGTTTATGTGTCATAGGAGTCTGTTAAGGAGCAGAGTGACAGATTTGCTTGCAATTTGCTTCTATAACTCTGAAGATGTCTTCAAATTACTGTTTAAAAAAAAAAAATGGGACAAGTATTCAAGGCCAGATTGGATGGGACTTGGAGCAACCCAGTCTAGTGGAAGGGGTCCCTGCCAATGGGCGCAACAAGATGATCTTTAAGGTCCATTCCAATCCAAACCATTCTAGGACTCTGTGATTCTGTGATTAATACTATTTGCCAGTCAAAAACTCTGCAAGTTTTCACCCACACCAATGGATTAATTTCCAGTCTCCCAGGGATGCTGTGAAAAGGCACAATTTCAATAGCACCAGGGTGGAATCCTGGGTGTACTGGTGTGACTCGTGGAACTGGTTGGGCTCTGACCCCAGGACTTGCCAAAGCCCAGCTCCTCAGACCACCACTAAGCAAAGAGCGCACCAGGATTTTGGACCAGCTCCAAATCCATCTCCCTCCTCCAGTAGCCCTCTAGCCATTAAAACATCAAACTGCTGTACCTGCAGCAAATGGCTTTATTCTCGGAGATCTTTGGTGGGGTTTGTATCTGACAGGACCGTGCTGCAGCATCGGGAAAAGGGGGAAAAGGCCGAAATGTGCACTCCCGGCACGGACAGCTGAGGAGGTGTCACTCAAGCCGCCGCTGTCAGCGGGGTGATTGAGGTGGACAGGAGGGACCGGGAAGGGCCACGGGCTGTAAAGGACACGGGCAGGTGGGGGGACGGGGCCATGGGGCGGGCTGGGCTCGGGGGTGGGCGATACAAAAGGGACTGTGGCAGCCGGGCAGGGCAGGGACCCCGCGGGGATGGAGGGAGCATCCTCAGGGTCCAGCGAGGCCGGGAGGGGCAGCGGCGTGTGAGGAGCCAGCCCCAGGCCAGGGGAAAAGGAGGCTGCTCTGCCCTGGGCAGGGTGAGACAGGAATACTGATGGAAAACCTTTAGCGGCAGAGCCGGCAAGGGAGTTAGGAGGATGCTGATGCAAGGTGAGGGGAAATGATTCCAGGTGGTAGAAAACTGAGGGAAGGGAGGGGGATTTAACGTGGTTATCGCTAGGGAGAAGATAAAAACTGGAGGCATTGGTGTAGAGGAGCGTGGCAGAGGGAGAAATGCCCACTTCCCCAAACACACTCACACAGAGGGGTCAGTAGCATCAGCTGCTTCAAGAGACTTTTGGGCAGCCCCAGGCACAGGCTGCTTGCTGGAGAGCATTTCTGACCACACTACACTGGGGAAACCTTGAAGAGGAGGAAAACCCCCCTTGCTGAAGATGCCAGCCCAGATAACACCCCTGGGGTGCTCTGAAGCCACAGAGGACCCAGGAGAGGAGGATGAAGGGATCAACTGCTCCTTTGCTGAAGGTAATGTCTGCAAGTTATGTTCTTTTTAATGTAATACCTCCCGTGTGCGAGAATTGCTGGTATTTGTGGCCAAGCCTGGAGGGCACAAGCAAGAGCCAGTGTCACCCATCCAGAGTTGTGGAAAGCATCCTAAGGAACTCTGAGCAGGGCAAAAGATGCCAAGGATGGAAAAGGGAAAGGAGGTGAAATGGGGCTCTCATAGTTTAAACAGGAACCCAGATTCATTGCCAAGTTCCCAGGGATCAGACCACATTGCCTGGGTGTGGTCTATGGCCGTGGCATTGAAGCATCCCTTCAAAGTGGATTTGTTCAGACTCAGCTGTGGACAGACAAACCCCAGGGATGTGTTTGATTTTCAGGAGCATCCCCAAAACCGGGGTTTTGTTCTCAAGGGCAGCAGAGTTGGTGTTTGGTGCCCTGTTGGCCAGACCTCCCTGCTCACAGGTCAACCCCTCAATGACCCAGGGGGTACAAGGACAGCTGAGGAGGGTCTGTAGGGTGGGAGGGGGACAGTTTCATCCCCTGAGAAGCTCTGCAACCTCAGATTGCTCCCAAGGAGCCTCCTTTGGCAGCAAAGAGTGACCAGGTGGTGAACACCTTCCAGGGGAAGTGACTTTCTGATTTTAAGTCTCACCTTGAATATGTGGTCACCATCAAGTTCCCACTAATGCCTCCCGTCAGCATGTCCAGCTGTTAAACAATGGCATCTCCACACTATTTTTGATTTATTTATAGCTCTAGAATCCTTATTGGACAATGAAGTGCTTTATCTATTTCATCAATGGAAATCAGGAGTACAGACATCCATAGGTCCAAATTCATTCCCATTACCCTTAAACCCTTAAGTGAGGAGTCTAAATGATAAACACAGTCAATTCTGGCGCCTTCTGGAGTCCGCAGAGAGAGGCAGCCCCCTCCTGACACAGTCCTGGGCCCTCTCTGTGGGTCTGTGCTCTCCATGGGTGGCTGTTCCTTGTATTTCCACAGTGTTAGAAGTATTGGTTAATTTAACTGGGAATGGATAACTGAAGCTGTCAAGTGCCCAGCATGGGTTTATCCTCCTCTTGTCTCAGCTCATTCCCTCAATTCCCTGTACTTGGATGACAAGACTA
>VZRZ01004123.1:106739-160146 GCA_013398175.1 Climacteris rufus | reverse complement strand
AAAAAAAAAAAAAAAAAAAAAAAAAAAAAATGCAGAGGAAAAGGGCACTGTGCTCTTTCCCAAGGCTGTACCCTTCCCACTGGTTCCCAGAGCACACTACTAGGCCTCCAGCCTGGGGAAGGTTTTGTGACATAAGGAGACCCAAAAATCCCCAGATAAACAGTCATAGATGCACTAAAAAGACAAGGATGATTCAGTTCTTCTTCAAGCCAGTGGCAAAAAATCCTCCAGGTTTCTCAAGAGACAATTACCTTAAATCACACTGTTAAATTAATTTATATTCAAGACAAGGGGGGAAAAGGGAAAGCTGAGGATCAAGGGAGAACATGCTGAACATGTGTGGCATTGCTACAGGCACTCCAGCTTGTTCCAAGCAAATTATTTCACTTCTGTGCCTCAGTTTCCCCACCCATAATCTGGGAGTGTCGATGGGCTTTGCTCAAGTGCAGTTGCTCTGTTCTGGTGCAAAGAATCAGACTGGCCTAAGAAAATATGATGGGGTTAAAGTAGGCCAAAGATCTCAGTTTAAAAGCACCAGATAAACCAGAAAATATATCATAGAGAGCCATAATCTGAATATCTCTTTATATTGAGGTAAAAGTGCTAGAAAATCAAACAAGGAGACAAGGAGGATGGAAAGGCACCTTACAAGGTCTGCTGGTGATTCTAACACAACCTTTCTAAATAACCTTGGGCAACTCACTCATTTTCTCTTTTGTTCCTCCCTTTTTAAAGGAATATCAGCACACTGGGACAGGAAATCAGAGGTGCTCACTGAGGCCTTATTCCCACTGAGGCAGAGAGTTCATCACCACAGTTTATGGAGCAAACTCAATGAACTTTGAGACACTTTTATGAAAATCTACCAGAGTTTAAAAAAAACCAAAACAAGCTCTTGAAATATCTCCAAACCCAAAGAGCCTAATTATAGTCTCTGGTTAGACATAGGGAATATTTTGCAGACAGATGCAAACTTGATTTCTTGAGTTTTAAGCCTCCTGGTTATGAGGCTGTGGTTAGGACAGGCTTAAGATGAAACTCTGCTTCAAAAATCTCCCCTGAGATAAATAATTTGGCTCTCAAGGCTAAAATGTTAACCTGACTGACTTGCCCACAGAATACTGCAAAAGAGACAAGAAAAGGCTCTACGTAAGTTTTTGCCTCATATGAGGTATCTTTCACTGCAGATAGGGGACAATGAGGTGCTAAATTCCAAACATGCAGTGGTTTGGGTTCAGATCTTTCCTGTGGAGAAGGACAGAGCATCAGGAATTGATTTAAAATCAATGGGATGACTCCTATTTACCACTTCCCTCTTTGCACTGCTGACATCGATGCACCTCGCTGAGTGTAGACAGAAGAACCTAAGGCTAAGCAGCCTCACTCCTTCCAGTGACAACTGCTCCTAGGAAAGCATTCATCCTGCAATCCAGGGTGGAAAAAGAAACTTGACAGAGAGCCCAGATGAGTGACTGTCCAAATGCCAGGCATGTTAGAAAGCCCATTTTGGGTGTATCACCTCCCATTTCGCCTGGCTAACAAACCAGCCCAGTCACAGGGACCCTTGGAGGACAGCTGCCCCATTCTTTCCTCCTTCTCTTCCTCATGCCAGGCAGGGACAGATGTGGCTCTGGGTATGCCTCAGATGATTGGGTTACTCTCAGTGGCTCCAAAAGGCATGGCCTGTTGGCTCTTAGCTTGCATGTCTGCTGTTGCCAAGGAATATGATATTCTAGGGTAGGCAAAAAGAGAGATACTGGCTCCAAATGGATGCATTTGTATCCTATTGGCTTCCTTCTTTTCTCTCTTTTCCTTCATGGCTGTTATGGCCATTTCTGCCAATCTTTTACACTCAAGTATGTGTCCCAGTCAAGCCCTTAATTTCTAACCATTTAGCTATGATTTCCCAATCCATGTTTCTTCATTCTGCCTGATTTCTTGGAACACTGTGGTCTGGAAGTTCACCCCAGTGGTTCTTTAGTCAGTCCTAGTTGATTCCAGTCAATGTATTTAACACAAATCTTACTCCAATTAGGTTTTAAGATGGTCAATAAATTCCCATTTACGCCAACATAAGATTTTAAAATCCCAGTCCAGAAACTGGACCAGAATAATGTACATAAATAAGAAATATTTACCCATGCACATGCTTGGGATCAAGGATCTTCCAAGTGACTAAGCCTGCTTCCTCATTAATCTGTCTGAACTAATTATCTGATCCCAGACTTGATACAGGCCTATGAGAAATTTAAGAAAATGCTACCATTAAGCAGCTATAATGGCTTTAAACTGAGGGCTAACAAGGCTGAGAAGAAATATCTATTCATTCATTATTGTTGGTAACTCATGTAAACAGATTCGTGCACCCAAAATTCTGGGAACACACAATGTCGTAGGTCTGCTGAAATCTCTGGGTGTTTTATCCTGATGTCATCAAGGCTCATCTTCCTCACCTCCTCTCAGTCAAAGGCCTTCATCTAACTGGAAAGTAAATATTACATTGAATTCTTAATCCCAAATTAAAATGTAATGAATGTTCCTATATCATTGATCTGACTTACATGTAAAAAAAAGAACAGGAATATTTTGCTGTGGATATTTTTACTCTGTTGTACTTGGTGTAAAAATCTCTAAATGATGGAAATTCAAACACCACTCCTGATCCTGGGAACTTTAAACAACACTAGTTCCTGGGTCATTACATGACTCATCTCTCTCTGTAGAATTTATATTCATTTGTTTTATCAGGTACTGAGGTTATTGAAGTAATGACTGTGTGAAATTCCCTGACATAAATTTCTCTAAAAATCACCAAGAAAAGTCACTGCAAGAGCCACTCATCCCTTCACTGCAGACAGCAAGGATTCTGTAAAACAAAACTACTTAGAGCATCATGTACAACATCAGAATCATTAAATTTTTAAGTGAAAATAAAATGGAGCCATTCTTAGACTCTTCAATCTGTAAATCCATTGCCCCAGCTGAGTATAAGGATGAGCAATGCCATGGGATGGATTTTCATCCTAAACATTTTTGTGGACATCATTATATCAGCTGACAAAGGTTTGCTGAACAGCTGACAGGGATATACGGTCAGAAATATAGGGCCAGAAATATAGGGGAAGGAAAACTGAGGTGCTTGTGTGTGAAATGTGACAAATCAGCAATGTGAGACACCGGGGAACATTGCAAAGGGATATTTCCTGAAGTAGCATCATGCAGGAGAGCATCTCTGTCACAGGGGAGGATGGGGAGCCATGTAGGCATGGAGAGAGTCTCTGATCCAACTTCTCCAGCACAGTAAAATGCCTGGAGAGTGACAGCAATGCTGGGGAGAGGGAACTGTGCTCCAGGAGCACCTGGAGCCTCTGAGAAGTGTGTGGAGGGCACTGGAGTCTGTGCCAGGCCAGCAGACCCTCACCAGGGTCTGCCTTCAAAGAGACTTTGTGTTTCCATCAAAGCTTGGGTTTATCCCCACCCTGACTGTAGTGCTTCTCATCACCTGAGATCATTCCTTAAACTTTTGGCTCTTTTGGAAGAGAAAACATGAGAGAAAAGCTTGTTTTCTTTTCCTGTCCTATATGCGTCCATGGACTGGTTGCCTACTAGAAGTCTTGGTATTCCCTCCCCTTTTCCATCCTCAGAGATGCTTCCCTTAAAAATAAATCATCTTTGTGAATCTGCTCCATGAACAAATTGATTCCAGCCAGCTGTTTCCCAAGCACGGCCATAACTCCCTTTGAGCACCCCTGAGCATGCCAGCCCGACTGAGGATGAGAGTGTGCAACAGCCCCAAATCAAGGACTAGCATAGAAGGGGCACCAGGGTACCCTGCTTTTCACTTCTGATGGTCATTTCTACCAACAAATTCAGAAATCCATCCGTATGTCCTGCCCTCTGTTTCATGGCAGGTTCCTCCCACAGGTGCACCAGGGAGCTGGACACACAAACTGGAGCTCAGGAAATTCCAATTAGACATCAGCAAAGAGGTTTTTCACCATCAGTGTGGTCAAACTCTGGGGAAGAGACCCCAAAAGACTGAGTGAACTCCATCCTTAGAGAGATTGAAGCTCGACTAGCCATGGTGCTGAGCAACCTGATCTAAGCTGTTCCTGCTTTGAGCCCTCCAGATCCTTCTGGCCCAAACAACTCTGTGACCCTTGAACTTAAAGCTTATTTCCGATCAGCCAGGCCAGGCTCTGGTGAGCTGCTGTTTGGTTATGAAGGCACTGCCTGCTTGGCCAGGCAGCTCTCCAGGGCAGGGACCACATCCCTGTGTGTGTATGAGCAGCTTCTCTACTCAGGCAGGTCCTCAAGGCCCTGCCTCAATACCAATAATAATTATAAAGTGAAAAGAGAAAACACTATCACCTCTCACTAATGTGACTTTTTTTTTTTACAGCTAACTTTAGTTTTTGAGGATTTCAGGGCTATCAAAACAAGTCCAAGACCTTCTCCAACAGGCACTTCCATGAGATTCTAGCCTTCAGCACTGTGCAGTGGCACACACAGGGATGCTTGAGAATGACAGGCACTGGAAAATCTGAACTACCTGAAAACATCCTTCCAAGTCATCCCAAAATGCTTAAGGGCACCAGGGAAGTTACAAGGGTTGTGCTGTCACTGCTTTTTCAAGGAGGAAGCAGACTCCTGGCTCTGAAACACGTCTGAGGAGAACACCACCCTTTCAGTAGCAGAGGATGGATAGCTGTCCTGCTGTCCTGGCACAATCCAGACTTCTCTTATGAGATGACATGCTTCTTTATATCCCCATATGGATTAGGCTGCTATGGAATGTAAGGAAGTGTGTGGTTTCAGGGAGACATCACCCATGTCCTCTGCTTCCAGTGACGGCAAGGAGTCCAAGGCTTCCCTGTAACTGCATTTTGTTTGAATTTTACTTTGTCAAATATAGTCATGCAGTTTATATTCACTTTGCAGCGCCCTCAGCACCCAAAGAGGGCACATAGGGATCTGAGCATCTAAAAAGGTTGCAAATTCCTCAATCCATGCAAATTTGATAACAAGGCTGTATTCTTTACATCTTTCTCCAGAAAAAGCATGCAGTAGAATATAGGTTCCACCTAATCAAAATAATATTCACACTGTCCTGAAAGTGCTTTTCAAGACATTCTGAAAATCACTACATCACAGAAGCATCAATAATTTGTAGAATCACAGAATGGTTTGGGTTGGAAGAGACCTTAAAAACTATCCAGTTTCAACCCCCTTCCACAGGCAGGGACACCTTCCATTGCCCCAGGTGGCTCCAAGCACTGTCCAACCTGGCCTTGGACAATTCCAGGGATGGGGCAGCCACAGCTTCTCTGGGCAACCTGTGCCAGGGACTCACTTCCCTAAAAATGAAGAATTTTTTCCCAATATTCAATGTAAATCTACCCTCCTTCATTTTGCCATCCATTCTCAGCTGGTGGAAAACGCTTTGGATTAAATGACACAGAAGAAGAATTAAACAGCACTTGGTAGGATTGACTTGTGAGGAGATGAAACTGAATATAATCCAGATGTCAAGAAATTTTCTTCTTTACTCCCAGTAATTCATAACAAGACTGTCTTTAATGAGATTAAAATGAATGCTACAGATACAGGAATTGCTGTAGTGGATTGTTGAAGATTAATTCATTGCACTGTCTCAGTACAGCAACAGGACAAGCTCCAGGAAGTCACCTAATTAATATGATGCTGTGGAGCTAAGCAGAGACACAGCTTTGTCAAAAACAATGGGATTTTTTTCCTAAATCTGTATTATCATAAGTAGGACAGTCCTGCTATGTCACAAAAGTCCCTTCCTCCTCTGAGTACTGTTTAATTCTGTGCTCTAACAGCAATGTGTAGCAATGAGCTCAGTGTATTTTTTCACCAAAAGTGGATCAATTACCTCTAACCCATCTAGGACAGCCTGGAGATATCCTGGATATCGCCAGGATATCCTGAAGATCCTGCTCCATGGAGATGAAGCGCTCAAACCATTTCTCATACATTACCTTCTTCCACTATAGGTCAAATATTCAAAACTGAAGGCAGTTTTCAGTCAGTCTTAATTTATTTTAAGAAGAAATTTAGGAAAATTTTTGAAGGAACTATTGCTACCATTATGGCCTAGGTTTGAAAGGTTTTCAGACCTTCATTTCCCATGGGAAATTGTTGAAATTCCACCCCAAAATACCCCAAACAAACCTGATCTAATTAGAAGCTTAAAGGTCATATTTATGTTTCAGTGATTAATGTTCACAGCTTAATCATCTTCAGACTCCTGACTGGGAATGGCCCTTGACCAGTTCTAACTGCAAAGCTGAGCTTAGGAGCTGTTGGGGTCAGTCCTAGTTGACACAGGTCAAAATTGTGCCAGCAACTGTGCTAAACAGAGCAGAAACCACTGAGTTCCTGTGCCTGCACCTCAGCCTTATATCGTGTACCAATATAGACCCTGAAACCGATGACATTTATGTTCCTTGTCACCAAGATGCTTTGCAAAATTTCGGTCTGAATCAAAGGCAGGGCTGCTGCATCTGACCCAATCCCTGTGGTCTCAGAGATGTAATTCAGGAAATCACTTGTCAAAACTTTATTTCACCCTGTCCTTCTTGTACAGAACCAGCTCTTAGGTTATGGAGACTAATCCAGAAGAGAAACTGAGCAAAGAAAAATTGTCTCTTTTTATCTTTGGGACTGCATCCAAGGAAGAAGGGCCAAGGGAGGTGATTCTGCCCCTCTGCCCCACTCAGGTGAGACCCCACCTGCAGAGCTGACTCCAGCCCTGGGACCCAGCATCAGGAGGATGTGGAGCTGCTGGAACAAGTCCAGAGAAGGCCACAGAGATGCTCTGAGGGCTGGAGCCCCTCTGTTCTGGAGCCAGGCTGGGAGAGCTGAGGGTATTCACCTGGAGAAGAGAAGGGTCCGGGGGGACCTTGGAGACCCTTCCAGAGTCTAAAGGGGCTCCAGGAGAGCTGGAAAGGGATGCTGGATAAAGGCCTGGAGTGACCGGGCAAGGGGGAGTTGCTTCTCACTGCCAGAGGGCAGGGTTAGATGGGATATTGGGAAGGAATTCGTCCCTGTGGGAGTGGTCAGGCCCTGGCACAGGTTGCCCAGAGAAGCTGTGGCTGCCCCATCCCTGGAAGTGTCCAGGGTCGGGCTGAGTGGGACTTGGAGCAACCTGGGATAGTGAAAGTCGTCCTTGCCCATGGTGGGGAGGTGGAATTGGATGGTCCTTCATGTCCCCTCTAACCCAAACCATGCTATGTTTCTAATCATAAAAACTAGGCAAGACAAAAAACACCCAAAGGAATGAGCAGGCAGGGGTGTGAATCTGACCTATGTTCCCTCCCTGACTTCTGATCAACCCACAGTCCATGTCTCAAACACAACACTTCCTTTCTGCACCTGGTGGTCTCTTCATCTCTGTGGTGTTGAAAACCTGTTTCAGTCTGTGGAGATGTGGACTTTATTTAGTTGCCATAAAAGGTGCTCCTAGTGCCTTTGGAGACAGCATAAGAAGAGTCTACTGGCTTCTAGATTTTCTTCAGCTCTGTGCTGTGCCACACTTGCAATCACATGTGGCTGTCTCAGACATCCTCGGATAGTGCCAGACACTCATGTGTTGGCAAAGGAAGCCAAACCTCCTGGCTGGCCAGCTGAGCCTGTCCCCAGCCTTGACTGACTGCATAAATTTGGGGTTTAACCCTGGAGTGGAATCCCATCCCTTATTTACTCTCCACAGCTGTCTCCAGCCTGTTCCGCTGGAGCCTGGGATCAGCACTGACTCTTCCTGCACAGAACGGGCCAGGATTGAGTTACAGGCGCACACACACACACCCACAAGGATGTGAGAAGAAATAATCTAGACATGGGACTAAGGTTTAGGAAAACTTACAGCCTGTCTGAGGGGTCAAGGCCACTGTTTTAACTCTGTTCTTCCCCCCATCCTCCGGTTGGGTATCCACTCCCAGGCCCCGACTGAAGGTAAAAAACTCTAATTTTTCCTAAGTTCTGTCAAGTTTGCAGCATTCTAGTGCTGATGGGAAAGAGCAGGAGGTGAATGTTGTAGCTGGAGGCTTGCAGGGACTGCAAGGGTTTTTTTGGTAGATGCTTCCACAGAGAAAATAGAATTTATGTGGCTGATGCTTCCCTTCTTAAGGAATAGCCCTGATGAGCAAAGAGGAAGTATGAAGCAAGCAGAGGAGTCCAGAGGTTACTCAAGTTAATATTCCTTCCAACAGTGAGCAGTGAGAAGACAAAGGGAACAAAAAAGAAATTTTAAAAAGAGGGAAAACCCCCTCCTAATCAAAATGTTTTTCAGAGAAAAATGCATCAAGTTACTTGGACCTGATCATCTTTTCTGACCTTAACGATCATATGACTCTTAAGTCCCTGAAAAACCACATGCACATGGAAAGGGGCCTATGGACAGGGTTGGAAAAATGCTGCTTTTGTCCTGTTTGGAAGCTGCCCCGTGCCCTGCTGCTCGTGGTCTCTGGCAGCTGTCTCCTTGCTGAGGCTCCAGGTACAGCTGGAGGGCTCAGGGCAGCTCTGAAAAGTGATGCCTGACTGACAACTGGCAGGTGACTTCCCTTCAATGGACAAAGAAGGTGCCTTTCCTCCCTCCCACTTTTCCTTTTCTTCATTATTTTAAAAATCATAAATAATTTTTTTTTAAAAATTAAAAAAAAAAAAAAAAAAAGAGGCAAAAGAGGGAGAGAGAAAGCAGCAGGAAGGAAAGAGGTGTATGAAGATGTCCCATGGCAGGGGGCTTGGAATGAGAGGATTTCTAAAATCCCTTCCAACCCAAACCATTCTTTGATTCTAGGATTCTAAGATAATTCTTCATAAATGTGCTCCTATGTCTCAGGATGGGTCAGTTCTCCAAGCTTCACAAGGCTTTCCTCCTTACCCATGTTCAGGCACATGAACTGGGACCAGATTCCAAAACAAGCACAGAATCTATGAAACATCAAGACAGGGATGCATAATTTGGATGCTGAGGCTTATCCCCAGCCTTAAATGCTGATTATTTATGCATTAGAGAGGAATTCACCCTAGTTCAGGAAACCTCTGAAGATTCAGGGCAGCACATGGCCCTGTGCACGGACCAGTTCCCAGCCAAAATGGATGTTCCAGCACCTCACCCAGAGTATTGTTTACAGCTCTGGAAGGACATGGAGCTGTGGGAGCGAGTCCAGAGGAGGAGCCAACATGATCAGAGGGATGGAGCAGCTCTGATATGGGCAAAGGCTGAGAAAATTGGGATTGTTCAGCCTGGAGAAGAGAACATTTTGGGGTGACCTAATTGTGGCCTTCCAGCACCTGAAGGAGCCTAGAAGAAAGATGGAGAGAGACTATTAACAAGAGGAAGAAGTGACATGACAAGGGGCAATGGCTTCCAACTGAAAGAGATTAGATTAGATTAGATTAGATTAGATTAGATTAGATTAGATTAGATATTGGGAACAAATTCTTGTCTATGAGGGTGGTGAGACCCTGGCCCAGGTTGCCCAGAGAAGCTGTGGCTGCCCCATCCCTGGAAGTGTCCAAGGCCAGATTGGACGGGGTTTGGAGCAACCTGGGACAGTGGAAGGTGTCCCTGCCCATGGCCTGGAAAATTACTAGGGACAGAGCTTGAGAGGAGGTGACAGAGAACATACAAGACCAAACTCTTATTGCCTCTGTTGGACTCCCTCAATGGTTACTTTTATTAACTGTGATCTTTACTGCTCAACAGGAGCATAATGCCACTCAGTAGAGGTTGCACACTTCCCATGGGTTCTTCCCTACCAAGCCCCTAACAGTACTCAGTTTTCTTGAGAATTACAATCTTCATCCTACTGTCTCCTCCTTTTTAGTTCCAAGTATCACAAACTGGACAGGCCTTGGAGCAACCTGAGCTAGTGGAAGATGTCCCTGCCCATGGCAAGGGGTGGAACTGGATGACTTTTCGAGTCCCTTCCAACCCAAACCATTCCATGACACTATGGATGATGGTGCAGTCTCCTAAGCTGCTGTCATAAGTGCTGCACCATGCTCCTCTCCCCCTGAGCAGAGGCTGGCCCCTGTCTCCCCTGTCTCACGTGTCCCATTCCTGTTGCAGGTCAGGAGCAGCGGAGCCGAGCGCGTGCTGTGCTCAGGAGCTATGCTCTGCTCTGGCTGGTCAAACGGAACCAAGCCCGTCTTCCTCGGAGGTTTGGTCCCCTTCAACCAGCTATAGCAGTGTGGAAAACACCAAGCCATGAAGGTTTGCCTCCCTCTGCCTCAGCCCTTCCTTCTGGATGGATCTGCTGCCCCTCCAAATGTCTCCCAAGGTGCATCTGGGGATGAGTCATCTGAAAAGGTTTGGGATAGGATTTTGGGTTTAATAACCATCACTGCAAGTGTGGCTACTCCAGCATTTCCTTCGTCCCTGGAAGTGTCCAAGGCCAGGTTGGATGGGGTTTTGAGCAATCTGGTCTGGTGCAAGGTGTCCCTGCCCATGCCCAGGGCTAGAACAAGATGACCCTTAAGGTCCCTTCCAATCCAAACCATTCCATGATTACCACAGGCCCAAAATATCACATACAAAGTTGTTGGCTCTGAAACATTCAGCAGGTTTCTAACTCAATGTGGATCCACACAGCCATAACACAGAACCATTTTTATTTCCCTTCCCTATCAAGCTTGCATCCACCCCACCCCTTTTTGCTGAGAACTGCCAGTCCAAATAATCTGTAGTTATGAAAAAAAAAGGACAATACATTCTTGAAAACACTTTGTGTTCATGTGTCTTTTCTTCCTTGTTTAATGCAAAAAGGAGCTATAAATAACCACAATCTGCATGGCAAAGGTTTTTGACATCAGCTCTCCCATAGCCACTTAGCCCACGACACACACACCACCTCACACTTCTTTGTGCAAGGCATCTTCTCAATCTTCCCACCTGCACTACACAGCAGCAAATGAAGAAAAATAGCCAAATAACCTAAAAATGGCTTTGCTGATGGGCCCTGACCTGTTCTCTGAGCAGGCATTGAATTCAGATGTTTGACTTCAAACATCCAGCTCAGCCAATTGTTCCCCATCTTCACCCCAGCAAAAAGAATTCAAAGCTGTCAATAAATAAACAAACAAATGTATATCAAAATTAATTATCTGCATCATCCATGAAGTCCTAATGTTTTTTCTGGGTGGATGGGGAGGAGGCAGCATGGATGCAGCAGAATAAGGAGCAGCTTCAGTCTGGTCCAAAGCTGTTTGGATCTCTGTTAAGGACAGAAATGACACATCTTCCCAGATGCAATGGAACACAGCTTCATTTTTGTCAGGTCTCCACAGACAATGTTATTTGGAAGACCCAGACACACAGGGACAGCAGGGCATGAGGGGACAGTCTGGCCAGGATCATGTGTGTGACAGACAGAGCAAAGGACACCAGGTTTTAAGTCCCCATCACTCCTCGCAGGGGGTTTCTGAGAGGCAGGAAGAGTGTGCACATTGTGTGGGTTTGCTGGAACTCCTGAATCTAGAAGGTTTAGCAAATTCAAGTCAAAAGACAAATCGTTTCAAGGGTGATCAGGCTCTGGCACAGGTTGCCCAGAGAAGCTGTGGCTGCCCCATCCCTGGAAGTGTCCAAGGCCAGGTTGGATGGGGCTTGGAGCAACCTGGGGAGTGGAACCTGTCCCTGCCCGTGGCAGGGGAGTGGAATGAGTTGAGCTTACCAATCCAAACCATTCTCTGATTCTATCCCCAGGTTTCCCTCTCACTCCAGATTCACAGTTAAAAGGAGTATGTCATCCCTGGCAGTTCATGGATCTTAACCACCGAGATACCCCATTTCACAGTCCTAAATCCCTGGGCGTTTCTGAGCACTTTATGTAAACAGCTCTTTGTTTGACCTGGGGATGAGTCAAAAGGGTGAGGTTTTTTTTAACCTCTCATATCTGTCTGCACCTACACAACCTGGGTTTGCTCAGCACCACATCTATGCAAGGAACACTTGCAGGGCACAGCACTAGGCTGTGCAGTAGATATCCAGAGCCTCCCAACACTGGGCAGAACAAGCCCCAAAACAGCAGGAGAACCCTGGGGAGCAGCACATAAATGGAAATAGTCCCACGACTTAAAAAGTAAAAGAGATTTCAGCCAACTGTCTTGCCTAGTACCTTAGAGAAATCTTGTAAAAAATATGAGTACGCATGAAAAAGTTCACGTGTGTATTTGCTCAATAATATGAGGAAAAATAAAACGTGTAAAACACAGCAGAAATTAAAATTTAGTTTCTTGATGCGACGTTTCCTCTTGGAAACATCCTTTGCATTAAGGTAGCTTGGCAAAGGATATCCTCCCCATCTTCTGTTCCTCCTGCATTTCAGCAATTAATAAACCCAGAACTTCCAGCAAGAGATTTCTTATACTGCCATGTCAGAAGTAATAGAAAATACCAACAGCCATTAAAATAAAAAGGTCCTTTGAATACTCAAAGCTCATAATTATGTTTTATGGTGATCTGGAATGAAATATCTTGCATCACTAAGGACCAAAAATTCAGTGTCTTTCCCTGTTCAATTATCTTATAAAAAGAATGAAAAATGGTGGGGTTTTTTTCTGGTGAAATTTTGAGCCATTTTGGTCCACCAAGAATGTTTTGGAAAACAAGAAATAGCACCAAATGTTGAAATGAATGTGGTTGAGCTTTGTCTACCATGGAATGAGCATGGCAGGATAATATCTCACTCCTTCCTCTGCTGAGCTCTGTAAGACAAGAGCATCCATTGGATGTATTCCTGGCACAGCAGGAATTAAGGGGACTGTAGACAGCAGCATTTTCACACGTCACATTCATGATAGTCTCATTCTTGTTTCATTTCCTTTCATCACTGCTAAAGTGAATTTTTACACTGATTAATTGATGAAAACAACACTCTTCTATTGCATTTTATTAGTTAAACCATTATGGGGTAACAAGGATCAATGATGACTTAATTCAGGAAATAAATAATTTTTAGAAACAACCAAGTTCCTTTGTCTTCAGATTGTACAGAATTGATCCAAAATCTGTATACTTGAGACTTAAAGTCCAACAAACCTTAGAAACAGCCTTCATCAATTCTGCATTGAGCAAAACCCCTACTCACAGTAAATAAAAACTAGAGTGCAAATCTACCTTCAGAACTCCAGAGTATTCTGCAGAGTATGGGTGTGAAATAAAATGCAATTTTATTGGGCACTAATTGTCACAACTGTCAGTTTTCAAGAAGCACTGCATTCATCCCAAAAGCCATTTTTTTCCAGAGGAGATAAATATATATGTCTATATATTTACATTGAAAAGATTCAAAATGCAAGACTTTCGTAAGTGCAAGACATTATTTCAGTCTTTCAAAACCAGACACTGACCATGCAAAAGATTTTGAGCATCATTATCAAGAAGGGGATCACTGCTGGTGCTTGCTTAGCAACCTAAGAGCATCACTGTTCTCCCCTCTCTCTTCATAATTATTTCCTGAGGAAAAGGACCAAGACCCATTTCCTGACCCACTACCATTTATCTGCTCTTCCACCAGCCATATCCAGTCTCTCTCAGGGCATGAGACAATTTAATCCAGTTTAAAACCCCATTTTTTCTCCCCTGAGGGAACAAAGGTCACCTGCACAGATACAGAAAACCTCTGCCAGAAACAAAGAAAGAAAATAGGCCAGACAAGCAATCACTCCATCACTTGATTAACATTCTGGTTAGCATCCACTCCATAACCTGATCGACTTTGCCTGATGCAACTTTATGTGGTAAACCCCTGGTTGAATCCTTTGCAAACCAACTTCAGGCTGGGATGATGAGACATTTGGGTACTTTGCCTGCCTGTCTCCTTCCGTGTTTCACATGTAAGTTTTTTATCAGACATCAGATGTTGTACACCACAGAAGCCTTCTGATATCTGGCATCTCCCTCACTGCTGCTGTCCCAAGGGAACCACTTGGGCAGCAGGAGAGGCACAGAGGTCAAGGCAGTGGAGGGCGTGTCTCTGCAAGGATGGCATGAAGGTTTTTACAGGCTTTGGAAGCTGTAGGTAGGAAGAAGCAAGAGGATTTCTCTCTGTGGTGGAGGTGTTGGCACATTTCATTTTAGCATTTTAGTCTTCACAGTAAAAAAAAAAAAAAAGAAGAGGTGAAAAAAGAGTAAATTCAGCTACTGTCTTGGAAGAGCTTTTAGCAATTCCTTAATTGATTAAAGGGAAAAGAGTGTCCTTATAGTTGCATGTGTCAAACCTGTATATTTATACAGTCTTCCCACTGCTCAGCAGAGTGTGGCTTACACAAGTAATGTGAAGAGCAAACAGAATATCAACCTCTCATCACCAAGAACTTTTATTTTCTGTCCTCCAAAAGCTCCATGCTCTGACCCCATTTGTCTTGTTCCCACTAATCACATAGCCACAGATTGGTTTGGGATGGAAGGGACCTTCAAGATCAGCTTGTTCCCATGGGCAGAGACACCTTCCACTAGCCCAGGTTGCTCCAAGCCCCATCCAACCTGGCCTTGGACACTTCCAGGGATGGGGCAGCCACAGCTTCTCTGGACAGAGCCTCGCCACCCTCACAGGGAAGAATTTCTTCCTCATATCTGATCTAAACCTCTCCTCTG
The DNA here is from genome assembly GCA_013398175.1 of Climacteris rufus. Classification (NCBI taxonomy): domain Eukaryota; kingdom Metazoa; phylum Chordata; class Aves; order Passeriformes; family Climacteridae; genus Climacteris; species Climacteris rufus. Next base: position 145,520 of record VZRZ01004123.1, on the reverse strand, counting down.
TCAGCTTAAAACCATCTGCATTTGTCTCACCACTATCTGCCATGTAAAAAGTTGCACTCTCTTTTGTATAAGCCCCCCTCAAGTACTCAAAGGCCACAAACATTCAGAATTACACATTGGTTGAAACACAGGACCACAATTCCTTTTCTAGTCCCAGCTGGGTTCAGCACAGCCTGTCCAAAAAGAGCTTCTAAAAACAGCAGGGGTGGTCCACTCTGTCTGGCACAGACCTGTTAACTTTGCTCTTGGATTCATGGCATCAGCACAGAAGGACCAGATTAAGAGGCATCTTTCAGGTTAAAATGAGACAGAGGACTTTTGTCACCCACCCATTGTCCCCACTCCATCTCCATGAGGCCAAGGCTTGGAGAACTAAACCTTCAGCAGTGGCTATTCTCTGAAATCCCTCACTGGGATAGTTCTGGAAACTTCACTACACTGTGGTTAGAATTTGCATATGATTGGAAAAAATGATGAATTTCCATTACTTAAAAAAAAAAAAAAAAGGAAGTCAAATTGAACCCCAGTGAGGTGAAAGGGCTAAAAAATCAGGAGTGATTGCTCTGCAAGAAACAAAAAAGAAAAAATAGAAACCTGACTTCTTAAAATGAGGTGGTTCTGGAAACATTCAAGTTCAAGTTGAACGGGGCTCTGAACAGGGCTCTGAACAAGCTGATTTAGTGGAAGACGCTGCTTGCTGCAGGAGTGTTGGACTAGATGACATTTAAAGGTCCTTTCCAACCCAAACTACCCTATGATTCTATAATTTTATGATTCTGTGACGAATGAACAAAATCTTCAGATTTTACCTGGCAGTGGGGAAATGGTCACAGTAGAAAAAAAGTTTATTTCTGCAGGCTGCCCTATCAGACCTGCCTGGCAGCCCTGAGTTTAAGCCCTGGGACAGAGGTACAGGGAGTGCCTTGGTGAGAAAATTAGTTTCCTAAATTTAATTTGTTTTGGAAGCAGCGGGTGGTGAAGCACAAGCTAAGGGCTGGATTTGGGGCACATAACACTGACTTCTCAATGCTCCACAAATGCCCCCTTCCTAAAACATCGCTTTGGAGTTCATTTTCTCGATGTTGACTTCCAGCTACTGCATATCAGATATTGATCATGCAAAAGACATGTCAACCACTGGCAGCAACCACAGTGGATGTGTGACTGTGATATCCATTAGCTGTGCTTGGAAAATGCAGGCATGAAGTAGGAGATGATAATTTCTACTGCAGCAGCTGGAGAGGAAGAGTAGAGGTATCTAACAGAGGAAAAAGATTACATTCACTCTTCTATCATGTCTCCTATGTAAAGAATCAAGGGGTAGGAGATTGGTGCAGTGACTTCATAGAATCATGGAATGGTTTGGCTTGGATTGGAACCTATAAGAACCATCCAGTGCCACCCGCTGCCATGGGCAGGGACACCTTTCTCTAGCCCAGGTTGCTCCAAGTCCCACCCAGCCTGACCTGGAACACTTCCAGGGATGGGGCTTCCCTGGGCAACCTGTGCCAGGGCCTCACCACCCTCACAGCCAAGAATTCCTTCCCAATATCCCATCTAACCCTGCCCTCTGGCAGTGGGAAGCCATTCCCCCTTGTCCTGTCCCTCCAGGCCCTTGTCCAAAGTCCCTCTCCAGCTCTCTTGGAGCCGCTTTAGGCACTGGAAGGGACTCTAAGGTGTCCCAAGAGCCGTCTCTTCTCCAGGCTGGTGGTGGATGGATCTTGTTTGGACACCAGGTGCCCACCAAGCTGGTCTATCACTGCCCCTTCCCAGTGGCACAGGAGAGAGAAAATAACATGGGAAACAACCCCTAGGTTGAGATAAGGCAGTTTACTAAAGCAAAAGCCAGTTTTCTTGTGCATAAGCAAAGAGAAAAAACAAATATTTTATTCTCTACTTCCCATTAGTGAGCAATGTCCGGTCACTTCCTGGGAAGCAGGGATTCAGCACATAGAGTGGTTGCTTTGGAAGGCAAATACTACAAAAAATTAATGCTTCCCTTCCTCTTCCTTCCCTTAGCTTTTATATCTGAGATGACATCCCATGGTATGGAATATCCCTTTGATTAATTTGGGTCAGCTGTCCTGTTTGTGTCCCCTCCCAGGATCCTGCCCACTCCCAGCTTCCTGGTGGCGAGGGAATGATGGGGAGAAAGCGCTGATGCTGTGCCAGCCCTGCCCAGCAGTAGCCAAAATTCTGGTGTGTTTCCAACACCTTTCCAGCTCCCAATGCACAGCACAGCACTGGGAGGGCTGCTGAGGAAAATGAACTCCAGCTCAGCCTGACCCAAGACAAGGCTGAACACCCCTGGCCCTCCCAGCCTCTCTCCTGAGCAGAGGAGCTCCAGCCCTTGGAGCATTTTCGTGGCCCATCTCTGGACTTAACCAGTTTGAAGAGGACCTCTGAATTTGTATGACCCAACCGTCCACTTATAGCATGATTTAATTAAATTAAACTAGAATTAAACTTCAGTGTTTAACCAGAGTGCTCAGAGCCTTGTCACATCAAGTTCTGAATTTCTTACAGATCACTACTGGTCTCAGGCTCAGTCTAAACCTAGAAATCTAACCCTCCACATTGCAGAGTGGGTGACTGTGTGCAGAAAGAAAAGTGCCGCTGTATTTATAGGCATTTATAAGGATATGTATTCAAAAGGAAGAAACTGCGTCCCCTAAAACAAGAAAAAAATAAGTAAATGTCTTTCTACTTACAAATAAAAAAACCCCCTTAGTTTACAGAAGTATCATAAACTGACAGTGATTGAAAAAATGTTTAAAGTATTTGGAGTTATCTGCCAGTTCTTTTTTAATTTACAACAAGCTCAGTCAGGACTCCAGAGCTCCAGCACTTGGATGTTCACTCTGGCTGCCCCATCCCTGGAATTGTCCAAGGCCAGGTTGGACAGGGCTTGGAGCGACCTGGGATAGTGGAAGGTGTCCCTGCCCATGGCAGGGTCTGGAACAAGATGATCTTGAAGGTTCCTTCCAACCCAAACCATTCTGTGATTCTAAGACACTGTTTGAGGGGAGACAGTGTCATCAATGACAATACACTCAGATATGGGTCCCCAAAGAATCTCAGCTGGACAAAGTACTTAAACAGCAACTTAATCTCAAGAAAGCTTTCAGCAGAGCCAAGATAAGGGGTAGATTTCGTTTCAAAATGCCTTTGATAATCTTTAATTTTTTTGTTTATTTGTTTCACTAAGTCTTTGTTAGTGTCCCAGTTTCAAGATTCTCTAGCTAAGAGAAAGCTACGTGTCAGAATAAAACAAATCCCATGGGGTAAATTCTAATCTCACGGGGAAAATCTTTTTTTTCTTTTTTTTTTTTTCTTCACTTCAGAGCATTAAGAATCATGAAATAATTATTTGACACTTGGAAAAATGTCAAAACCAGAAATGTGAGAGTTTTCTTTGCATAATTCAGACCTGGTAGAAGCATTTCAAGAGGCGTATTTTCTCCTCAGACCACCACATCTTGCCTACGACAATTGCAAATAAATGCACTCATGCCTCGATACAAACCATGGAAGGTTTATTTTTTTCACCATTGCAATGTCGTGGTGCATCAGCGGTGTTTGAATGCTCAACTATTCACCTTTCCAGTACCTAAGCAACCCAAACCACTGACGCATGTAGGGTAGACAATTTAGGGTCAGGTTGGTTGAACCTGACCTTCCGCTGCCTTATACACTTTTTAGAACTTTTTTTTGCTTCTAAAATTGGAAATTTACCTGACCCACTTTGAATGGATATTTCAGTAAATGGCATTAGAGAAAACCCCTTCTGAGGGAACCATTTCCTCTAACCTGTACAACTCTAACTTGAAGAGGGAAACTGAACTATACATTTAATTTCTGAAGCATCAGCATCTTTTAAACAAGCGGATGTGGGTCATGGGTATCCCAGAAACACCAAACTAAATTCTACCCTTATTTACATCATCCTCTGGATGGCACAAGGTGACTAAACTTTGGACTTAACACATAAATATTAAGCAAGTGTAAAAAAACCCACACCCTTTCTGCTTCATTTTCATGAAAATACCACCAAAATTAAACCCGAGGAAAGTCCTGATCAGCAGACCAAGGCTGTTACCCTGAGGGTTGCTTTATGGGGCACATCTGAGCTACTTGTAATCCACTGCCAGAGCAAAGTGATGAGACTAATTTCCTAAAAAATATATGTTAGAGAATAGACTTGATGTTGTAGAATAATAGAATTTCATATCACAGAATGGTTTGAGTTGGAAGGGACCTTGCAGCTCATCCAGTTCCAACCCCCTGCCACAGGCAGGGATACCTTCCACTATCCCATGTTGCTCCAAGCGCCATCCAACCTGGCCTTGGACACTTCCAGAGATGGGGCAGCCACAGCTTCTCTGGGCAACCTGTGCCAGGGCCTCGCCATAATCACAGGGAAGAATTTTTTTCCTAATATACAATCAAAATCTACTCTCTTTAGGTTTGAAGCCATTCCCCCTTGTCCTGCTACTCCATGCTCTTGTAACTAATGTCTGTCCATCTTTCTTGTAGGCTCCCTTTGGAGTCTTCACCTCCTCCTTTTTAAAACGTGAGCCCCTTTGTCAAAAATCTCTCAGAAATTCAGTTTACAAGGAACATCCATGTCTATGTCCATCTGTGTGTGTCTATTGCCCACCTAATCTCCAGGAATTTCACTGGAAAAGATGGCAGTACCTGGTTTATCTCATCTCATCTCATCTCATCTCATCTCATCTCATCTCATCTCATCTCATCTCATCTCATCTCATAATTCATTACAATCAGCATCTTTACCTGGGGAGATGAAGCCTGGGAGACTTGAGCCTACTCCTCTCTTGAGTTTCTAGTTCCTGGTCCAATGTAGAATTAGAGAATCATTACAGTTGGAAAAGCTCCCTAAAATCATAGAGTCCAACCATTAACCCAGCACTGCCAAACCCACCACTAAACCATGTCCCCAAGTGCCACATCCACACATAAATGATTTATCCAAAATTTTCTCTTTCTTTGCTGCTGATTGATGTAACTATAGAGCTCTGAGCTCTCAACAAAGAATGCTAAAAGATGCACAAAAGCACCCTGTCCCAGAGCATCCTATAAATCCCAGTGACCGAAATACTGACTGGAGAGCTATTGATTTAAATCCCTGAAAGCAGATGAGGGGAGTGAATGCAAACATCTCTCCTCGCAGGCAAGGTCTCTTTCAGTGTCAAGCCTGCAGCTTTTAATGAGCATTCAGGGCTTATCAACGCATCTGCCAAAGGAAAAAAATGTCAAAAACAAGTCAGAGCAAAAACAGTGATCCAAAGTCACAAGGGGACACAGTCTTGAAGCAGCCCAACCTCTACTGATCTCCAACGTCCTTAAAATGTCTTAGTGAAAAATCTAGAAAAATAACCTTGAGGGGGAGAAAGGGATCCTGAATGTCATCATGTCCCCCCCGTCTCAGCTTAAGGCCATTTCTTCTAGTCCAGCCTCCTGCCATGGGCAGGGACAGCTTCCACTGTCCCAGGTTGCTCCAAGCCCCATCCAACCTGGCCTTGGACACTTCCAGGGATGGTGCAGCCACAGCTTCTCCAGGCAACCTATGCTTGTGTGTCATTTTGCATCTCTCAGCCTTCACAGAGTTTCTCTGGAACCCTTCTGTCCTTTCTCTAACTTTGGAACAGAAAGTTTAACTATATCCATCTGACTTCCCAAAGTCCTTTCCTCAGGACCAAAATACTGTCTCGTAGCACAAGAGAAGTAAAAGGAAAGCAAAATGAAAAGGTGGCAAGCTCAAAACAAAGTTCACTGATTTTTTTTTCCCTATGTGGAGAGTGGCTGAATTTTAGGAACACATTATCACCAAGCATTCTGATCAAAAGTGACATATGACACATGAGGTGTAATCATGAATAAAAATAGCCTAATTCAGAGAAGAATTGAGCTTGAGCTGGGACACAGCTCCTCAGACATCAAGACAAATTACAGCCCATGGGAAGAATATGAGAGCAGTTTGATGGTGGCCAGTTGTCCAACATCTGCCCAAACTGGGATGAAAAGACATCAGACTGACCTAGGAGCAAGCAGACCCAATCTGTGCAGCAATATTTGGTTTTGATACCTACAGCAGCCCAATTTAAAACTGAGTAGTTTGCACCCACGAATTTGCATTGTGTACCAATGTTTTTGTGGTTTTCTCAAATCATCCTTGAGTTTTGTTACCACTTGAGTGACATGGCTGAGGGAATGACATCATCTACAGATCTAAGATATATCCTGTATTCCACCTGTGTTAATGGAACCTATACACATACACTTCTTAATTTAGGTTATGGTCAGAAACCACAGTTAAGGCTGGGAAAAAAAACACGTACTCCAGATTATCTAGGCCAGCCCAGAAGCCCTTATAAGAGGTCCAGCAGCAAATGTGCCCAGACACCTTCAGCTCAGCAGAGCCCAGCATAAGCATCAGCCTCAGTAAGAGGAGAAAGGAAGATGTCTCCAACTCCTTCTGCTTCTCTGGTAAGAACTTCATTTCTGGGTTTATTTTCCCCCAAGTTTGACAGAGATGTATTTAAATTCCAATAGATGGAATTGGGACCTGCACCCACTTTTAAAATATTTGTTTAAGCCATTAAAAATTGGAAATAACTAAAATGTGAGCATGTTTATGATACTGTACCTTAGAGACATGGGCTACCACAGCATACTCTGAGGCAAGAAATATATTGAAAACTCAACACTGGAGTTTCTTTTTTCTTGTTATATCCTTTCTGCTATCTTCTCTATTACATTATTTTCTATAATTTAATATTTTTGAACTGCCAAATTACAACTGGGTGTATACTATACCTGTCAGCACTGTAAGAATCAGTTAATGAGAGCAAAAGTGATACATGGTATATTTTTCCATAATTACTCCAAACTGCAGTATAGTCTTTAACTACCAGCTAGGCTGACTGTGGATGAATTTCACATCTGTCTTGTGTCCTAAATGTACCAATTTTCTCCAGCTCAAACTCCTGCTCCTCATGCTGATGGCCGTGCTGTCAGCCAGCAGTGCTGCCCACAGGAAGGTGATCAAGGCTGGGCCCAAGCCAGAGAGCCTCTTCAAGCAAGAATCTGCTGGATGCCCAACCCAAAAAGACTCAAAATTCCCCCAAACTGTGAGAGTCAACATCAGCATCAGCAACACAAACCAGGACACCAAAGTCAGTCTGGATGTCAGCAGCCGCTCTCTGTCTCCGTGGGATTACAGGTATGATCCCTGTCCCCATAGCCTGGAAACACACTGGATGCCCTGGCCAGGAATGATGCCAAGGCTTAGCCCACATCTCTATTTTCAGTGCTTCACAGCTGAGAGATTTTGCAAAATATGAGGGTACCCACAGTCCATATAATTATTTTTGAAAGAGAACCATTAAAGAAAGCAGCACAGAGCAAACGTGTGGCCTAGGTCATACACAGAAGGCAAAGCAAATAACTGTTATAATTTAATTAATTTTTTCGTATACTCAGGCAAGTTTCATCTTCAAAAGCATTCTTTACCTAAGACATCATAAAAAAATACTCTCAGAGCGTTAATATTGCACCAAATTCAATGGTGGTTTCATAACATCAGCATCAACGCTTCATGTTTTGGGGAGGATCTGAAGGTTTTTGGATCTGTTAGTTGGAGCAACATGTTGGGAAGCTCAAATAATTTCTGATCAGTCTTTCAAAGTCAGTGCCTGCTTGAAGCAAGCCCTTTGCAAAGGCAGTTGCATGCAGCCTGGCATGCTTGTCTTATATTTAAAAATGTCCGGTATTTAGTTACTTACACTTTATTTCCAAAAAACCTACAGCCTTGGAGGTTTTTTGGGTTTTTGGACCACTGCTCTCCCTCCATAGGCAATATACCCCAGGAGGCACAGGACTAGGAGCCCATAGTTATCCAGACTATCATGCCTTTGGGTTCAGATTTCCCCTTTCCTGCCAACCCACAGGATCGACGAGGACCACAACCGCTTCCCCCAGGCGATCGCGGACGCCGAGTGCCGCCACACCCGGTGCGTGAACTCGGAGGGGCAGCTGGACCATAGCGTCAACTCCGTCCCCATCATGCAGGAGATCCTGGTCCTCCGCAGGGAGCAGAGGGGCTGCCAGCAATCCTACAGGCTGGAGAAGAAAATAATCACTGTGGGCTGCACCTGTGTCACCCCCTTGGTCCAGCACCAGGCCTGAAGGGAGCCGGTGGAAGAGCAAGGAGACTTCCTTGCATAGAAATAGAGTGGCCTGATTCAGCCCCCACAAAGCTGAATCAAGCTATAATGATCAGCTGGAATATATCAGAATATATTGAAAATTAATAGGTTAAAAAATTTCATATATATTCCTAAAAAAACTTGGCTTCCATGAATCCAGAATCCAGGCACCTTCATGTGCCTGGCTGAAAAGTAACGGGAACGCTACCCATCTTTAGTTTTTATTTTGAAATGTCTATTTATGTAAATCTATTTATGCTGGTGGAAAAAAAATAGTAATAATGTATTATCCTAATGTATTTTTTTAAGAATTAAGATAATATTTATTTATCTTTGTGTAATAAAAAATCAGTGAAAAACTCTTTAGTATTCTCCTTTTTTTTCTAAAGAATTCTTCTTGATAAGGCAAGAAATCCCTCAGTCATGACCATAAAAGAGATTTACATGATGCTAAAGCCTCAAATTCCCTTGATAACATCTACCTCTGCTGCAGTAGAATGTAAAGCCCATAGAAAAATATTAGGGAAAACACAAATTTACCAATAGAGAATCTGATACGTGGAGGAAAATTATTTATGAAGTGGCTCCCAAGAGATTCACATTAAAGACAGACAAGCAAAAAAAAAAAAAAATTCTAATGGGTAAGCATCCAGTTATCCACCTAATTATCCAGTTGGGAAAGGATTTGTAAGGATGGGTTCAATACAACACTTTGAATGCTTCTTTGGGGGGAAAGAAATTCCCTCCCCTAAAACAGGGAGTGCATTTCCACTGCTGAACTTTAACTTTGCTCCAACATCATCTGTGAATCTCAGCCCAGCCCATTTCAGCCCACTCTCCGTGGAGCAGAGACACCACCTGGGTACACTTGGGAAAGCCCACGAGAGAGTCAGGTGGATGATGGAAGCAATTAACCACGTCTTGCTGATTGCAGTCATGATTTTCTCTGTGTTCGTGTCCTTCCAGCACATTTTTTGCCAGCTGCCAAGGTTTCAAATGTGGAGCACCCTGACACAGCACTTGAGCTGCGGTTGGATGGGGTTTGCGTAGGTGAAGGTCTTGCACAGCAGGTGGGTTTATTTAAAGCACACTTGGGTTAAAAGTACTCTGATGAACATGTTCCATGTTTCAGAGGGCAGGCTGGCTGGCAAAGATGTGGGTGTTTTGTTTGCTGCTGTCTTGGGGAGGTGCGGCCCTGCTCAGGCACTGGCAAAGTGCCCCTGGCAAAGGCAATGCAAGCACAGGACTTGTAGAGATGCCCCTTTAGTTACCTTCAAACATGGATATAACTTTGTCCATATGTAGGAATCTAGGAATATGTGTGTGATCCTAACTAGTTTCTGACCTTGTCTCCAGTTGTTCTTCCTTAAGGTCTCCTGCAGGTCCTGAATTTCTCCCTAGATGACTGTCTCATGAATATTAAGCATAGGAACAGATTAAAAAAAAAAAAAAAAAAAAAAACAAACCTCAAATCCAAAAACCATCAAGGAAATCTCATTCTTTGAGGTTTTCAAAGATTTATATTAATATTAGCCTAGGAAGATTGAAACAGAACTGTCTTGTCCATTAGATAATCTCAATGTCCTACCATTCCTAGAGGGAGTTTTGTCAAATTGTCTGTAATTAGCATAAGTAACTTTTAACAGTTAAAATCATGGAAAGTCCAACCCTTTCTTCTCTGGGAGTGATGTGCCACTAGCTGGAGTTGGCACATCATAATGGGGACTGGTTAGAAATGCTGAGAGAACTGCTGAGGTGGAAAAACTCAGAACCAGGTCAGAGAGAGATGACACAGCTGGAGCTTTGAAATGCCAACAGCTTTTTGCTGATGGGCTGCACAGAGCAGCATCATCTCATGGAATGGTTTGGGTTGGAAGGACCTTAAATGTCATCTCATTCCAACCCCCTGCCATGGGCAGGGACACTTGCCACTAGATGATGTTGCTCCAAGCCCCATCCAACCTGGCCTTAGTGAAAATAATTCAGTCTCCCTACCAGAACCATGATTTTCCTTGGACCATTTTCCAACCCAACTAAATCTGTTCCTCAGGACAGAACCATTTTTTACTTATTTGACCAACTTCATACTCACACCTACAAGCTGCTTGGGTGTTGCATATGCTCCTGCAGAAGCAATTAACAGGTTAATTAATCACCCAGATTTGTGGGAGCTGAGGACTGTTTTCTTTCCTACTTCAAGTTTTCTCCTAACTCCTGGCACTATGAACCAAGAGATTTTCCTTCACTGATTTCCTTCCTTGCTGTGTTCAGCTGAAAAGGTGCAGAATAATCCCAAACCAATGGACCCTGCCAAGCGTCACCTAATCAGTGTCCTTATTTTTCTACAGTCAATAATGATCACAATGAGAGACCAAAGAGGGCTCCTCTTTCACCCTTGCACAGCTCTCTTCAGTTTGAGGAGAAACAAGGCTGTTTCTTGTTTTCAAGAGTTTCAGTGTAAATTTCTGCTAATTTAATGCCCTTAAATGATATTGTCATGGGGGGGGGGGGGTTTGGAATTGCTGCAAAACCCTCTCCAACATAAATCCAACATAAAAGTTTCCAGTTGAGCACTGCTCCCCATCTCCGTTTCATGTCAGTTTGCAAAATCTGAGCAGCAGTGGCTTGGCAACAAGATTTCTTGGCAACCTGGGAGTAAAGCCCTCCAGAAAGGGAAGTTTGAGATTGGACTTTTGCAAATAATTATGCTCTTTGTTGTGACTTATCAAAGCAATCTGAATAGAAACAAGAAGCTTGTAAAAGGTGATGCAGATTCAGCTGTAAGGAGGCCAAGAACACAGGTTTCAGAAGTCTGAAATAAAAAGCCACACTGAAAAATTATAGAGTCAAGTTAGAGAGGAGATAAACCACCTCTATTAATTTACCAGAACCTTGATCATGATACAAATATATTGTGCTTACTAAGAATGCAGATAAAACAGAAACATGATGTTATGTACTGCTTTTACTCATTCATAGGAAGCTGTGCCCAGAAAAAAAAAAACATTTTGTAAGTCCATGTGCCCCAAAGAGCATCAAACGTATTTTTACTATTTTGTTGAAGTTACAGAAAAAATGTAGAAATCTGAGCTACTGTGAGGAAAGAATAAATAAATAAAAATTTACACAGAAAGCAAGAAGAGATTTCTCTAAAGATCTGAGGACTTGAACCTGCTACCACTACCTAGCCCTGGAAGTATGCAGAATAATTAGAAAAGATAAAAAATGCTTTTACTCATAGAATATCCTGAGTTGGAAGGGATCCACAAGGATCATTGAAGTCCAACTCCTGGAACTCCTCTTTGTGAGCAGCAAAGGCAGAAAGTGTAGTTTGTGTCTGGTGCTGAGCCTGGCTGGCATCTTCTCAGTTCCTGAGAGCCAGCACCAGCACGAGCCCCATCCCCACCAACAGCTCCGCTCTGCCAAGCAGCACCAGACAATCACAGGCATTTTAAGCAGGTTTGGGATTTTTTTGTCACTGCCTTGTAACAGTGCTGTAGAAAATGCAGACTCAGCCCACTCATCTGGATTCTTCTTATGCACAAGGTTAAAAATAATATCAAAGGAGTAAAAGGAAGAAGGGGATGGAGACAGAGATTGTGGTATTATAGAATGGCTTGGGTTGGGAGGGACATTAAAGATCATCCAGTTCCACTCCCTGCCACGGACAGGGACACCTTCCACTAGACCAGGTTGTTCCAAGCCCCATCCAACCTGGCCTGGAACACTTCCAGGGATGGAGCAGCCACAGCTTCTCTGTGCCAGTGCCTCACCAGCCTCACAGGGAAGATCAAGGCAATTCTCCCCGTGATGGTGACATGGGAACAGGTTTCTGGTCTGGTCTCTCTGGCCATCTCCAGAACCTGCAGCTGATACAGAAACTCACCCCATCATATATATCCATCATGTTAGCACCAACCCACAGATCCCCACAGGACTGACCAGAAAATTGCTCATCCAGAGAACTTCTGGACTGATAAGAAAATTGTTCATCACCTTAAAATTTTGTCTGTAGTGTCAAACCCTCAAAAAACCATGTCAGCTTTCCAGGCATTAACCCACTGGCTTACCAAACACAAATTATTCTTGGGTTGTTTCAACCTTTTAGGTTGCAGGTCTTGCGTTCTTTATGCATTTAATTTTGCACACTTTTGAAAGCAGCAATTTTTGTGGAACCAGCTGCTCTGACCCGTAGTCCCTTCGAACATTCCCAGGAACATCTGCCTGTGGTCAGGAGTCCAAAGGGGCCTGAGATATTTTCTGGTCAATACATTCACATGTCACAGCACAGGACTGGGAAAGGCATCTACTTGTGCTGACATCATTGCTGTGCCCCCCAGCCCATGGCAATGCAGGGGGGTCTGCACTGTGTTCCATCCAACATCCCACAGGAGCTGCCACAACAGGCACAGCCAAGGGGAGCAGTGAGCAAGGAGCAGGGAAAGGAGGAGGTTAGTGAGAGGAAATCAGAAGAGAAGAGGAATAGGAAGGGCCACGAGGCTCAGATACCAACCTGTGACTGGAGGCTGCTCAGCCCAGCAGGTTACAAGGAGACACTGTGGCACTGCTGTTACACCCCCAGCTGTCTTCCCCTCCTGGTAAAACAATCCAGTCCCTGAAGGCTGCTCCAAGCCACATTTCAGAGCCAGAGGTGCCCAACAGGGCACCCAGGGTCTGGGTCCATTGCAAAGGGAACAAACCAAGCAAAGCCTTCAGCAAAGGCTGTGAACTGCACTTGCTCTAGGTGATGATATGACTGTGTTCTTTACAAGAAGCATTAATTTGTTTGTGTTCTCTGATTCATAGAATCACAGAATGTTTTCTGTTGGAAGGGACCTCAAAGCTCATCTAGGTTATTAATCTAGAAATTAATAGATTGCTGGCAGTGAAAGCCAGCACCTAAAGCTTAACCAGGGTTGTATTTACAACCAGCTGCACTCGAAGAATGATTCCATTGGAAGGAAACAAACCCCACGTACAAGCAATGCCTCCCTGAGTGGCGTGTGGTTTGCAGTTGAGAGCTCTGGCTGCAAAACCTCACAGCCCACAGGTGAGACTTCCCTAATAAGACAACTGTGTATTTTCCTAATCAGCTGCTTCATTTTCCGTCCAGTTAGGACAACTCTTAGGGTACGCTGGTGGGTGTTTAGGAGCATCAGCACAGGGTGCACGCTGCCATGGACCCAGTGTCAAAGTAATTATGACCGAGAAGAGAGATGCAGGGTAGTTTTTTCTCCCTGCAAAACAAGTGAGGGTAACCCCACGAGTCAGGTCTGTCAAGAGGGAGAGAAGTAGGTCAGGAGTAAGAAGCAGGTTGCGATTTCCTGGTCAGCGGTTACTGTAAGAGCAGAGCTGGTGACACACGAGAGCGAGCAGGAGACGCCTCCCTGGGTTTGCTCGGCACCACATGAAGAGCTTGGTGGTCATAATGAAACAGCTGCTGCCACAAAGGAGTGCAGATGCCTCTAACTGAATGAGATGGTTGCTCATGGGCTGTTGAATTCGCTCCCAGTGACCCACGGCGCACAGAAAACCCCTGACTCAACAAAAGAGCACCAGAGGAGTCATCACAGAATCACAGAACCACAGAGTCATAGAAGCATGGAATGGTTTGGGTTGGAAGGGACCCCAAAGACCATCTCATTCTACCTAGGATCACCTTCCCCTAGCCCAGGTTGCCCAAAGCCCCATCCAACCTGGCCTTGAGTCCTGGCCCAACAACTCACCTCACCTACCCTGGGGAGGAAACCCAGGGTCTACCTGCACCAGGTGGGTCTAATTTAAAGCAGTTTCTGTGCAGTCAAAATGAAATACAAGAATTCTTGCACAGGTCTGTCCTGATTTAAATGAAAAAGGAAATGCAGGCTTAAAACCTCCCCCAGCAGAAAACAAAGTCAGAGAAAGGTTTGAGAGTCTGGCTCAGCTCTGGATGAAAGACGAGTAGTGCCAAAAAAACCAACATTGCAGTAGCTTGATAAAATAATAAATAGTTATACAATCATGGAATATCCTGAGGGACACACAAGAATCAAGCCTAACTCCTGAACTAGCCTTGACAGGCTGTGCTCCTTGTGCAACAAAGGGAGGAAAAGGGCAGTTCCTCCATTCCTAAGGTAGGACACCTCAGCTCAGCAGGAAACCATGCCCTGCAGGTACAATTCCTGGTTCCCTTGATGTGGAGGGATCCTCATCCACCACTTTAATCCCAGCCCCTGTTATTTAGCTGGCTAAAGAGTGGTGAGATTAAGACATCTCACATCTCCCTGCATTCCTGCTCAGCCAACCATTCAATAGGGGAGGAGGTTGATTGTAAGGATGATGCCTTGTTTGGAAGGGGAAAGGACAGGCCTTTCCCAGCCCTCACAAACCATCCCAAAATCCAGCTGCAGCCCTGCAAATCTCCTGTTTGTTTCCCCACCATCCCTAGAGACCATCCCAAAGGTCTGGAGAACCTTGTTCCATTGCCTCTATTGCCTGCAGAACCTCCCTTCACTTCTTTCAGCCTCTTCCTTGCATCTTTTCATGTATTTAGGCTGCAAGTTCTCTTCTGCTCCCTCTTACTCATCTCACTCCACCGGAAAATGCCTGATCTTTGCCAAAATCTTTCAGTGCTACTGCAGCACAAACCCATTTTCTGCATCTGTTTTCATTCTGAGCTACCATAAAAAAAAATTAAATAAAATATGATTTTTATTCAGCAGATAAGTTATTGAATAAATACACATTACATTTATCAATTTTTTTATACTCTGGGCACACACAGAGTCATAAATACAGCCATAAATAGAAGACATAAATAGAAATATAAACATCTGTTGATTCTTTACCATTTTAACACTCAACAAGAGGACTCAATTATCTCCCAAAATGTTCTGCAATAAATTAATTGCTGTTCCCCATGGAGAAGCAGTGAC
Source organism: Climacteris rufus (assembly GCA_013398175.1). Taxonomy (NCBI): domain Eukaryota; kingdom Metazoa; phylum Chordata; class Aves; order Passeriformes; family Climacteridae; genus Climacteris; species Climacteris rufus. Next base: position 130,375 of record VZRZ01004123.1, on the reverse strand, counting down.
AGAAACCCAGAGTGTGGTGACAACCAGGCCTGGTGGCACCAATGTCTGGCTGACACTAATAATACCCCGATGAGCAGGAATGGCCAGAGAATGGAAAGGGGACGAGGAAGGGAGGGAGAAAGTGCAGGAGGAGGAATGGCAGTGCTGGTGGCCATGTATTCAACAGGGCAATTTACTGCCAAGGACATCTTTGGAAACTATAATTCATTTGATTCCCCAAACTGAAATAAACAGCAAGGAAAAATTAAATTTTAAAAAGCACTGCTTTACCCTCTCACTGCTTGGGGTCGCAAAGATTTTTCTTCATCCCTCTCCCTCCCCTCCACCACCAGCTACCAGTGATTCCCATTCTGAAATCCATACATGAACAACAGCAGGAGACAATTTGGCCAGCTTTGGAAGGGGAATGGTGTGTTGAACTCCTGGGATGCGAGGCAGGTGGCTGTGGGATTTCACCAGCAGGATAGTGACGGGAGATATTTCCTCTTCCCAGCATGGCCTCCCCTAACCACTCCTCCTAGGCCTGGTGCTGGACGACGGGGGTGACACACGTGCAGCCCACGGTGACCAATCTCTTCTCCAGGCGGTAGGAGGGTAGGCAGCCGTGCTGCTCCCGCCGCAGGACCAGGATCTCCTGCTGGATGGGCACGGAGCTGAGGCTGAGGTCCTCCTGCCCCAGGGGGCCCACACAGCCCGACAGGCGGCACCGGGCCTCTGCAATCACCCGCGGGAAGCGGTTGGGGTCCTCATCCAGCCTGGGGATGGGGACACAAAACTCGTTTATGCACTTGGCAGGATCTTCTTGTTTACCCACATCATTCTATTTATCTGTGTGTCCTCACCATGAGACACACAGGATTTCCTTATCCTCAACATGTTCAGAATTATTTCCTGGAAATGGAATCAGCATTGAGAGGGTAATACTGATGTCATCCTTTAGGAGGTGGTGAATGGAGTAGAGCTGGGTTGAATCATTCAGAACTCAAAACTGGCCTATTAATTTTTGTCTGGTTTTAATTTCGGCATTCAGAAGTTTCTTTCTGTTAGGAAAATGTGAAATTACAATGTCCTGATGTCATTCTTTTCCTAGAGGAATAACTATTGTCATCATTATTTCAGCCCTATGCAGGGCTATGAGCTTGGGGCAGAGTGGTTGGAAAGCTGCCCAGAGGAGCTGGGGAAGGGGCAGGAGGACCAGGAGTGGCTGAGGGAGCTGAGGGGGCTTAACCTGGAGAAAAGGAGGCTCAGGGAGAACCTTCTGGCTCTGCACAACTCCCTGACAGGAGTGGGCAGCCAGGTCAGGTCAGGCTCCGCTCCCAGGGAACAAGGGAAGGGTGAGAGGAAAGAGCCTCAAGTTGCACCAAGGGAAGTTTCAACTGGATATTAGGAAAAATTTCTTCCCTGAAAGGGTTGTTCAGCCCTGGCACAGCAGCCCCAGGAGGTGGTGGAATCACTGTCCCTGGAGGGATTTAAAAGCTGTGTGGATGTGGCACTTGGGGACATGGTTTAGTGGTGACCTTGGCCGTGCTGGGGGAATGGTTGGACTCGATGACCTTAGAGGGCTTTTCCAACCTAAATGCTTCTGTGATTGACAAAGACTGACAAGATGATTAAAAACTATTCCAATCACGTCCCTTTGCCCTGCAAACACTTTCTCCTGGAGAAATCTCACCCAACATCAAAACGTCAGCGTGTGTCAAGAAGTGTTTGCAAAATTCCCAGGACTCTGGAAATGTGCTAAGAACCAATCATCAGCCACCACAAAAAAACATCTGTGACACAGCCATCACAATTTAGATAACAACTGAAGAGTTACCTGTAATCCCAAGGAGCGAGAGACCGGTTCCTGACATCATGGACCGTCCTAAAGGCACGGTCTGGGTTGCTGATCCGAATGTCAACTTTCACCGTGGTGGGGAATTTGGGATCCTTTTGGTTCAGGCATCCTTCACTCAGCCTCACAGGGGCACCAGCCTTTCTGTGGGGTGAGCTCCTCACAGTGAGGGCTAAAACCAGCATCAAAACCAGTGATCTGAACTAGGAGAGAGAAAGGTGTCGTTAGTTCTGTGCAGTCAAGAAAGAGAGACTTGGCACAAAGAGCCAAGTCTTGATGAGACTGGACCATCAATGGACCATCTTCATTCTTATATTTGGATTAAATGGGCCAACATGAGCAAATGGCACAATGGTGTTTGCAAAACTCATCACAATAGATGCTAAACTCTGATTTAAATTCTGATTCATCATTGATTCTGCACCAAGAAGAGCATCTCTCCAACAAGCTGTGAAGGTCCTACACTGCAGTCACACAGCACTGTCTTGTGACCTAAAAGGTGGGGTATGGACTCAGTTGACCCTGTGGCCTAAGCTTAAAACCCTGATGAGCCCCATAATTTCTCAGGACAGTAAAATTGGCCACCCACGGCCATCTGCTGGAAATAACCCTTTTCCCAAGAAAATCTGGCATTCTTGGGCCATTTCCAGTAGAGGGAGTTTTAGTAAATAATAGAATCATAGAATATCCTAAACTGAAAGGGAACCACGAGGATCATCAAGTCCAGCTCCTAAAGAGAGAACAAAATAAATGCAGAGCTTTTAAGAAAATAACAGGAGCTGACAGTGCTGCAAATGCTACCCAGGTTGAAATTTAAGCTCATAGATATCCACAGTGAAATTTCACAAATTTTGCTAACATGCAAAAAGGACTCTCTGTCAATCCTACATCAGCAGTGCTGATACATAAGAGAGAAATAAATAGTGGATAGTCCACCACACCCTCATCACTCAAGCACCAAACAGCTGCCTCAGACACACTCAGCATCCCATTCAGCTCCCAGCAGGACTAAAATGGTTTCCTGTACAAATCAGGGGATGTGCACTCTGGTTTTTCTCTTGCAGCAAATATATGTTGTTCTTTATATTAAATACAAGTACTTACCCCAGCAGAGCTGGTGAAAGCCATGGTAATCTCCCTGCTGCTTTGGGTGGGTGTCAGGCTGGCAGGACACTGAGTTCTCCTTCTCTGAGACCTTTTCAACCCCGCTTGTGTCTCACAACAAGCTGTGGTCCCCATTTTATAGCAAAGTTGAGGCACTGCCACCCTTTCCATTGCAGCACAGCTGGCTTACCTGACCCGAGGTTAGGAGCTGATATTGCAATTTTTAGCCCACTTCCTCCCCTCTACCTCCAAAAAAGGGAAGGGCTGATACTACCATCAGCATCCCAAATCAGCCAATACCATCTATTTAGGCAGATCAACAGCTAAGGAAAGAAAAAGAGAAAAAAAAAAAAAAAACCCAAACTGTTCAGGAAAGGTTTTTTTTTTTTTTATTCCTTCCCACCCCCCTCTTTCTAATAATAGTGTTCTGTCACCACAAACACGTGTGTGGATGCACTTCCACGTGCCTCAAACAAACCCAACAGCAGAGATCAGCGAGCTGCAAAGTCAGGCACCCAACAAGGGTTTCAAAATGAGGGCAGGACACGCAACTCCACCATTTAACCTCCCTTCAACTGCACTGTCCACCTCCCACCCCATCTTAGGGATACCTGTGTCCTACTGGGATGGGTAGAGGGAAGAATAGGTGCCATGGGGAATTCCTCTTGGGATGCCTTTCCCACTATGGTGATATATTGTGGAGAAGGGTTTGAGAAACTCATGCATGCTCTGTAAGGGCCTCAAAGGCACTGACCACCTTCACTGGCCTTGACCATCATCACCCATTCCAGGAGCCCCATTCCAGCTCAGCTTTGACTAAGTCCCTGCCTGAGCTGTGCTGTTGGAATAATACTGATCTCCTGTCCCTTCTCTGGCCCTGTAAACTGGGTGGGCCTTGGAGCAGCATTTCTCCTGGATGGACTCCTTGGGCATACATGGTGGGGAACAGAGCTGGGAAAGGGGATGGAGCACCAGGAGGGGCTGAGGGAGCTGGGGGAGCTCAGGCTGGAGAAAAGGAGGCTCAAGGGGGCCCTTCTGGCTCTGCACAACTCCCTGACAGGAGGGGCAGCCAGGGGGGGTCAGGGTCTGCTCCCAGGGAACAGGGACAGGACAAGAGGGAATGGCCTCAAGCTGTGCCAGGGGAGGTTCAGATTGGACACCAGGAGGAATTTCTCCATGGAAAGGGTGGTCAGGCATTGGAAGGGGCTGCCTGGGGAGGTGTGGAGTCCCCATCTCTGGAGGTGTCCTAGGAAGGCCTGGAAGTGGCACTCAGTGCTCTGGGCTGAGTGACAAGGTGGGGATCGATCATAGGTTGGACTTGATGATCTTGGGGATCTTTTCCAACCTCATTTACTCTGTGTGACTTATCCCCATGGCCACACTGTATTGCATTTTGCCTAACTCTCCTCTGAGTGCCAGAGGGTCTGGAGAAATCAAAGTATTTTAAAACTTATTTTTTATCATTTTGAAGTGCCTAAAAGGGCTGTAGCACCCCCACCAGCACAGTGTCTGTAGATGGTAATGGGAGGACACCTGGGAGTGTAGAGCTCCCTGTGGCAGCATTGGAGCAAACTCACATGGAGTCAGGATCCTGCCAAGCAACTGGAAGTGTGTATTTATGTGTAGAATCATTTAGGTTGAAAAAGATCCCCAAGATCATTGAGTCCAACCTGTGACTGATCCCCACCTTGTCAACCAGACCATGGCACCAGTGCCTCATCCAGTCTTTCCTTAAACACCTCCAGGGATGGTGACTCCTCCACTGGATCTCTCCAGTAGCTGCCCCTGGATCCCCCAGTCTCCCCACTGCTTCATGCACAGACTCAAACACACTTTCCAACAGCTGCCCCAGATCCATAACTTTACCAGGAGCCAACTCCCAGGTCCCACAATCTCCCCAGTAGCTGGTCTAGACCTCCCAGTGTTCCCAGCAGACAATTTGCAGGCCCTCTACTCTCTGGTCTGGCATCCTGCACAGATTTATGGATGCTCCAATATCTGGAGCTAATCCATCTTGACATCTTCAGCATTCCTACACTCACATACACACCGTGTGTTCCTTAGTGATCCTCCTTTGTCCTTTTCTTTGCACAACTTTGTTCCTTTTCCTACACATCCCATAGGTCTTGCCCAATCCCAAAACACTGTAATAAGTCCCATGGCCCTGTAGCCAGCAAGGTGACTTGAGGAAAGCTTCTCCCAGTGACTTGTCTGGTGGGACTCACATGTGGGCTTGGGTTGACCATCCTCCTTGAATAGGTCAAGAGCTTCACTGGCTGTGTTATTTGGGTTTCTCCACCTGGTCCTGCTCCTTTGTGTTCATGGAAGCTTTGATCCCTCTTAATCACACAATTCCCACTTAATAATTAGGGGAGAGAGGCATGAAAATGAAAGCAGAAACAGGATTCTGCATCCTGTGATCCAGAAAGGACCAGCCTCCAACTGGGGGGGAAGGAACAGTGCATGTGCTGTTTCCCCTGGAGCACCAGCAGGTCCGTTTAGGAGTAAAAGCTGGTTTTATGTCAGAAAAAAACCCACATAACCACTTTTACCAGCTTTTCTGTGGAGAAAAGCCCTGAGAGAAACCTTTCCCAAAGCCTTGTAGCCAAGCTGGAAACAGAAGACTGAAGTGTAGGACTCTTCACACAAATCCATCTTCAGTGCTCCAGGAAATCAACAGATTCATGACATTTTCAGTCCTAGAGGAAACCAGAAACCTCTTACAAATTCCTTGAATTTTCCAATGAGAAGGGGCTCATCTGGCCCCTGCTCTGCCACCTCTCTTGAATGACACCCGCAGAAATCCCTGGGCTGATGCTTTACATCACTGCAGGATGTTGTCATGACTTTGTGGTCTGGTTCAACTGACAGTTCGGAGCCCTCCCCTCACACACACTTGTCACATCTCAGGTTACCAAGTTCACCTGAGGCAGTGCCACTGCTGTGACACACATTCCTATTCTGACTGTCCCACACACTCACCAGTGCATCTACTGAGGTGCAACACGGAGTGTGGAAGAGCAAGAGAGGGTAGAATTACCAGAAATCCACTTTTTTAGCTCAGAAGCTGACCTCTTTTTCTTCCCCCTGAGCACTCACCATGACAGGAAAGGGTACTGCCATGAAAATGGGTTGGATAGTGCAGGGGCAGTGCTGAGTGGAAACCCGTACGTGTGGTGCAGCAATGACGTTACCACACCAAATACCAGGTTGTGAACCCCCACCACTTCCCACTCACTTCTTGTGTCTTCAGCAGCTTCCAGCTTCAGTAAGGATTCCCTCTTTGGCCTGGAATTTCCTACAACTGAACTTCTCTTGCGTTGAAGTTCACTAAAAATTTGATCGGAAAGAGGTCACCAAACATGAATCATTGCAAGGGAGGAAAAATACTTTTATTCATAGAATCACAGGATGGTTTGGGTTGGAAGGGACCTTAAAGAGCATCTTGTTCCAATCCCCTGCCACAGGCAGGGACACCTTCCACAGGCAGTGACACCTTCCACTAGACCTGGTTGCTCAGAGGACCTTCCACAGCCTGCAGCAGCAAAGGGCTGAAATCACAGCCTCTGAAATCTTCAGATGTCAGGGTTAAATAAATATTTGAGGCTGACGTTGGCTGCACAGGACAGGGTTTGTACCTCCAGCAGCTTGCTCCTGCCTCTCTGGCCAGCCCAAGATTTTCTCTCCTGACAGGAGACACCACAAGCTCACGCACCCACCCACTTCTGGTTCAGCACATGGGCTGTTCACACCCTCACAGGTGCTACCCTGGGCAGGCCGTGCTGCCACTGCTGTATCACACCAGCAAGGCTCTTGGCCAAGTGCAGACCACAGATGAGAGATGAGAACTGGAAACACCAATATCTGAGGTGAAAAGTGGCTCCCAGGTGTGCCACAGATACCAGCAGCAGAAACCTCTGCAGGGGAGCGTCAGCAGTCACTGCTCCAGCATGGCAGCGACCACAGCTCTGTCACAGCCCTCAGTGGGGACTGGTGGCACCTCTGGGCTCCCTCCATGGGTTATGGACAAACCTCGTTTATGGCTGTCACCCCTGGCACAGCTTCCTGCTCTGGCCAGAGCAGTGGGAGGTGCAGGAGGAATTAGATGATGCTGGAAGTGCTGTGTGGGGATTTCATCCCTAATCCTGGCAGTCTGGGTGCTCACCTGTCCCACAGCAGGGACATAAATAGGGGGGTTTATTTCTAAGATCAATAACCCTGCAGAGAGGGGGTGGACTAGGAGCTTAAGAAGCACAACACCGTGGCACAGTGTATTAAGCACCACGGAGATGCTCCAAGGGCTGGAGCCCCTCTGCCCTGGAGCCAGCCTGGGAGAGCTGGGGGTGTTCACCTGGAGAAAGCTCTGGGGAGACCTTAGAGCCCCTTCCATTGCCTAAAGGGGCTCCAGGAGAGCTGGAGAGGGACTTTTCATAAGGGCCTGGAGGGACAGGACACAGGGAATGGCTTCCCACTGCCAGAGGGCAGAGTTAGATGGGATGCTGGGAAGAAATTCTTCCTTGTGGGGGTGGGGAGGCCCTGGCACAGGTTGCCCAGAGAAGCTGTGGCTGCCCCATCCCTGGAAGTGTCCAAGGCCAGGTTGGACAGGGCTTGGAGCAACCAGGGATAGTGGAAGGTGTCCCTGCCCATGGCCTGGAAAATTACTAGGGACACAGCTTGAGAGGAGGTGACAGGGAACATAAAAGACCAAACTCTTAATGCCTCTGTTGGACTCCCTCAATGGTTACTTTTATTAACTGTGATCTTTAACCTCAAGAGGAGCATAATGCCACTCAGTAGAGGTTGCACACTTCCCATGGGTTTTTCCCTACCAAGCCCCTAACAGTACTCAGTTTTCTTGAGAATTACAATCTTCATCCTACTGTCTCCTCCTTTTTAGTTCCAAGTATCACAAACCCCATCATCATTTTCATCCACTATGGAATTTTCAGGGGTTTTTTCCATAGCAAGAACAGAGTCTGGAAATTAAATATAATGGTAAATAAATTAAATATAATGGTAAATAATAATATATAAATATTAACAGGTAACAAGTGTTACCTTGTTCCCTGGGGGCAGAGCCTGATACCACCCTGGCTGCCCCTCCTGTCAGGGAGTTGTGCAGAGCCAGGAGGGCCCCCTTGAGCCTCCTTTGCTCCAGGCTGAACCCCCCAGCTCCCTCAGCTGCTCCTGGTGCTCCAGCCCCTTTCCCAGCTCCATTCCCTTCCCTGGACATGCTCCAGCTTCTCAATATCTCTCTTGTCATCAGGAGACTAAAAATGAAATACAGTTTTATAATATACAAATTTACATAATACATAATTTTTATATATATATAAATTTTATAGCTTTGCTGCCCCCATATGGTTGAGCATCCAATACCTGGATGATACCTCAGGTGGTGTCACAGGTTCAGGCTGTTGGTCAGATTCAGCTGATCCCCACAAACCTCTCCACCTCTGGGAATTGTTTTTCCCTTGTCAGCAAAGAGTCCTCTCTCAGTTGCAAAAGCTGTACCCAGGTGGCCACCAGCACACAGGGGAGGTCATCCACATCCCACCGCTACACGGTGGGAAATAACCAGATTTCTCTACCCTGGAGCTCCTCCTGGTGTCCTGTCGTGGGAAATTCAGTATCAGCGGTTCCCCAGCTTTAAGGGCAGGAAAAACAAAAAATCGTAGAATTATGGAAAGGGCAGGGACACCTTCCACTGTCCCAGGTTGCTCCAAGCCCCCTCCAACCTGGCCTTGGACACTTCCAGGGATGGGGCAGCCACAGCTTCTCTGGGCAAGCTGTGCCAGGGCCTCCCCACCCTCACAGCCAAGAATTCCTTCCCAGAATCCCATCTAACTCTGCCCTCTGGCAGTGGGAAGCCATTCCCCCTTGTCCTGTCCCTCCATCCCTTGTCCCAAGTCCCTCTCCAGCTCTCCTGGAGCACCTTTAGGCTCTGGAAGGGGCTCTGAGGACTCCTTGGAGCCTTCTCCTCTCCAGATGAACACCCCTGTCTCTCCCAGCCTGGCTCCAGAGCAGGGGATCTGTGTGCTTAACTCACCTTTACCACTCTGCAGCTTTATGAGCCAGACCCTGCCTGCAGATCCAAGGTGGCTCAGTACCAACACAATACACCCACCCAGAGGTCCTTAGGAGGCTGCAAATGTCTAAAACCCTCCCCAAACCTGCTGTCATGGCTGTGCAGGATAGGAGGAGCTCAGAAATCTGGCTTTTAGAGTCCACCAGGCAGCTGAAGTCCTTCCACAGCAGCACAGGTCCCACCCCTGTGACTGCAGCTGTATCCCTACAAGTGGGAATTTCACATCCACCTAAGCCCCCAGTCATGGGGTGAACAGTACTGACATTTTTATTATCCCAATCAAGGTTTATGGCATCCAGAAACAAGATAGCATGAGCTGTGCAGGTGTCTGGAGATGGGCAGGGACAACAGCAAACCTGTTCAGGGGTTTCTCCAAAGCTTAACCTCAAACTCAGCAGGACAAAAGAAAAAGAAATTAAGGAACATTCCAAATCTTCAGCAGCTCTGGATCACAAGCAGTCAGAACTGGTCTGTGTGGCCAGCTTTACTTGAAAACCATCCCCAGGGCATGATCCCAGGCTAAAGGCAGGAGCAGGTGGACATGGAATCCATCTGTGCCAGGGACGCATTCCCTGGGCAGCTCTGAGCATCCCAGGTCTTTCCCTGGGGGCAAAACTCCCAGCAGGGCTGTAAAACCTGGAAATCAATCCATGGGCAATGGAGCAGGTCAGACAGCACCTGCCCCTCCATCACCAGGAATCTTCCTCCACAAGATGGGTGGGAAGAGCAGAACCAACAGAAAAAAGCACTGGGCACCCGTCCTTGTGAGACAAGCAGATCTAGGCTATATAAATGTGAAAAAACGGGAAAAAAAGGGAAAAATGAAAGCTTCACCTATAGTGGAGCTCTCATATTGCTTCTCATCACCACTACTGAATGTTGGATTCCTAAATCCAAATGTTTTTATTTAAAAGCTGGAACTTTTACCACCAAAGCTAAAAACAATACATTAAAAACACTGATAATTTGCTCCTAGGTTTTTCCCTTCGCCTCCTCTTTCCAAAAACTCCATTTTGAAGACAGCAAGAGCTTCCAGAGCCACTGGCTCTTTTTTTTTAGTGCCAGAAATGCACAGCAAGGGAAGGGCAGACACCTGAGCTCCCCCAAGTCCAGCTCAGCCACATGAAGCGTTCAAACACAAAGAGTCTCCAGGCTGAGAGTCCACAAGAACTCGGGATCTTCTTCCCCCAGAGGCTCAGATTAAGAAGATAATGTCATCAGACACCATGATCTGGTTGTCATCCTGCATGTGGGCCAGGGCCACCTTCACCTCGGCTGCCGAGAAGGGTTCGGGGTTGTCGCGGTTGATGGATTCCATCACGTTCTTCAGGCCCACAGACTGGGCGTGGGAGGCTTTGAACACCTCCAGGAGAGCAGCCTTGAACGCCTTCAACCTGGCCAGGGGAGAAGGAATCATCCTTGGAGACCACACAGAAATGATTCCCCTTGTTCCCAGGCCAGGATGCCTCAGCCCTTCCCCATTCCAGCAGCAGCACTCAGCAGGAAAGCCAAGAACTGGAGCTGGGAGTACCATGGGTGCATTCCCAGCATGGGACAACATCCTGGAGCCACTGAGGGAGGTGGACATACAGGGACAGCCCCCACTCACCTTGGCTCAGCCAACTCCAGCTTCTTCCCTTCGCCAGCTCCTGCTCCTGAGGCTTCGGGTGTTTTTGGAGTGTGTGCCTGAACTGGAGCAGAAGGAAGAGTTACCTTCACCCTGTGCCTGGTGTCCAAGCACCCAGAGAACAAAAGCACTTGGACTCAGGATAGGAGGGTGATGCTAAACTGCCTCCCAATATTGTTATTTCTGCTTCAGTTTGGAGGTGGATGGAAAAAAAATTAAATCAGCAAAAGAATCATGGAATGGTTTGGGTTGGAAGAGACCTTGAAAATCATCCAGTTCCACCCCCTGCCATGGGCAGGGACACCTTCCACAAACCCAGGGTGCTCCGAGCCCGGTCCAATCTGGCCTTGGACGCTTCCAGAGATGGAGCAGCCACAGCTTCTCTGGGCAAGCTGTGCCAGGGCCTCCTCACCCCCAAAGGGAAGCACTTCTTCATAATATCCCATCTAAACCTGTCCCACATGGATACGTGGCTCTAGACGGTGCTGTACCACACCAGGGACCACAGTAACAGCAGTATTGCTGCTCCCCAGGCCATGCAGACCCAGCAGGGCTGAAGGCAGCAGCACCCTCAGGAGCCAGGTGTCACCAAACCAAGGGACTCACCCTGTGGCATCTCCTCCTCGGCATCACTGAAGTCATAGGGGTCGTAGGAGCCCTCCTCGCCTTCTGTGCGCGCCTTCTTCCTCCTGGGTGGGGGGAAGGAGAGGTCACCCAAAGGTCTGGCTTGGAAGGGACCTTAAGGATCATCCTGCTCCACCCCCTGCCATGGGCAGGGACACCTTCCACTAGACCAGGTTGTTCCAAGTGCCACCCAACCTGGCCTTGAACACTTCCAGGGATGGGGCAGCCACAGCTTCTCTGTGCCAGTATTTAAAGTCTTTGGATGTGGCCAACCAGCCTGTTCCTTACCCATGAAATAAGGATGTTCCTCTGCTATGAAATGGGTGGGATCTGGCTGAGCAAAACATGGAGTATTCCCCCAAGGCCTGTGGCAACCTAAGAAAAGGGGTGCCCCTTGCACCATGCCCCTCCCACTCCCGTGATCTGGCTCCTACCTCTTTGTCCTGCGCTCCTCCTTGGGCTGTGACTCCTGATCTTCCTCCTTCTCAGTCTCCGAGTCATCCTCCACCCGCTTCCTGCGCTTCTTCTCCTTCTCCAGCACCTGTGTAGCAAAGGCAGGATGGGCTCAGACTCTACTTCCACCCAAGCTGCTTTTAGGGACCAATCCCAACCACCCAAGATCCCACAATGGTGGCCTCATCCCACACTGTGTCCAAGAAAGGTCCCACCAGCAGCCCAGGGTGCCCAGCCTGCACCAAGTCCAACCTTTCCAATGAGAACCTTGGGATCCCCTGGGAATAGAGGGACAGCTTCCCCTCACCTTTTTGAAGTAGGCGAACTGCACCAGCTCCAGAGCTGCCTCAGCATCCTGCAGATCCACAGTCTTGTTCATCCTGGCCTTGGCATGGGCTGTGGAGAGGCGGATCAGGGTCTCCAGGGTCCGGGCTGTGATAGGGGAGGTCTGGGGAGACAGACAGAGGTGTCACATCCAAGGTGGAGAACACCCATAAGGAGAGAGAGGAGCCTGTGCTCAGTTTCCCTCCTCGTGGCCCAAGAGGAAGCTGCCACCAGGGCTCACCCTGGCCACGTCTGAGTTCATCTGGCTCTGGCTGCGCAGGCGGGAATACTCCTCGGCAATGTAGCTCGCAGACTCCTCCGTCAGCACTGGCTTGATCATCTTTGCCACATGGATGTACTTCCTCATGAACTCCATGCTGACAACCTTCTCCCTGCAGGAAGGTGATGCCTTAGGATTTTCGCTTTTCTATTTCCCATATATTTGTAGTCTTGTAGCCTTTTATTGTATAACTGTATAGATTCTTAGCTAGTATTTTTCCTACCCCGTTAGACAGACAAAACACATTCCTAAGACACTACCATAATCTTGCTCTTTCCTGGAACCAAGGACCCCATGTCCCATAACAGGACACCCTATCATTCCTTCTCCCCTGGGAACCAAGGACATTTTGCTGTCCCATGACTCACAAAGTATAAACAAAAGTAGAACTAGAAATTAGGGGGGCCAAACCCTAATTTCCAAGTAGAACCCAAATTAGGGGTGCAAATGACTTCATCACCTGGACCTCTAATTAGGAGACTGGGGTCGAGTATGCAAATTTGCCAAGCTTATAAAAGCATCAAAGTCCTATATAATGAGTGCATTTTGGGTGTGCATCTTGTGTGCATTGTTGCCATAATGTACTTAAAGGACCTTCATAAACTGTAACTGCTTTACCCCCTTAATCTTGTCTGGCTCCTGATTTTTAGGTGGTACACCCATGTTCTCCACACTGGGGACAGGCTTGCCACCCATTTATACCCCTTCAGGGGCAACCAGGTGTGTAGGGAATTCAGCTCCAGATGTTCCAGGCCCAAGAGACCAAGCCCAGAGCAAGGCTCCTTTGGCACCCTGCCCATGTACCCCTCCATGGAACACCTGGAGCACTACAACCAGGCACTGCCTGGATACTGAAGCCAAACCCATCAACCCACAGTGCTGGACACCCTTGGAGAGCTCCAGGGGACGTGGATGAAGGACTCACTTGCGGCGGTTGGGCCCGTGCAGGAGGTCGTCGTGCTTCTCATACACCTGCAGCTCCTGCTCCTCCTCCTGCACGAAGTCAGGGTCATCTGTGGCCAGCATCTCCACGGCACTGCCCAGAGGCATGGCTGGAGAGGGGAATGCACAGAGAACAGGGGTTTGGCCTCTGGAGCAACTTCTACAAGTCACCAAAAATAGTCCCCACGAGCTGTCACCAAGGGGTGGCACCAAGGAGGGACAGGACTGAGCCAGGAGGCTGCAGCTGAAGGGACTCACCGTCCCCATCCTGCTCGTTGGGGCTGCGGTAGCGGTGCATCCGCAGGACGTGGTCCGAGATCTCCCTGTCCTGCTCAGGGTCCATCTGGTCCAGCACGATGAAGAGCAGGTCAAAACGGGAGAGCAGCGAGTCCTGCAGGCCGATGTTCTCCATGGGTGTCTTGTACTGGTCGTACTGGGGAGGGAAGGACAGAAGGGGTTACAGGAGACACTCATGGGCCAGTCCTGGTTGCCAGGGAGGCTGGGGGGACCTCCTGGGGCCAGGCCTGAAAGGATGGATGGATGGATGGATGGATGGATGGAAGGATGTCCTGGCAGCTGAACACCACACCAAACCCAGGCTGCTGCTTTTCCCCACCCTGCAAGGCTCTGATTTCCAAGGAAAACAAGTATTTTTTATGTTCCCTGATCAGACACCAAGAATGAGGCTCATCAGCAGGACGAGGGCCCACTGGGCTGCCCCACACATCCAGGCAGAACCAAAATGGGATGAAAAACCGCAGGAGCCCCTCTTTCCTCCAGGAGAACCACGACCACAACAGACACCAAACCTACAAGGTCCTCACTGTCCCATGGATCCCAATCACTGCTTTGGGGGATGCTTTGGGTTTTACCAGCTGTCTCCTCCCAGCACCCTTCCTTCCCCAGGGAGGGTAGGTAACAGCAGCACTCACCCGGCCGTAGACGGGGTTGGCGGCGGCCAGGACGCTGCAGCGGGAGTTGAGGCGGGCCTGGATGCCGGCTTTGGCGATGGTGACCCGGCCCTGCTCCATCACCTCGTGGATGGCCGTGCGGTCGATGTCCGACATCTTGTCGAACTCATCGATGCACACCACGCCCCGGTCGGCCAACACCATGGCTCCCGCTTCCAGGCGCCGCTCCCCTGGGATGAGGTGGGGGAAATGAGGGTCCACCACCATCCAGCAGCCCCACAAATGCCCTGCCATCCCCACCCACCACAGCATCACCCCTGCGATGAGGGGGAGCCTCAAGAAGCAGCAGCATCCTTCTGGGGTGCACGTCTCACACCCAACGTGACAGCAGAGAGGATGTTTAGGATAAGGATTAGGGTTAGGAATGTTTTCCCAAGAGGAAGACAAAATCCAGGCTGCTGCAAGCCCTGACATGGGACACCAAGTAGAAGAGGAGTAAAAACCTCTTCTCCACCACCCAAAAGAGGTGGAGAAAATATCCCAAAACACAAGATCCCATGATCCCGAATGATGATTTTCATAAAGCTTCTAGACAGAGCAAGTCCTTCAAGTGTCACTACAGAACGAACATCATGAAATCATTAAGGTTAGAAAAGACATCCCAGATCATTGAGAACAGCAGCCCTGGATCCCACAGAGCCCCTGCCAGGTGTTAAAAAGCATCACCCTGATGGTCCTCACCGGTCTCCGGGTCCGTGGTGACGGCAGCGGTGAGGCCGACGCCGGAGGAGCCCCTGCCGGTGGTGGGGATGGCCCGGGGTGCTGTGCACAGCACATACCTCAGCAGCTGGGATTTGGCCACAGAAGGGTCTCCTGGGATGAAGAACGGCATATTTAGGAACCACAAACACCTGGATACCAACACCACCATCACCCCAATGCTGTGTCCAGTTTGGGGTGCTCAGAGCGGGGGCAGGTGGAGGGGAAAGGGGACAGAAGGGAGTTTGTTCAGACTTCAGAAAATAAGGTGAGCAGGTGATCTTCTTGCCATCATCAGTGACTCCATGAGAGGAAATAGTGAAGATGGAGATAAGAGATTTGAGAGGTGATGGGACAAGAGGCAACAGGGACAATTTGGAACATAGGAAATCCCATCTGGACAGCAGAAAGAAAAAATAATCTCCTTGGCAGACACTGGGATAGTGGCTCACAGAGGTCATGGGATCATCTGAGATCACAGAACGGTTTGGGATGGAAGGGATCTTAACCTCAACACGTTCTGACCCCCTACCATGGGCAGGGACACCTTCCACTGTCCCAGGTTGCTCCAAGCCCCCTCCAAACTGGCCTTGAACACTTCCAGGGATGGGGCACCCACAGCTTCTCTGGGAAACCTGGGCCAAGGCCTCCCCACCCTCACAGCCAAGAGTTCCTTCCCAATATTCCATCTAACCTTATTCTCTGGCACAGGAAAGCCATTCCCCCTTGTCCTGTCACTCCAGGCCCTTGTCCCAAGTCCCTCTCCAGCTCTCCTGGAGCCCCTTTAGGCACTGGAAGATGCTCTAAGGTCTCCCTGGAGCTTTCCCTTCTCCAGGTGAACACCCCCAGCTCTCCCAGCCTGGCTCCAGAGCAGAGGGGCTCCAGTCCTTGGAGCAAATTAGTGATCTGCACTGGACCCACTTCAACCAGTCCACATCTTTCTTGTGCAGATGACTCCATCCCTGGACACAACTCCACCCCTGGAGGTGTTCAAATCTAACTGGACAAGTCCCAAAGCAACCTGATCTACCAGTGACCCCGGCTCAGCCCTGTGCACTTCCTTGGACCAGGCACCTTCAGATGCCCTGTCTAACCTCAGTTAGTCCAAGACACTAAATCCAGAATGCTCCATCTCACCCCTGACAACACCAACCAACGGTGCTTCTGCCCAGCCCTCCCAGACCTATCAGCAAGATGTTGATGTCTCCTCGGATGCGGCTCCCATTCTCCAGGATCTTCTCCACCCCTCCAAGCAGCATGCAGAGAATGGCCTTCTTGATGTACTCATGCCCATGGATGCTGGGAGCCAGGGATCTGGCCAGCTGGTCAAAGATATCCTAAGGCAGAAGAGGCAAAGCACAGCCTGTCACATGGACTGGAGCAAGCAAGAACAAGCAATACTTCAAAAGACCATTTCAGCCCAAATTTCAGTTTATTCCCATCACAGTCATGTGGGTGAAAATTATTTGGAAAGGAGAAGGCCAGAGTTTTCTTTCAATGGGATTTATCTGAAGTCCTGGACCATCCTGACTGTCACTGTCACCCAAATAAGCAGTGGAAGCAGGGAGAGCAAGGCTTGCTCCTCTCCATGCTATAAAGGAAAGCTCCGAGAATAATACCAGGCTGGGACAGGGCCTTGTTATCTCACTCTGGTTTGTGGTTTGAAGAGGAAAGAGGTGTTTCTCCTGCAGAGAAAATTCCCTGGAAATCAGCTGGCAGGGTCAAGACACAGCAGAGCTGCCAGCAGGAGGGATGCTGTGCAAGCAATACAGAAGCAGCAACAAAAACAACAGGACCTGACCCCAGTCTAGGCAAAAACGCAAAGATACTGAATTGGAAAATCCAGCAAGGTTGCTAAAGGGATTGAAGAGTTACTTGCAACCCAACAAAACCTCCTGCCAAGCTGCTCTAGCTGAAACTTCATGCTTGGACACAAGACTCAAATACCTTGGAGCGGCTCTTGCTGAATCTCTTGATCTTGGCCACGTCAGAGGCAGAGTAGAGAGGCCGGACGTCTTTGGTCATCTGCTTCACGTGGCAGGCAATGAGGATGGTTCTGGAGAAGGGACACAGCTGTGGTCAGCTCTGCAAACCCCACAGAGCCACAGCAACAACACAACAGGAACTTCCACAGGGCCATCAGTTGCTCTAGGAAGCCCTGGAAGGGAGTGGGAAGCTTCAAGAGCTGTAGCACCCCTGGTCTGACTGTGCCCTCAGTAGAGCTTCTTTTAAGAGCACCCAACCCTCTCTGGGCACAGCTGGAAGTCACAGCTATACATTGTGAGGGGAGAGCTCATCAGACTTCACCTTCCTTAGAAGGGGAAGTGAAGGGATGGTTCTTCTCTCTGATGACCAGTGACAGGACCCAAGGGAATAGCTAGAGCTGTGTCAAGCTTAGGATGGATATTGGGAAAAGGTTTCTCACTCAGAGGGTGGTTGGGCACTGGAACACATAATCCAGGGAAG
Source organism: Climacteris rufus (assembly GCA_013398175.1). Lineage (NCBI taxonomy): Eukaryota > Metazoa > Chordata > Aves > Passeriformes > Climacteridae > Climacteris > Climacteris rufus. The sequence goes on along the minus strand of VZRZ01004123.1, from coordinate 112,963 downwards.
TGGTCATGGCCCCAAGGCTGCCAGAGCTCAAAAGTGTTTGGACAAGGCTTTCAGGCACAGGGTGGAATTGTTGGGGTGTCCTGTGCAGGGCCAGGAGTTGGACTGGATGATCCTTGTGGGTCCCTTCCAACTCAGCATATTCTGTGATTAGCATCAAGGTGCAAACCACTTCCACGTGGCTCAAGTCCAAAGAAAACCCACCTGAAAGTCCCTGAAGTGTAGCCCCCCTTCTTCCCTGGCAGGCAGCGGTATGTCCCCACCACCTGGATGCGGTCCCCAGGCTTCACCCTGTCCACCAGGTCATCGTCCAGAACCACATCCACCGAGCGCGGCAGCTGCCCCGCCGGGGCTTTCTCAGGCATCTCCTGGATGGTGATGGTCTGGTGGTCCTTGTAGACAGAGAGGCCAAACTCGGTCTCCAGCGGGTTGTTCTCTTCATCCTAAAGCAGGAACCCAGATAAAGAGATTAGCACCATTCTTCAGGAGTATAGGGAGGAGAGGTGGAGTCAGCAGAGGGAACACAGGATGCATCACCCAGCCTGCGGGAAAGGGTTGTTTTAGCAGCACTGGAGGTTGGGTTTCACAGCTCCATACTGGAGCTGGCACATTCTCCCTAGAGAAACCTGATGCTGCTTCACCTCACCTTTGTAGGGTAGATGGAGCTGGATGGGAAAGCATCCAGAGAGGTCATGTCCGTGTATCGGCGCTCAATCGTCTTCTTGGTAGCTGGGCAATAATGGACACTCCGGACAACTTTCGGACGAACCAAAGAACCTGGGATGGGAAAAGAGAGGAGTCAGGGGCTGGGATGTCCCATCCCTCTGTCAGCAGACAGTGTCCAACAAGGTCTCCAACACTAAAATGCACTTGGGTCAAAACTCACTGTCAAACGTGGACAGGATCTGCTGATATTTTGACCATCCCAACACTTATGCTCTTCTGCCAAGCCCCCTGGTCCCTGGCTCAGGTTGCCAGGATGAAGAATCATCAAATTGCTTGGGTTGGAAGGGACCTTAAAGCTCATCCAGTTCCAGCCCCCTGCCATGGTCAGGGATACCTTCTACTATCCCAGGTTGCTCCAAACCCTGTCCAACCTGGCCTTGGACACTTCCAGGGATGGGGCAGCCACAGCTTCTCTGGGAAACCTGTGCCAGGGCCTGACCACCCTCACAGGGAAAAATTCCTTCCCAATATCCCATCTAACCCTGCTCTCTGGCAGTGGGAAGCCATTTCCCCTTGTCCTATCACCACATTCCCATGTCCCAAGTCCCTTCCCATGCCACAGCTCCTGGAGGGCTCCAGCTCCTCCACAGCAAACCCCTGGTCCCTCCACGCCCACAGCCCCTGGCTCACATTTTGTCACGATGCCCTCCACGCAGACGATGCAGCTGAGGAAACAGGCTGTCAGTGTCCGTGGGGACACGTGCTTGGAGCCAAAGCTGCCCTCCAGCCCGATGTAGAAGTCCTCGTACTGCTTGGCATAGGTGGCGTCCACGGAGGCGACGAAATCCTTCAGGGCGCGCTGGAAGGCGATCAGCTCCTCAAAGGCGTTGCTCAAGAGCCTGCAACACAGGGAGGTGACAAAGCAGATGGATCAACCCCTCCTTCCTCAACACTTTTCCCACACCCCCACTTCTCCACAAGTTCACCAGGACCAAGAGGTGAAAAAACCCAAAGTCCGTCACAGCTCTGTGTGAGGTTCACTGGCACCAACAGCCAGGAGCTGAACAAATCCAAGCACATCTAGAAAACCTCACATGTCCTTGGGCAGATGGGCAAGCCTGGTTCAAAATATCCCCAAGCACCCTAAAACAGGCTGAGACAGTTGGGGTTGTTCAGCCTGAGGAAAGGAAGGCCCCAGGGAGAACTCAGAGCCCCTCCCAGTGCCTAAAGGGGCCCCAGGAGAGCTGGAGAGGGACCTGGGACAAGGGATGGAGGGACAGGACACGGGGAATGGCTTCTCACTGCCAGAGGGCAGGGTTAGATGGGATATTGGGAAGAAATTCTTCCCTGGGAGGGTGGAGGCCCTGGCACAGGTTGCCCAGAGAAGCTGTGGCTGCCCCATCTCTGGAAGTGCCTAAGGCCAGGTTGGACAGGGGTTGGAGCAACCTGGGATAGTGGAAGGTGTCCCTGTCCAAGACAAGGATTTGGAACTACATGGTCTTTAAGGTCCCTTCCAACCCAAACCATTCCATGATTTATATCACACAACCAACTCCAGCTTTCTAAAAAAGGCTTTTGCCAAATCATGGGTTTGCAAGCTTGGAAGGAATGGGTGTCACGGGGGGGGAAAAGAGCAGGTTCAACTCTCCCATGGAACCTACTGTACAGGACAAGGTTTGGTGCTTTCTTGTCAGAAACGACCTGGAAAACCTGGCTGGACCTCTAAATCCCCTGTCAGGCACAGTGCCCCAGGTGACCCCTGTGCCCCACACCCACCTGCTGGCTCTCTTCTCGTTCTTGCGCCGCAGGTCATTGATGTTGACAATGAGCCGATACTGATTGTCACTGATCATGTCCCGGACCTTGCTCTGGTAAATCCCTTGGTCTTCCTGCAAGTGGGAGTGGGGGAAAGACACCCAAAAAACATCTCACTTTGCATGTCTGCCTGTGTGAGACACCACGCAGGAGCCCATTCCTGCAAAGCTTCACTCCCTTTATCCCATCGACTAAGCTGGAATACAGCTAACATAGGAACCAGATGCTCCCTAATCCCCGCGAGGAATGAAGGCGCACAGACACCAAGTGCTCCCAAGCCTAGGGGGTATGGAGGGGCACAAGGATCCGGTGCTCCCAATCCTGGGGGTACATGGCGGGCGGGAGCATAGGGACCAGGTGGTTCCCAGCTTCCGGGAACACGGACTGTGGGGGGACTGACGGGCACAGGGACCAGGCGTACCCGAACCTCGGGTACATATGGGGCGGGGGCGCACAGGGGCCAGATGCTCCCCACCCCCCAAAGATACACAGGAGGTGGATGAGGGGACATGGACCAGGTGTTCCCCAACCCCGGGGGGCATGGAGGGGATGCAGACCCTGCGCCTCCCAACTCGTCTCACCTCATCGTCCAGGAAATCGAGGTAGTCGCGCTGCGCTTCCCGCAGCTCCGCATCCTCCAGCCCGCCTGCCGGCGCCGCCATGCTGCTGGCCGCCCTGGGCCGGAACCCGCCGCTGCTGCTGCTGCAAGGAAGGCAGCGAGAGCCGGGAGAGGGGAGCCGGGGTGTCCCCGCAGCCCCGCGATCCGGTCAAACCCCGCGATCCGGTCAGACCCCGCGATCCGCCCGGGCCCTGCGCTCCGCCCCCGCCGCGCTCCCGTTTCGCGCCAAACGCAGCTCCTTTCCCGCCACGGCGCGGGAAATCCGCCCTCGGCCCGCCTCGCGGCGCTGCTGATTGGTGGACACCGCCCGGCGCCAGCCAATGGGAGCAGGATGAAAGTGATAGACAAGAGATCCAACCTATCAAAGAGCGGGGCGGGGCCGGGACGCGGTCGGAACCGCGGCCTCGGTGGGGTTGGGACTCGATCCCAGTCCCGGCTCTTGGCAGTGACAGACCGGCTGAAAATGCCCCTTTAAGGGAAAAAAAAAATTAAAAAAGCAATCCCGGCAACCACGAAAACACCCAAACAAAATCCCAAAAGAAGAAAAACCCAACAAAAAATAGCTTAGGGGTTTATTTTTTATATTGTATTTTGGGGAGCTCCGTTTCTGGGCGTTTTCACCCCACGCAGGCTGGGTGGGCATTGCTTTTCCCTTTAATGTGGCCCGGTGTGACTCCAGGAGTCTGGAGATGAACACACGAAACGGACAGGTCCCGTGGTATTTGTAATGGAAAAGGTAATTTTGGATGTGTCACAGAATCACAGAGTGGTTTGGGTTGGAAGGGACCTTAAAGCCCATCCGGTTCCACCCCCTGCCATGGGCAGGGACGCCTTCTGCTATCCCAGGTTGCTCCAAGCCCTGTCCAACCTGGCCTTGGACACTTCCAGGGATGGGGCAGCCACAGCTTCTCTGGGCAACCTGTGCCAGGGCCTCACCACCCTCCCAGGGAAGAATTTCTTCCCAATATCCCATCTAACCCTGCTCTCTGTCAGTTTAAAAACCATTCCCCCTTGTTCTGTCACTATCTGCTTGTGTAAAAACTCCCTTTCTCTCATTTTTCCAAGCCCCCTTTAAGTCTCCTAAGAGGTTGTTGTAGGCAGGAATCAAAAGGTGCCACTGCCTACAGGGAAACCTGCTGCTCCCCCTTAAAAAAAAAAAAAAGGCATGTTAGTACCCCTCAAAAATCTTTATCTAAACTCTGGTTAAAAATAGAAAAAGAATAAAAAGCATGACAGAAATATTTTGATCAGCAAGGCATACCGGGCACCCAAACTTGGTCGTGTCCCCTGGATATTGTAGCTCACAGCAGTTTTTCCAGGGTAATCCTGGAAATAAATATTCACCCGGGATCTGCTGGGCTGTACAAACACCGAGACACAGAATTCCCACTGCCTGGTCTCTCCAGTGGGAGCAGCTGCATTTTGTGTTTGGGAAGAGGAGCAGGAAGCAGCCTTTGCCCCATTTCCCATTTTCTGTGTGTGTGCCTGGCTCAGATCAATCGTTGGAAATGGTGCTGGTAACACTGTGGCTGGTTTGGGATACGTGTAGCCTGAATCCTGGATATTTGTCCTGCTCCTGAGAGATTTTTTTGACCTTGCTCTGCATCAAAGTGCAATTCAGAGTTGCCTTTTTAGGCCTTTGAGCCCTCCTCTGGAATAACTTGATGGAGTATTCAGTTTGGCAGGTTGGCAGGAATGAAGGATCTTGTGCTCTGTTGTTGTTTTCTTTATTTTTTTTTTTTTTTCTTTCTCTTTTTCTTTCTCTTTTTCTTTCTCTTTTTCTTTCTCTTTTTCTTTCTCTTTTTCTTTCTTTCTTTTCCTTTCCTTTTCATTTTTCTTCTTCTTTTTTTTCCTCCTGTAATCTTCCAGGTTGCCCTGCTGGCTCCACAGATGCTCCCTGCAGCTGGAACACCCTCCCTGATTCTGCACACTCAGCAGCCCTTCCCTCTGATTTGCTGGTTATTTCTTATTTTCATGAGTGGGGGCACCACAAAGAAGAGCAAACAGAGAAAATCCCTGGTGTGCTCCTACCATCTCTCTCTCTCTCTCTCTCTATATATATATATATGGATATAAAAATATATAAAGATAACATAAAGATATTTAAGAGGGCACATCATCCATGAAGATATAAACTGGTTGGAGGAATCAATCTGTGTAAATCCCCACAGGAAATAGGATTTTTTTTCTTATATGATTGTCAGAACCCGATGTGAGCTTTCACCTCTGAGATGCTTTTTCTCCCTCTGCAGCAGACAAAATATTAAATCCAGCCATGGACAGTCTGTGTGCTCCCTTGCAGATAAAATAGGGGTGGAAAAACTAAAATATGGGTGCAAAGCACCCCGTGAGGACAGCACAGAGCCCTGAAAGGGTGGGATTCAGGCACATCTATGTAGATTGCACATTATCTCACCTACATTTAGGCTGTCAAAATGAATCCCAGCCCACTGAGACGTCGTGGATCGCTGCGGGTTTTCCTCCTGCTGGGAGCTGGCAGGTCCCCGTCGCTCCTGACTGCAAGGTAAGAGGAGTTAGGGATAAAAATAGCTGCTGTTGTTATTCATGACAGCGCCCTGGAGCAACTGCTGCGTTCCTGAATAATTCATAGGAGCGGGGCAGGCCGAGGAGGACACAGGGATGGCCAGAGATGGAGAAGGCTGGGATGGTCAAAGCAAGGCAGACGCCTTCCCTGCCATTTGGGACTCCCCAGAGTTGTGCCCAAGGTCCCCGTGGGTTCCCCTCCCTGCCACATCCTGGAGGTTATGGGGTCAAAAGGGAGCTCAAGCTCACAGAGACATTTAGCATTTCCTATCCACTGGAAAAAACAGGAATTAAGCACTTAGCACACAGAGAGCCCGGACTGAAGGGCTTGCAGAGAAATAGAAGGCTCAGGGGTGGATGCAGGAGTAATTTCCATGGGTGAATTGCACATGAGGGGTGCTGGCCAGAGCACCCCAACAGTTCTCAGTGTGGATTTTCTCATCCCTTCCTCACACTGTGTGTCAGCATCCACCTGTACACTTGGTTTCTGAGGTTTAAGGGTACCCTTAGATCCTTAGATCCTTCCAGATTCTGGGATGTTGTAGTGTTTTGTTAGTGATGGGTTTTGTTGATTTCCCCCCCC
>VZRZ01004123.1:80919-98125 GCA_013398175.1 Climacteris rufus | reverse complement strand
CAGATTCCCCCGTGACCGGTATCTCAAGGGCTTCCTGAAGGAGAGAGGTGGGCAGTGGTTTTCCTCCGTGTTTGTTTGAAAAGGCTGTGGGTGGATTTTCCTTGAATGACTTTGACACCCAGGGAGTTCTGGAGGCCACGGGAAGGAGACACATAGTTCAGCCGTGAGCTGGGAGAAGAACCAGCTCCCGGTGTTTGCCTTGGAGCTGCCGCCTGCCCCTTGCACAGACACGAGCTGGGGCGTGTCTCCAAAGGGTCAGCGAAGGGTTTGTTCCCTGCTGAGCTCCTCCAGGACGCTTCGGGGTCATGTTCCCCCTGTATCGCATCTGGATTTTTTTTCCTGGCTGAAAACACCACAGGCATCTCACTTTTGGGGGCGGGGGGAATATTGCGGACAGTCTTAAAGTGTTCTGGCTTTCTTCAGCACACATATATAGATATATAAGTTTGGGTAAACATCTAGCGGTTGTTTGGTGTCCAACCAATTCCTCTCTGGCATGAGCAGGGTTGGGAATGGAGCATCCTGGTGGCTGTGCTGAGGTGGGAAGTGCCACAGATCCTTTGCTGGGTATGCAGGACCAGTGGTCCCTGCTCATTAAATACCTGTGCAGCTCTAGCAGTTCATCCCCAGGCTTCTTTGAGTGGAGCACATGGGATTTTAGTGGGATGGAGAGGTGCATTTGTTGTGGGATGCTGTGGGAGCATGGCTTCAGAGCTGGGAAATGCTTTAGGTATTGTTAGTTGGGGGATTGATGGGTGAGGTGGGACTTGGAGCAACCTGGTCGAGTGAAAGGTGTTCCTGCCCATGGCAGGGGAGTTGCAACAACATGGTCCTTAACGTTTTTTCCAACCCCATAATGTTTTAGGATTCTCTGATTGCTTGCTGGGGATTAGGTTGAGGATAAGTGTGATGCTGCCCTAGCAGCAGTCATTGAAAAACAGCAAAGTCATGAGAAGGTCATGAAAAAGGATGAATCCAGCAGATCTGAGGTCTGGTTTTGCCCTCTGTCAGGACAGGGAGGGGACAGGCAGCCATGATTTCTGAATTCTAGCTGCAGACTGTGCTCCTGACTTAGGGTGCCGTGGTGAAGTGCAAACATGTGCTGCAAACAATTCCTAGAAACCCACTTGGGGCTTGTCACGCCAAACCACAGAGTTACACACTTCCTCCTGTGCAGCTGGGGAAGGTGTGGGTGATCAGCCCTGCACTGTGCAGGATTTTCTGTTTCCTGGGCATTAATTGCTTTTATTTGTTTACGCTGAAGCTGCAGCAGGAGCCTGGGGCCGAGCAGAGGCTGTGTCCCTGTGTATGCAGGGAGGGATGGCAGGGAAGGATGGCTGTGCCAGCGAGGCTGGGGACAAGGGAGGTGCCACTGCCAGGTCACGTGCGTGAGCTTGCAGCTACTTGCACATTTTGAGTCAGGCACCAGCTTAATTTTTATCTGCCAGTGTATGGGGTAACCCTTGTTCCTGGGATCAGACCAGTGGCCCTTTAATGCACAAGTAATTAATCATTAATAAAATACCCAGGGAGGCTGCTGGAGGCTGCATGTTTGGGCTGCAGCTGTACAGATGTGGCCGTACCTTATAAGCTCCATCCATCACAGAATCATGGAATGGTTTGGGTTGGAAGGGACCTTAAAGCTCATCTTGTGCCAACCCCCTGCCATGGGCAGGGACACCTTCCACTAGCCCAGGTTGCTCCAAGCCCCATCCAGCCTGAGCTTGAACACTTCCAGGGGTGCCACCCACTAGATCAGGTGGCTCAAGACCCATCCAATCTGGCCTTGAACACTTCCAGGTAAGGGGAAGCTTGCTCCCAGCTCCTTCCCACCCCCTAAACCTCACCAAATCTTAGGATTGAGTAGGATTGTAAGCACTGGGATGCAGCTCAGCCTGCATACTTTTTGGAGGGGTGAGGAATCTGCCTTCTGGTTCTTGCTCGGGGCTTTTTAGGCCCCAGGAAGGGCATCACTTCTGTCACTGCAAACCTAGAACCCGGCTGGGAGAGGCCACGCGGTTAAATGGGATGAGGTCCGGGATGGAGACAAAGACTTTTCAGTGCAGGGGAGAGGAGAGCTCGCAGCTCTGGGGGGTTGGCAAAGGGCTGCAGTCTCTCCCTGGCAGCCTCTCCCTGCCCGCAGCAGCCTCAGGGCTCTGCATGATTTATATACATTTTTTTCAGGTGACCAAAGCTCTGAAATCCACAACCTTAAAAAAAATAATGTTTTTGTGCAAGAGGCTTTTGTGGATGACAGCAAAGCTGAGCAGCCTCAGCCCTGGAGACTCTTTTGGGGACGATTGGGATCCCCAAACAGCACATGGACAGTTTGGTTTGGTTGCTCTGCCCTCAGGCAGATGGTTCCAGGGCTGTCCCTTCAGTAGATGGGTCTGAGCAGGGAGGGATTTGCTGGCTTGTGGAGGTCTCCCTGTGCTAGCAGGAATTCCCAGCTCCAGCAGATCTGCACTGAAGGAAGGTTTGTGCTGAAAGAAATTTAGGAGGTGAAAGTGGGATGGAGCTGCGACAAATCCAGGCTCCCTTTTCAGTCAGTGGAGGGGGAAAAAACCCCAGGCACTTCACTGGCACAATTCCAGTTTCTGGAAACAGGTCAGTCCCAATCCATCAGTGATCCCTGCATGACTGAATACAGCAGGCAGGGACTGGTGGGGGTGGCAGGACCAAAGCCATGCCCAGGAGTGTGCTCACGCTTGAGCAGCCTGATGGTCATAGATTGGGACTGTGTCCCGGTCTGGTTTGATTCCCGGTGTTACTCATCCAGGGATTTCACAGCTACCTGAAATCCAGCCCCAAAGCATCAGGCACTGTGTTAGTTGTGTGTGGGAAAAGAAAGTGGTGAGCAGATCAGGAAAGCACAAACAGCAAAGAATTAGTGAGATCAGGAAGAAAAGCTGCAGAATATTACCTCGACCTTGAGCAAGTTTTGATACAGGGAGGACAGATTTGCCAGAGGAGAGAATTCTCAGCCAGGGTCTGTGAGTAGAATTAGGGAATATTAATTGGTGCTGCAGGTGGGTTTCTTTTTTTTTTTTTCAGGAATTATTGGCTGTGTTAGCAGCAGCATCACCAAGCTTTAACCCTGGCAAGGCACGAGAAAACTGCAGCTGTGCTATCACAGCAAACCAGAAATGTGCCATTCCCTAGCATGGTTTGGGAGATAGCACAGACCAGGAGTTGTTCCTGGTAGACAGTTTGTGTGTGGCCACCCATTCTGTGCAGCAGCACAGAAATGGCCCAGCTGATCTCACAACCGAGAACCTGGTGCTGTGAAAATCAACCCCCCTTGCACATTGTGTTTGCACTGTCACAATAAATCCACCAGCAACATCCAACCTTGGTTTCCAGACTTTGGGGTTCCATCCCCCTGCTTTGCTCCCCCAAGCAGCACAGAGCCTCGGGCATGCCCCTCCTTGCTGGGATGCTTTGCTGCAGGGACACAGCGTTTGCCAGCAGCTTTGTTTTGCTCGGTGCTCTCCGAGCACCGCGTTCCCTGCGCCGGCTCCACTGCTCTCATCCCCTGGCCCCATCCCAAAACCCAGGCAACGCCGAGCCCATGTCAAGAGGCACTTGCTGCTCAGCGCGGCTGAGCTGGCTGCTGGCCCAGCTCGCTGCCAGGCCAGGGATTGCAGGGGAGCTGACACTGCCGTGGCTTCCGTGGGGGTTCCTGCCACCTCCCGTCGGCTTTCATGGCTCGTCTCCCAGCATCACGGGACATTCGTTTCCTGAGGGATGCAAGCTTGGACAAACCCTGCTTGGGCTGCATGCTGTTTGTGTGTGTGTGTACAGAAAGGGAGAATTTGAGCCTTCTTCTTTTATTTGAAATTTTCCACCAGGTTGCTTTGACCCTTTATTTTTAACAGATCAGGTTATTTTAAGTCATGCCCTTCAGAAAATCACATGGCATCACCTTTTACGTTTCAGAGCATCCCAACCTGTGCAGGTCCTTGTTGGAGGAGTGTCTGCAGTTGGGCTGATGTAGATGTAACAAGGGATGTAAGTGCATCGAGGGATGCCATGGCCAGGGACACTTTCTATAGCCCAGGTTGCTCCAAGCCCTGTCCAACCTGGCCTTGAACATTTCCTGGGATGGGGCAGCCACAGCTTCTTTGGGAAACCTGTGTCAGTTTCTGAGCAACACCCAGTAATAACTCCCTGCAGAAGGGTCTGAGCTCTGTGTGTTCCTGTTGTAGTCTGCACCTAAATCTGTCAGGAGAAGCAAGCAGGTAATACCAAGGTTACCCAGGAATTGCTGCTTGACCCAGTCCATAGTCTCTTAGTTTCTCATCTCTGGTGGGCCCTTTCCAAAACCCCAGGGAGAATGGGATGGAGGAGCTGGCTCTGTGCTCCCAGGATGGTCCTTCAGAGTTTTCTCCAGCCTATCACAAAGGTTTCTTTACAGGAGGAGACATTTGTGCTCAGGGAGGACCAGCCTTCAGGCAACAGGATTTGGGATGGGGCTTATCCACTGCATCTGAGCAGGGTGCAGCCCTGGTGCAGCCTCTCCCAGAGCTGAACTGCTCCCTGCCATCCAGTGCTGTAGGGGCTGTGACACCAAAGTTAACCCCATGTAAGAAGGGGTCATCATAAAACCCCAGGCTTCAAAATAACCTGGAGTTCCTCCAGGGACTTTTGCTCAACTGCCAGAAGAGAGGAATTGTGGAATTAATCACCTGCACTCTCCAAACCAGTCCATTGGCCACTGCTGTTATTTTCATGCTGTCCACAACCACTTCTTTTTTTTTCCTATTTTAAATGCAATGCATTTATTAAAGACTTCCCCAAAGCTGAGTTCCCCCGGTCCTCCGTGCTTTGTTTACCAGGAATTACTGCCTTTTTGGAAGCCTGTGGAAACCTCTGCTGCCTGAATACCAGTCTGCAAGCAAATCTATCACATTAGTACAGTCTTAGTCCCAGACACTGAACTCTGGGGCCAGACCGGTGGGAAAATCGACTGTACTCTGTAGGAAATTTTCTCATTCAAACCCTTCCATCAGACTGTGACCAAAAAGCAAAAGAGCTGGGAAAAAGCTCGGGTTTCCAATTACCCTCTTGAAAAGGGAGAGAAAAATTGGAACGGGATCGTTCCCCTCCTGTGCCGGGAGTTTTTGTTGTGGGTGTAATGATCCAGCCTGGCCATCATCCACGCCCTCCTTCTCGCCTTGCAGCTCCCCCCCTGAACAAACGATACTTGGTTGCTGTTAATTGGGAGCAGCCAAAATAACTGAATCCCCCGGAGATGGGGGGTGAGGATGGAATCTCAACGAGACACCCCGCCGATGAATGTGGCTTTCAGCTGCTCCTACGCCCCCGTGAAGGGAAAAGAATAGGGGCTCTGTGAAAGTGAAACAGCCAGTGCTGACCTTGGGTTTCTGGGTTGGTGGTTTTTTGTTGTCTTTTTTTTTTTTTTCCCTCTTTCTCTCTCTTTTCTAACGTTAATTGCTCGTCACTTTGCCCATCACATGATCGCTGGAAACTGCCAACTTGTTCTCACTCGTTCATATCACAAGGTTTGAAATAAGCAGGCTACACCAGGTTCCTGATCCAGTGCTGTTTAGCCCGGTATCAGATGTGTTTCTTGTGATTGCGGACTATTATTTTGAAAATCTCTGCCCCTCATAGCTTGTTTGAAACGGGCATTTTCCAGCTCTGCAAGCCTGCCTGGAAGCATCTCTGCTGCCAGGGGGATGTGCAGTGTCCAGGCTCTCAGAGGCTGTGTGCGCTGAGCTCTGGGGATGAGAGGCCGTGGCGAAACCCTGGCGCGAGCACGAGCGGTGCCAGCCGGAGCCAGGCTGTGCCTGGGACAGAAGCTGCCTGTGTCTCTCATGCCCTTGTCAGCATGCAAAGCAGGCAGCCCATGGACTGCATTCCCATGCATCCCTCTTCCCAGGCTTGATTGCTGCCTTTCCGTGTGTCTCTGGTTGCCTTTGCTCTTCACAGGCAGCTTTCAACAGGTTTCTCTGCAAGAGATGAGTGCTCTGACGTTCCCTGTGCGGGTCTGTGCTGCATCAAAGCTGGATTTCAGTGCCTGGGGTTCACCCTAGCATTAGTCTGGGTTCTCTGAGACATAAGGAACTTCAGCATGCCCTTTCTTCTTCTGCCTTGCCAATGTGATCATTGAATCATAGAATCCCAAAATGGTTTGGGTTGAAAGAGACCCTAAAGGTCATTTTTTCCAACCCCTCTGCCACAGGCAGGAAGAAATACTGCCCTGTGAGGGTGGTGAGGTCCTAGCACAGAGTGCCCAGAAAAGCTGCCCTATCCCTGGAAATGTTCAGGGCCAGGTTGGACAGGGCTTGGAGCAACCTGGGCTAGTGTAAGGTGTCCCTGCCCATGGCAGGGGGTGAAACTGGTTATCTTTAAGGTTCCTTCCATCCCAAACCACTCCACAATTCCATGATTTATGAATGAACCTTTCTCCATTAGCTGCAAGGAGCCAGAATAGACTGTCTATGCACTGGAACTGGGGAGAGGGAGTTTTGCCTCTTGTTTACACCATGCCCTCCGCATAGGAGTGCCCCAAAGTCAAAACTTCCCTTGTCTCCCTAAATTTTGGTATGTAACTCCACAGGGATAAATGGACTACATGTCCCATCACAGATGAGGACTCTGCAGATCCTTAGGAGAAAAACAAAGTGTTTGTGATTGTACACAACATTAACCCCCTGGCAAGTGTGCTCTCTTTTGTCTTACACATCTGTGAAACTTAAAATAGCATTTTCAGGGACCATTTTGCCCTCTGTGGCTAAGGCAGCTCCATCAAACACATCAAATTCTTCTGTGGCAAATGGGTAAAAAAACCCCCCAGCCTTAAGAGGTGCTAAGGGAGAAATCCTAGGCAGTGTAGCGCAGAAGGAATTTTCTGGCAAATGAAACTTAATTATGACAGCTCCGCTCTGCTAGAATACGGAAGCAACATGAAAATATTTTGTCTCTTATCAGATGCTTTGGGTTCCTACAGGAAGTGGGACTTGTGACCTGGTTGAGAGTCTGCTCTGTCTTCGCTCTTTGTGCTGTCTCACCCTGGGACTGCCAGGTCCCACCTCCCTGCTTTCAGAACCTCTCTCATGGTGTTCAACACTGTGCTGTCCTCTGTATCACTGCCTACAGGGCTCTCCCATCACAGAATCACTTGGTTTGGGTTGGAAGGGATCTTAAAGCTCCTCTATTTCCATACCCAGGCAAAATACTTATTTGCATTTACTTTTTTTTGGCCCTTTTTTTTGATCTCCATCCCCTGCAGCTCCCTTTGGGTGCATATAAACTTAGGAGTCAGATCCTACTCCTGCAAATGTGTGTGTGTTGGCTGCATGGGAGTAACCACAGCCCTGCACAGTCTGGTGGGCCCCATCAGCACCAATTTCTGTTCAAACATGGGCTTTTGTGATGAATTCTCCCCTATTTTGTATGCCACAAACACCAGCAGGGAACAGAAATATCTAGGTTATTGGGAAACAGGGGGTACTGGGAATTAATTTAATGCTGGGAGGTGTTCTCCAGACATTAGGATCCTGCTGTGCCCTGAATCTGAATCTTTCCAGCCAGAGTTTAGCAAGCCTGGAGGTTGCCAAGGAGCAGAGCAGAGCAGGCAGAGGAGTGCCCAGCACTGGTTTGGCTGCTCTGGGCATCCAGGCACATCTCTGGCAGTCCCTCAGCTTGGCTCCATGGATGCTCCCAAAACTCAGATGCTGTACCCAAACTGCCTGGATGCAAAGCCTCTCATTTCTTCATTCCCTCTCAGTCCTGGAGTTTCTCACACATGGAGGGATGAGGGCTGCAGGTTTGGGATTGTGGATTTCTCCACTTCTCCCTCTGCTATACTCACTACAGCAGCCCCAGGCGTATAACCCATGTGCAGGTTGTGTGACAGGGAAGCTGAGTTTCTTTGCAATCTGCATGATTTTGTTGGGACCCTCTGACCTCCTGTGCAGGCAGGCAGGTTATCCCTTTGATGAGTAAAAACAACCCAGTAATTTTGTTCTGGGGAAAGGGGTAAAATAGCCCCTTCACAAATCATCAGGTGCTTTCTTGCCATGTAACTGCTTCCTACAGCCCCTTGTTGGCAGCTCCTGGCTCCTGAACACGTTCCAAGCTGAATGTCTGAGGAAGTGGGGAGGAAGGTCAGAGTTGTGACACTGCATTGATGCAGGCTGAGCTGCAGGGACAGAGCTGTGCCATCCTTCTCTGTGTTGAATTTAGGCCAGGGAACAGATACCCCCTGGGAATCTGGTGCTCCCTCAGACCCTCCTCCAACTCCCCAGGAGACCTGGTACCCTTAAACTCACGCAATATTCATAGAATCATGAAGTGGTTTGGGTTGGAAGGGAACTTAAAGACCATCTTGGTCCACGCCCTGTCTGGGGCAGGGACACCTTCCACTATCCCAGGTTGCTCCAAGCCCCATCCAGCCCGGCCCTGGGGAGGCTTCCAGGGATGGGGCTTCTCTGGGAAACCTGTGCCAGGGCCTCACCATCCTCACAGGGAACAATTCCTTCCCAATATCCCATCTAACCCTGCCCTCTGGCAGTGGGAAGCCATTCCCCTTTGTCCTGTCTCTCCAGACCCTTGTCCAAACTCCCTCTCCAGGTCTCTTGGAGCCTTTTTAGGCACTGGAAAGGGCTCTAAGGGCCAGCATCTCGATGGTGCCATGGTTAATCCCAGAAGGCATGGCAGCATGGTGCCATGGTTAATCCCAGAAGGAATGGCAGCATGGTGCCATGGTTAATCCCAGAAGGAATGGCAGCATGGTGCCATGGTTAATCCCAGGACATGCTCTTGTCCCTGATCCATCACCATTAACATTTCCTCTTTGTCCCGTCCTCGCAGGGCAGGAAGGCGACGTTCCCTGGCGCGGGGCTGAAGGGATGACGGCCATCCTGGAGCGGCTCAGCACGCTGTCCCTCAGCGGGCAGCACCTCAGCCGGCTGCCCCGGCTGCTGGAGGACGGCCTCCCCAAGATGCCCTGCACGGTGAAGGAGTGCGAGGTGCCGCAGCTCTTCCGGGAGCCCTACATCCACAGCGGGTACCGCCCCACCGGCCAGGACTGGCGCTACTACTTCCTCAGCCTCTTCCAGAAGCACAACGAGGTGGTCAACGTCTGGACTCATCTCCTGGCGGCGCTGGCCGTGCTGCTGAGGTTCAAGACGTTTGTGGAGGCCGAGCAGTTGCCCGTGGACGCGTGGTCCTTGCCTTTGCTCATCTTTGTCCTCTCCTCTGTCACCTACCTGACCTGCAGCCTCCTGGCCCACCTGCTGCAGTCCAAGTCGGAGCTGTACCACTACACCTTTTACTTCGTGGACTATGTTGGAGTCAGCATCTACCAGTACGGCAGTGCCCTGGCTCACTTCTACTACAGCTCTGACCAAGCCTGGTATGACAAGTTCTGGCTTTTCTTCCTGCCAGCAGCAGCTTTCTGTGGCTGGCTGTCCTGTGCTGGCTGCTGCTACGCCAAATACCGGTACCGACGGCCTTACCCCATCATGAGGAAGATGTGCCAGGTGATCCCAGCCGGGCTGGCTTTCATCCTGGATATCAGTCCCGTGGCTCACCGGGTGGTTGTGTGTCACCTGGGGGGCTGTGAGGAAGATGCTGCTTGGTACCACACGTACCAGATACTTTTTTTCCTTATCAGTGCTTATTTCTTCTCCTGCCCTGTCCCTGAGAAATACTTCCCTGGCTCCTGCGATATCGTTGGCCATGCCCACCAGATCTTCCACACCTTCCTGGCCATCTGCACTCTGTCACAGCTGGAGGCCATTCTTTTGGATTACAAGAACAGGCAGGAGATTTTTCTGAAGAGACACGGGCCTTTCACCGTGTACCTCTCCTGCATCTCTTTTTTTGGCTTGGTGGCCTGCAGTGCCATCACAGCCTACATCCTGCGACGCAGGATCAAGGCCAGCCTGGCTAAAAAGGACTCCTGAGAGCCACAGAGGTGACAGGCATGACATCAGCAGAGAAAATCAAGAAGAAAGGGCATAACATACTAGAGACATGACTGTCTTACTTGCCTAACATGCTGTGACTAACTGGGACCCTGGGCTCAGCTGCAGGGCTGGACACTTCATGCTGGATGCATTTTCACAGCAGGGATTGCCTTTTGCCATCCGGGGGGGGACATGGAGTGTTTTAAGCCAGAACAAGTCACTGAACCAAGGATGCTGGAATAGGCAGAGGTTCCTTGTTCATTCTGGTAGAGCTGTGGGTGAGATCTTGCTGAATGTCAGGGAGGGCAGCGTGGAGGCTGTGGGACTGTAGAAGGGTCTGCCAGGGCTCAAAAAACCATGAGGACCACAGCTGGATGTGATGACCTCTCCGGGTTTTTGCTGTATCTGTGGGAGAACTGTTCCTCTCGAAGGCAGTAGGAAGGTTTTGGAAAGAGTCTGTATTTGTAGGATTCAGCTGTGAGGGCATGTGTGTCAATGCCAGGTTGCTTAGGTGGTTTTGGGAAGACATCTTTGGAGATCTAGGCTTGACCTGGAGTCCTCTAGGACAAACTGGGTCTGTGTCATCTGTCTGGGGAGTCTGGCTGACCTCTAGCAATGTCCAGCAGTGTAGAGTAACTTGGACATGGTCTGTCTGGTATGGGAAAGGCTCTGATCCTCCAACAGCACTGCTGTGGTCATGGCCAAAAGGGTATGGAGGTGAAGGAGTCTTTATTCCCCTCTTAGTGGTGCTTTTCATCCTTGGTGACCCTTGTGGGAAAGCTGACCTTGAAGCTGCAGGGTTGCTTTTCTGTGACCAGTGGGGTTGTGACCCTGGCATATTTTATCAGCACTAGATGAAGGTGGAACAGCAAAAGGCAGGAACAGGGTGACAATGTAAGGGTCCTGCACAACCTTGGAATGGGTTTGTCCTTGGGACTTGGTGATTCCTGTGTGGAGTAGCAAAGATAGTGGTAATGTCCGTATGTCACTCCTGTCCAAGGTAACAAAGGCTGGGTTACTTGTCCCCACTAGATGAGTCTCTTCTATGCTTGCCTGGGGGGAATATTGGATATGGAGCCACCAAGGAGGTTTAAATCCTTGCTGAAACCAAGGAATCCATGGGATTTATCCCAGCCACAGATTGGTCTCACTGAATCCAAGGGCAAGCAAATGAATTGTGATTGCTG
This sequence comes from Climacteris rufus, assembly GCA_013398175.1. Classification (NCBI taxonomy): domain Eukaryota; kingdom Metazoa; phylum Chordata; class Aves; order Passeriformes; family Climacteridae; genus Climacteris; species Climacteris rufus. Next base: position 86,997 of record VZRZ01004123.1, on the reverse strand, counting down.
GTTCTGAGCAGGCAGCGTGTAGGGTTGGGGATATGGTTGGTGAGGACAAGCACTGATTTCTGCACTTGGTCTGTGTTTTAGCTTTTGAGGGGTGTGTGTTTGTGTCCATGTGTGTGCACAGGATTTATTATCCAGAAAGGCTTTTCCTTTGGATTTTATATCTGCAGAGCCTCCTAGTTGGGTTAAGATTAGCCTGAAGGAAACAGTGCTGTCCTGCTGGAGGAGCAAGGTGGGCCAGAGAACAGACCTGTTAATAGGTGATGGGAAACAGATCCATAAATAACAAATCCATTGCTGGTCCTGTGTTTTGTGGATTTGGAACTCATGGCCCTATAGAAAAATAAAGAGGGAACTAAGTTTGGAGTATAGGAGAAGAAATCATAGGAAAGCCTTCAGGAGGTCATCAAGTCCACCCATTCTCATCAGTCTGGGCCTCCTGGTTTACATCCAGTCCAGCTTAGAAATGAATTACTTCATTTCTTAGGGTGTTTTTGGTGGTACAGCCAGAACAGAAAGTCTGCCTCAGGGGAGATGCCAAGCAGGGATAGTCCCACTTCCACCTCATTGAGCCCCTTCCCATGCACAGAAGCTCATCTCACCATGGGGTGAGCTGGTGCTGGGGGAGGGACTGTCAGGAAACCAATCCTAGTGAAAAAATGTCAGTAATTTTCAGCTGGTTTTAACTCTGAGCCAGCTCACTTGGACCACACAGCTGCCTGCAGGGAAGGGCTGGAGTGGAGGCCAGCAGCAGCTCCTCCTTGCATGGCAGCTGGCTGCTCAACTTCCTCAGCTGCACTGATGGACTGCTCTCTCCATGGCCTCTGGCTTTGCCTGTGGATCTCCTCCCAGTTTGAGGAAAGACTTCAGTGGGAACAGCTTTTTCTCACAGCTTAATTTGCTTTGGGCTTGGGGTAGGTAAGGCAGAGTAAGATGTGGAACTGGCTGGATGGTATCAGTGGGTTCCTGTGCAGGAAGAGAAGTAAATCAGGCTGGTCCAGAGCTCCTTTCTGGGATAAAATGAAGAGGGATTGGGCATGGCTGATAATAGCAAACCTGTTCTGCTGCTACCTGGAGTTACACTGGTACCAAAGGAAGGGATCACCCAGTGTCCCCTTCTCTGAGGGTTTGAAAACAGGTGAGATGCCCTGCCCTCAGTCAAAGGAGCGTGAGTGTGGTAATGCCATCTCGTTCAGGGACAGGGAGAGGAGCCCACATGGCTCTTCCAAGGTACTTTTGGTCATGTCTTCTCCTCCCTAGTTAAGCAGAAGTGACACTTCCCTGGAGCAGTGGTGTGACAGTGGAGGTGTTTCTGCACACTCCCACGTTTCCCCTCAGGTGAAGCCGCTCCCGTCTCCGCGTGGCCCTGCACTCCTTCCTGGAGCCGACCTCCTGGTTACTATGATGGGTGGGGTGAGCAGGGGCCTCCCAGACGGATCTGTGCTGCTGTGAGGATGTGCCCTTGTGTCACAAGGGGCTCACCAACACTGGAGCTTACTTCATCCCTGTCTCCGTCCTCCTCCTCCTCCTCCTCTCCCTCTGACCAGCTTCTTTCTCTCCTTCATCCCCAGAAGTCATGTTTGTGCCTTATGCACCTGGCTGCCTACCTGGGCAGACTCCACACGTTGTGCAGTCTGCTGGACCTCAGCTGGGAAGTGGCTGTGGATGCTCTCCAGAAGCCTTGCCATTGATCCAGAGGAGACCAGGGCTGGATCTGGAGAGAGCCAAAGTGCTGCTGTGATAAATGCTCAGCTTGCCTGAGCCCCTCAGGGCCTTCTCCTTGGGCTCACTGCTTGGAGCAGGTCTCCTCCATCCCAGTGTTCCTAAGGAGGCAAGGCTGGGAAGGATGTAGCAGTGGCCAGGTTTGGTGAAGAGCTCACCACCAAAAGTTGACCATACCTGAGATCCCAAAGGGACTGAGGTCACAATCCTCTCCCACAGGAATCTCTGCTCCTGAGGTAGCATTCTTGCAGATCTTGCAAACCAGGACAACTCCTGAGCATTCATCCCAATGTGCCTTGTGCTGTTCCTTCTTGGGTTTAATCCTGAAGGAACCTGAGGATCAGGGCAGCCTCCTTGCTGTCTGCTGGTCCATGGTTGCTCTTAACAGCCAATTCCCACTGACAGGATTTGCTCAGTGTATGGAGAAGGATGGGAGGATGGAGACAGGTGCCTTAAATTTGTATTTATGCCTAATGATTTGTGTAACGAGGCAAGGACGGGTTCCTCATGTGCCTTGCAATTTACATCTTTTACTGACAGGATTATTTTTAAGCACTGTTCGTTACTAAACAGAAGTACAAAAGAGTTTGTATTTTTTTTTTCTCTGGGGAACAGGGAAGGGTATGAGTGTTCCATATTAACCATCCCCTTCCCAGCTCCCATCTGCTGACTTTGTATTGTTGAAAACATTGACAATATTTTAAGCTTTGTACTGTACTGATCTTTATTTAAAAACTTTAGTGAAAAAAAAAAATCTGTGAAAACAAAACTGTTGGTGTGGTGTGAAATTCCCAAATGCGTAACTCTAGAAGGTTGAGTCATTAGAAAGGAAAGGGGATAGTAATTATAGAGGTTATATTAGAGTGATAATAATTGTAATAATGAGCAATAGGATGTGGGTTTATCTGTGCATCTCAAAGCACTTTCAGTTTCACCATAACTATTGGATTTCATTCCTTCTCTGCAAGAGAAGTACAGAATGGATGCCCTGAGGAATTAGAGGAATTTTCATTTATTTTAGAATTTTAGAGGAATTTTAGTTCATCATCCACAATCACAAAAGGGTTGAGTTTGGAAGAGACTCTGGGGGTCAGCTGCTCCAACACTCTGCTCAAGCAGGCCACCCAGAGTTGTCTGCCCAGGTCCATGTCCAGATGGATTGTGAGTATCTCCAAGGATGGAGACTCCATCTCGTCTCTGGGCAGCCTGTGCCAGTTCTTGGCCACCTTCATAGTGAAAAAGTGATTCCTGATGTTCAGAGGAACTTCCTGTGTCCAGTGTGTGCCCACGGCCTCTGGTCCTGGCACTGGGACCTGGCACAGAGCCTGGCTCTGTCCTCTCTGCACTCTTCCTTCGGGGATTTATAGACACTGATAAGATCCTTTAAATATTTCCTGACCTGATCCACTTCCACAGAGGTACATACTCCTTGCTCCAGCCTTTCCCTCTGCTCTCAGGGACCTGAGATTCCTGAAGGCTGGTCTTGCTGGTAAAGACTGAGGTGAAGAAGGCTTTTCCTTGTTATGTGTAGCCAGCTCCCACATTTTCTGAGCAATGGGCCCACATTTTCCCTGCTCTCCCTTTTGTCACCCTTGTACCTATACAAACCCTTCTGGTTGTCTTTGACATTCCTGGACAGGTTCCAGTTGGAGTTTGCCTTTCCTCATCCCTGCATGCTTGGATAATGTCTGCATTCCTTCCTATCCATGTCCTTGCTTTCACCTTCTCTCTGCTGCTTCTGTGTTTGAGTTTTGCCAGGACCTCCCTGTTTATCCATGCAGGCCTGCTGGCATTTTTGCCCAGCTTCCTGCTCAGTGGAATGAACTGTTCTGAAGCTTGGAGATGACTCCTCCCAGGCCTCATTATTCCAGGGCACTCTACCAAGGAGGTAGAGACCTTTGAGGAAGCCAGAGTCTGAAGTCTAGAGGTGTTTTATTTCTACCCTCCTCCTTTCCTTCAGGATCCTGAACTCCACCAGCCAAGGCTGCCTTTGACCCTCACATCCCCAATGAATGCAATGTCCAGCAAAGCCCCTCTCCTTGCTGGCACCTCCATCACTTGGAGGAGGGAGTTAGCACTGCATTCCAGGAACCTCCTGGACTGCAAATCATAGAACCATAAAGGGTTAGAGTTGGAAGGGACAGGATCATCTTGTTCCAACTCCCTGCTATGGGTAGGGACACCTTCCATGAGACCAGGCTGCTCAGGGCTACGTCCAACCTTGAATGTTTCCAGGGCTGGGGCAGTCACAGCTTCTCTGGGAAACCAGTGCCAGGGCCTCACAACCCTCACAGTAAAGGATTTCTTTCAAAAATCCAATCTAAATCTACTCTCTGTGACTTTGAAGACATTCCCCCTTGTCCTGTCACTACATGTTTTTGTAAACAGTCTCTCTTCATCTTTCCTGTAGGCTCCCTTCAGGTACTGGAAGGCTACTCCAAAGCCTTCTTTTCTCCAGGATGAACAAACCCAATTCTCTCAGCCTTTCCTCATGGGAGAGGTGCTCCGTCTCTCATATGTTGTCGTTCCAGCAGGTATCGGGGTGGATGAAGTCCCCCATGAGGACCAGGGCCTGCAAAGAGGCAGCTGCCCACAAGTGTCACACATATCCATCATCTCCTGAACCCTTCCCCATAAGGTCTCCTTTGGCTCATTATCCAGGCAGAATTCCAGGCACTCCAGCTGTTCTCTAAGTGGCAGCTTCCCATCCTCACCTTCTTGGCCTGTCCTTAAAGAGCCTGTCTGTATCCCTCCACTGCAACACTTGGATGGATGATGGGAGCCATCCCACCACACCTTCCTGATCCCAACAAGATCGTAGCCCTGGGGATGCACCCAGGTCTCTGACTCATCATGCCCAGTCCCCACACTGCCTGTGTTCTCTACACACACTTCAGAGAGACACCCCAGCACAGCGACATCCCAGATTTAGGTATTCCAATTTTAGGGATTTCTCCATCATGGTGCTTTGTGGATTTTGTGATCCCTTTCTGTCGCATTGCTCCAGCTCCTTGGCTCATCAGCCTTGTCTGGGACGATTGTGTGTGATCACATACAAAAGTCATCAACCAGGATACTCCCTTGTGTGAATTTCAACATTCAAAACCTCTAAAAAATCTTCTATTTTTCCTTCTATTAACCAATAGTTTTCATTATTATTTATTAATATAACAGGCAAACCAAGTCTTCTGTATGGTTGTGGTTTCACCCACCAGAGGGCGAGTTGTCTCCATCTGTGTCCTCCAGTGCCACGAAAGCAGAGCCCGATAAAGAATTCCTTTTCCCTTTCACGAGTAGGCAGCAGGGATGTAGGAAGCTAAAAAAGGCTCATCTTAATCTTGACAACTCAGACTTGTCTTTACAGAAATTGTCAAGGATGCATCTTAATCCAGATCTCCTGAGTTCCGCTTCAATTCCTTATGCCTTATTTCTCCTCTTTCCTATTTCCTCCTTTACAGTCACTATACCTAAGTAGCAGTTTCTGCCATGGATTTTCTTCCCTTCATGGAATCACAGAATGGTTTGAGTTGGAACCTCTGCCATGGGCAGGGACATCTTCCACTATCCCAGGCTGCTCCAAGCCCTGTCCAACCTGGCCTTGGACACTTCCAGGGATAAGGCAACCACAGCTTCTCTGGGAAACCTGTGCCAGGGCCTCCCCACCCTCACAGAGAAGAATTTATTCCTAATACCTAATCGAAAACCTGCCCTTTGTTAGTGCAACACCATTCCCCTTTGTCCTGTCACTGCATACCCTTGTAAATAATCCCTTTTTGTCTCCCTTGGAGGCCCTTTAGGCACTGGAAGGTGCTCCAAGTTCCCCTCGGAGCTTTCTTATCTCCAGGCTGAACATCCCCAGCTCTCCCAGCCCGTCATCTTTACAGGCTGTGCACAGGGCACTCTGCCACACAGGCTTGTCACAAACTTGCTGTCATTCTCCTCGGGGATGATTCCTGGCACGCAGAGGCAAGTTTCCTTCTCTGAGCAAGTTCCCTGTTAAACGCTGCCTGGATATTTCAGCTTGAAAAACCTGAGCTAGTGCTTCAGTCTCCGCACCTGGGTCTGAGTCAGCCGTCACACCAGCAGCTTTGCTGTCTTCCAGATCCAGCTCTTCTAGCCCTGCTTGGCCTTCAGTCTATTTTCCTTTCTAAGCTCATCAGCTTCATTCTTTATCTCCCACTGTCTGGCTTTCTTCTTTCTCCCACACCGTGCTCAGACAGGCGGTCTGGCTGCATTTCTCCCTGCTTAGCTTCTGCTTACAAAACCCTCGGGTCTGCTGCCTGCCCTTGGATCACAGCCTGGCTTGGCTGGTGTATTGCTGATAAAGAGAACAAAGCAAAGACACACAAAAACCTTTTT
>VZRZ01004123.1:41555-80887 GCA_013398175.1 Climacteris rufus | reverse complement strand
TTTTCATAGAATCCTAGAAGGTTTGGGTTGGAAGGGACCTTAAAGATCATCTTGTTCCAATCCCCCTGCAATGGGCAGGGACACCTTCCACTAGACCAGGTTTCTCCAAATCCTGTCCAACTTGGCCCTGAACACTTCCAGGGATGGGGGAATCCACTTCTTTTGGGGAAACCACAAACAACTTCTCTTTTCCATGGTGATGGATTTAGCTCTGTTTTCTCTCTTGAATTTGGCAGTGACTTTTGCACAAGCACCTTTGCCTTGACGGGGTCCCTGCCGCTTCTTTTTGCCCCGTCCTTCAGAGATAAAAATCACGTTTGAAAGAGAGGGATTGTATCAGTGCTATACATTAAAAAGGCACTATTTCACAGTTATATACATGTATATATACTATATACATGTATATATATACATGTATATATACTATACACATGCATATATACTATACACATGCATATATACTATGTACATCATAAACCAGCAAAACCACTTCTATTAAAATGTTTCAAGCACTCCAGGGATTTGTCCCTCCACAGCTGTTCCTCAGCCTGGGCACTGCTCAGGGCAGGGGAGACTCCCAAAAAAAAAAGCAGCCCGGATGCCATCACCCGTTTTGGAGGCCAAGATATTTTAATGTGAGGGGGTTATGAGGGGCTACGAGGGAGATATGAGGGGCTGTGACGGGGCTCTGAGGGGCTGTGAGGGGGATATGAGTGGGCTATGAGGGGCTGTGGGGGGAAGATTCCTAATAAAACAGGATTAACGCTTTTCATATCTTTTTTCACGCTGTCGGGGCCGGCCTTCCCTCACGGGGCACTGGGAGGAGTCAGCTCGGCCCCTCAAAACCCTCCCCGTTGCCACGGCGACCGCGCCCCGTGGCGGCCATTGCGCAGGCGCGCAGGGAAAGGCGCGGAGGGCTCCGCGCATGCGCCCCGAGCGCGCGGCCGGTTGCCGTGGAGACGCGTCGGCGGGGCCGGGCCGGGAGCGTCGCCGCCGCCATGAGCTCGGGGCCGGCGCCGGGGCCGGCGCCAGGGCCTGGGCCGGGGATAGGGCCCGGGCCGGGGCCGGGGCCGGGGCCGGGTCTGCCCTTCCTCCCCGGCTGCTCCATCAAGGACCCCACGGTGAGCGCGCCCGCCCGCTGTACCCCTGCTGCACCCCCTTCCCACGGGACTCCCCGCAAATCACGGTGGGCTGGCTTGGCAGGTGCTCCCCTGACAGTCGCCCTCATAATGGGCCTCTGCACCCCCCGACACCCGCTCCGGATGGTGTCTGGTATCCCCTGAAGATGCTCCCTGGGAATCTCGTACTCCCTCAGACCTTCCTCTAAATCCACGGGAGACCTGGGACCCCTAAACTGGACAAATATTCATGGAATCATTGAATGGTTTGGGTTGGAAGGAACCTTAAAGACCATTCTGTTCCAATCCCCTGCCATGGGCAGGGACACCTCCCACTATTCCAGGTTGCTCCAAGCCCCATCCAACCTGGCCTTGGACACTTGCAGGGATAGGGCAGCCACAGCTTCTCTGGGAAACCTGTGCCAGGGCCTCACCACCCTCACGGGGAAGGATTCTTTCTCAATATCCCAGCTAACTCTGCCCTACGAATGTGAAGCCGTTCACTCTGCCCTGTCATTCCATGCCCTTGTCCAAAGTTCCCCTTCAGCTCTCCTGAAGCCCCTTCAGGCACTGGAAGGGGCTCTGAGGTCTCCCTGGAGCCTTCTCCAGGTGAACACCCCCAGGTCTCCCAGGCTGTCTCCAGAGCAGAGGGGTTCCAGCCCTGAGAGCATCTCCCTGGACTCTGCTGGACTTGCTCCAACAGGTCCATGCATTTCTTGTGTTCGGGCTCCAGACCCGGATGCAGCACTGCAGGTGGGGTTTCACAAGAGCAGAGGAGGTAGAGACTATTCATCCAGGGACCTGCTGTTCCCTCAGACCACCCTCTGATTCCCCCAAGAGGCCTGGTACCTCCTGAATTCACCAAATATCCCTGGTGTCCTTTGAACCAATGTACTAGGGATGTGGTAGCCCTCATACTCACCAGACCCTGGCACCTTGTGACACGATCGCCAAGGAACCTGGTGCTCTGTAAACTCCTTTGGTGCTCCCCAGCAGACCTAACATCCACTGAACTTTCCCCCAGGGACTTGGTGTTTCCCAAAGCCAACAAATACCTGCTGAACTCATTTCTGGGGGACCTGAACGCTCTGTACCCACCTGGTATCCCCTCACTCCCCCCACAACAGGCCTGATACTCCCTAAATTCTTTCAATGTAATTAAAAAATCTATTCCCAAGGGACCAAGTATCCCTGAACCAACCTTCCAGGGGACTTGGTGCTTTTAATCTTGTCCCCACGGACTCTGTGGCATCAAGTACCCATCCTATAACCCTGAATTTGTCCTGATAGCTTTGGAGAGGGTCACACACAGACCCCTCCTTCCCCTCATTTGTGAGCCTCATTTGAGATTCTAAAAGCTTTTTCCATAACTGCAGAGCTGCTGTCTGCAAACTCACCCCATGGTTATTCAGTCCCCCTGAATCCATCCAATAATTCCCCCACCACTTCATGAGATACCCCAAGGGAAATCCCCAAACTCACTTTACAGTCCTGAAACCTGATGCCCTCAGGAAAACTGCTGTTCCTCTGAACCATCTGAGTTTTCCCAGAGGAATGTGTTCTGAACCTTCAGCTCATTCCGATGCTGTCCTGAGCCAGGACCCTTAAACTCACCTGATACCGCCTCAACTGGATAGACCCAGGAGAACCAACATTGTCCAAACCTTGAGTATTCCTCTACTAGGAATTAATCCCCCAAGCCATCCCAATATAATAATGTCCTGGATCCATCCATACCCCTTACAGGGACAGATACACCCTGAAGTAATCACTCTCCTGGGCAACCAACACCTTCCTGGTACCCCTTCCTCCAAAGCTCTGACGCTTCCAAAATTGCTCTCCTGATGTTGCCTGCTGAACTGGATCCTTGATAATCCAAGTCTGGAAACTGATAACCTGATGAGAGAACTGGCATCCTGCCACAGAACTGATACCACTACAGCTTCCAGGATCATCCTCAGGAAGTGACACACTCTCAGCTGCTCCCAGGTTCCCTGGAGGAAGCAGTCTCATCCTCATCCTCTGCACTTGATACCTAAATGAGGAAGCAACCTCTCCTTTTTCTCATTCCCAGTGGCCCACACACAGGACCTTATAATCCCAAATCCTCCCAACATCCTCTCAAGGAAGTGGTACCACAGAGAACTGATACGTCCATTTATTTCTCTGATATACTGAAAACATCCCACAAAAAGCTAAAAGGGGGGTTGTTTTATGCCTGGTTTGGGTACACCAGGGATTTACAGGCTCCCTGGAGAGCATCTCTAACAGAAAACAATCCTGGCTGCATTCAGCTTCATGTATAAAAACTACTTGTCATAGAATCATGGAATGGTTTGGGTTAGAAGGGGTCTTAAAGATCATCTTGTTCCAACACCCCGGCATGGGCAAGGACACTTTCCATAGACCAGGTTGCTCCAAGCCCATCCAACCTCAGCCAGTGATGACTTGAGTTCTCCAGCAGCAACTTGAGTAAATGACTCATAACAAATAATCATCCAGGAATAAAGGTTATCTCTGAATTATTATCAGACAATAATATTTCCTTGAAGTAATTTATAACGTCTTGGAAATCTGCAGTTTTCCAGTCTATAAAATGGGCATCACAACACTTGTTTTCCAAGTGAATGCTGAGAAGTTCTGAAGGAACCTCTGTGCTCACATAAAGTGCTCTTATTGCTTGGTGCTCACGGGACAGGGAAGCACAGACACTGGGAGAGGGAATGGTGTTTGTGTGAAGTGTTACAGGCTTGGCAAGAAGAAGGACTTATTTGAGTGGAATTTCTTCACATAAACACTGGAAGCAACTGAGATTGGGAGTTTACGTTCTGGGCTTTCCCTTTTGAATGTGCATTAGTCACCTGATCCTGTGATATGTTCTCTGGCATCCAGGCTCACTTGGGAGACCTTATCCACTTGGGGAGCCTTATGAATCTATGAGGTGTTTTCTTTAGGCAAATGTGGGCTCTTAAAAGCCGCTGCACTTCTGGCAAACATTGATATTGCTCAAATTAAGGACAAACTTCCTGGTTTTCCTTGAATATTTTCCCCACGGCTTTCCCTTGGTATTTGTTTAACAGAAGGAAGTGGCAGTTCTGTGGCAGTTTGTAAGATGTTCTGCTAACATGTCTTCAGTCAGCTCTTATATTCCTCTGCTTTTCTCACTGCTCTCTCCATTGCAAGATCTGTAGTAGCAGTTTAAAGAGAAAACAGGAAATTATGTGGAATTCAAGTGGGGCCTTGTAGGTATAAATAAGATTAGAGGCTTAACCGGGGGGGGTGAGGGAGGGAGTGGAGAAGAATCGATTTACATGCCTGAGGTTGGACTGACTGCAAGTCTGAGGCTGGAAAAGGAGCTGAAGCTTGTTCTTTCAGCACTAGAAATGTGTACAATTCTGTTTTACTTGGCAGAAGTCGAGGGGTTTTGTTAGCAAAGACTCATAATTTCTCCTGCTTTCCCTGGAGCATTAAGGGGGGCCAGGTGGACCAGGCAGGCTTTCAGAGTGCAGGTGAGGTACCACGTGTGCTGCAAGTGGAGTTTGATGTCAGCCAGTCTGACCCAGCTCTGCAGTGGCTGACAGAGGTCAGGTCCTGTTCACAGCTCTGATTGAGAGAAGCCGTGGGGAGAAGGACTTGAGGTGCTGGTGGAAGAGAGGCCAGGACCCAGAAACTCCCCATGTGCTGGGCTGGGTCCCCAGGGTGGGCAGCAGGGGATGGGGGGATTCTGCCCCTCTGCTCTGCTCAGGTGAGACCCCACCTGCAGAGCTGCCCCCAGCCCTGGGGTCCAACGTGAGGAGGACATGGAGTTGCTGGAGTAAATCCAGTGGAGGAATGTAGATGCTCTAAGGGCTGGAGCCTCTGATATGGAGCCAGGCTGGGAGAGCTGAGGGTGTTCAGCTGGAGAAGAGAAGGCTCCAGGGAGGCCTTAGAGCCCCTTCCAGTGCCTAAAGGGGCTACATGACAGATGGGGACAAATATTTTAGCAGGGCTGATAGCAATAGCACAAGGGATGATGGTTTTAAACTAAAAAAGGATCAATTTAGATTAGATATAAGTTTTTTACAATGAGGGTGCTGAGCCCTGGCACAGGTTTCCCAGATAAGCTGTAGCTGCCCCATCCCTGGAAGTGTCCAAGGCCAGGTTGGACAGGGCTTGGAGCAACCTGGGACTGTGGAAGCTGTTCCTGCCCGTGGCAGGGGGGTTGAACTAGATGACTTTTAAAAATCCAACCCAAACTGTTCTATGATTCTATGACTGTGTAGAGAGGTGATAAAACAACTAATGTGCTTTTGTATATTTCATAATTGCAGTTCTATGAGCATGACACACCTTGGTTCAACCCAGCAAAGAAAATCCTGGATCATGCCCAGAAGAGGGTTAAGAAAATAAATAACAATGGAATTCACAGAGGGTGCACAGCAGTCAAGGGAGCACCATAAGGCAGTAACCAAGGTCCCATGGTACTTTGTACTGCTGACAAATTAGGGTAGGGAACAAAGAGCTGGTGAGATAAATACCAGGACAGATAAAGTGCTGACACCCCATTTTAGACACTGACTATGGTGGCAATCAGGAAATTCAGTGATTTAAGTTCTTCTGGAGTCTGTGGCCATGTGAGGATCCGAGTTCACTCTCATGCATTATACATCCACCACTTACTGGGTTTTTTCAGCCTCCTTGATCTGAGTATAAAATCTGTTTTTAAATAACTGCTGCAGTAGTTTATAATAAAATGCTGGGGATGTGCGTGTGGGGACACATTCTTGATATTGCACTCTCTTACTGTTTCTTTTGTGCTTCCAGTACTAAATTCATGCAGTATTTTGATAGCTGGGTTTCCTTCCACAGAGAACATCTTTTCATCGGTCCCAGACACTGGACTTCAAAAACGGATATGCCTTTTCCCGGCTGCCAAGAGAGGGGGTTGGTGGGGAAACACTCTTTGCAAATCAGCTCTCTCAAGATGAATTAGATGATTTATGCACCAAGGGAGCCACGCTGACCTACAGGCAAGCCAGGAGGCCTGCACCTTCCCGCTTCACTCCAGCATTCGTGGCTTATGACAAAAAGGTATAAGGAAGCTTATTCCAGGAATATCGCTGGCCAAATTGGGAGACATAAACAGCCAGCTCCGGGGTTCACGGGACTGCATACAGCAGTTTTCAGATGCCAGAGCCCTTAGTCAGAGACAGCTGAATCCCAGACTGAAAGAGGCTTTCTTTGCTCGGGAGGAGGATTAAGATACGTAAACGATGTAAGACATTCCCTGCAAGTTACACTCGAGCATTTCCAGCAGGCACCGGAAAAGAGGTTTGGTTAACTCTGAAAAGCTGCAGTTTATAAGTATTGCTCTATCAGCCACAGCCTGGCATTTTGTGTTTCCAAAACTGGATTGAGGTTGTAAGTGAGCTTTAACTGGAAAAGTCAGTCTGCAATGAGAACCCTGGTAGCCTGTTTGACTGTGGTCTATCTATTTATGCTTGTGTTGGTCACCACAGCATGTCACAGCCTGAACTGCTCCATTAGTGCTTCCTGAGTTACATCTGGGTGATCATATCAGAGTGGGAGGTGTCTCTGTGTCTGCTTGGAGCAGTCCTGAGCTGACCCTCGGTTTTCAGTGTGCCAGTGTCCCAGGCTGCAAACCACAGCTGTGGATGGAGCAGCTCCAGCTCAGCAGCTCAGCACGTGTGGGCTCTGCACGCTGCCAGCCCTGCCAGAGCAGTCTGCAGCCAGCCAGCCCTCAGCCCGCCTGTGACACAGTCTGGGGAACAGATGTGCTCTGTTAATTACTGAGGCTCTTCCTCCAGAGTAATGTAGATGTTGCTGTTTAATCTGTCAGATCCTTCTCTGCCTCCTGCTTCAAGCCAGAGGAGCAGCAGGGGCCCCCGTGCTGCTGGGCATGTCACTGTCCCTTGTGGGACACTTTGCTGACTGGTAGGAACTTGCTGGCTTTATCATCCCTTAATTGTCCAGGCCCCTGGGCTAATGTAGGCTGGGTATGCAAGGCCTGATTGGCCACCTACACCTTCTTAGAGGCATTGAATGATCTTGGAGGGAATATTCTTCCTACTTTTGCCAAGCAGAGGGACTGGCTGATTAGTTTCTTTGTTTCCCCAGCACAGACTTTTTTGCTTTTGCTCTCAGTGCTGAATAGATGTGACTTCAGATCATGGAATGTTTTGGGTTGGAAGGGACCTTAAAGATAATCTTGTTCTGACCTCTCTGGCATGGGTAGGGACACCTTCCACTAGACCAACTGAGCCCCTCCAGCCTGGCCTTAAATGATGACCATGCAGATTTTAAAATCCTCAGATGTGGTTGAACTCTGCTAAAATCTCTAAAATCGGGGCTGTACAGCTCACAAATACAGAGCTGTGCATGTCAGTAAAGTAGATTACTGTCACCAGCCAAGCACCTGGCAGTAGGGGAAACAGCAGGTGATGAAGAAGTAGGGAAAAGGCTGTATTTTTACACTTGTCTCATGCACAACAAATTTGCAAAAGGCACATCTTGATAAAAGCCCTCCTGATGCCTCTACCATCACTCAGATTATGTCACAGTTGTCCTTGAAGATTTTGTAGAATCTAACCCAGTAACTTTACACTACCAAACCAAATTACAATAATTTTTTTGCCTTAATAGACTAACCATGGTGCTCAAATTGCTTCTTTCTCTCTCCCTTTGTCACATTGTCCCTTGGGCAGGTTTTGAAGTTCGACGCCTACTTCCAGGAAGAAGTTCCTACCTCTGCAGAGGAGCATTACCGGATCCGCCAGGTGGGCATCTACTACTACCTGGAAGATGACAGCATGTGTGTCATCGAGCCTGTGGTGAAGAACTCGGGGCTGCTGCAAGGCAAACTCATGAAACGGCACCGGGTGCCCAAGAACGAGCAGGGGGATTATTACCACTGGAAGGACCTGAACCGGGGCATCGACATCACCATGTACGGCAGGACGTACCGGGTCGTCGACTGCGACTCCTTCACCAAGGTGTGTTGTGGGGACAACACTGACACAGAGAACCCCAGGAATTACAGAATTTTACCTCTTAGAGTCCAGCAGTTTGCAGCTGGAGCTTTCATGATATGGGTGCTTGCAATCTTTCATTTTGCTTTCTGTGTAGATTTCTTTCTTTAGGCCACAGGGGAGTTCAGGGTATGATGTTTACTGAGGGTAAGTGAACTGCTCAGTGGTTTTGCCCCAGGACTGCTGGGAGTCCATCCTTTGTTCTCAGGACTTCTCTTTACAATACAAATTCTAAGTTCATGTCTGTGCATAGAACAGTTTAACTGCTTAGAGTCCAGATGAAACACTGTGCGTACCTGAGGGGGAAATTAGTGATGCTGACTCTTTTCTGATTTAATATTCCTCTGTTAAGAACAGTGGAAGGGAACACAACAAGTGACTCTGCACACATCCACAGCCAAGCCATGATCCGTGGGTTGAGAATCATGGTATGAACTGACCTTTCTAAGAGAGCTTACTCATCGCCTGCTTTTCTATTTCTGGCTATTTCTGTGCCAGTAAATGAGATAATAATGATCCAATAACAAGAAACAAGAACTACCAGGACATCTACAGGTATCCTGTTAGATTGTCCCCAGTATTATCTCAGCCCTGGTCACCAACTGTTCTTCCAGGCCAGGAGCTAGAATGCTCCAGAAACCATTCCCAATAGGTGAGTTACATGCAGTCAACCTATCCTGGAGGCTGGGAGAGTTCAGGTCCAGGCTTTTCCTTGCCAGTTGGCCTCAGTGCCCAGGAATGTTCCCAAGCATGTATCATATATTTGTATAAATGTGGTTGTGGGGCCAGCAATGCTGGAACTGGGTGACTGTTAAAGTCAGTTCACATAAAATGAAGAGCTGGTCCTCCTGTTAATATGGAAAACATGGAATGAGCTGTGTGGGTCTACATCTCAAGGCCACTGGTCTATTTATCATTGACTGACATGCTCCAGACCAGAAAATAGTGAGTCTGAAAGTGTGGACCTGCCTTGTGAGTCCCCAGGAGGATCTCATATTCCTGTGGGAGATGTTTGCATAGGTGCTTCCTGGGCTGAATGCTTTCGTGGGGCATTTCCCAAAGCCAAAAAGGGAACAAGTCCCTTGACTTCAGAGGTGGTTTTAGGTGACTGAGGCAAGTGCAAAGGTAACACCCTGGCATTTGTTCAGGATCCAAGGTAAGCAAAAAATCCCTGTATAAACAAGCAGATTGCACTCTTTCTGTGGGAAAAGCTCTCCTTAAAGATGGAGTGAAGCTGCCACTGACACCTACCCCTATGCCTGAAGGGTCTTGGTGTGCCTCGTGTGCGTAATACTAAGTTACGGTCTGACACAGCCCAAAGTCTCTTGCAAATTCAGACTGACTACATCTTTGTTTATACACCAATTTAATCTTTTTCATTTACATAAAAGACACCAACTGACAGTTATCTTCCATTTAAAGCCCTAAAGCCAAGGAAAACTGTGCTCAAGTGAAATCTGAGTTAGGATGTTGAGGACAGGGCTGCTCTGATTAATTAAATGGTAAGCAAAGCTAAGAAGCAGCTTAAACAAATCTCTTTGTCATCTTTTGCCGTTGCAGTAGAGTTCTCTGTGAGGAATGAACTTGCTGTATTCTGACCTCACTCATCTCAGCCCAGCTGTAACCTCTAGTCACCTCTTACCTTCAGAACTCATGGCAGCATTAACACCTCAGATGACCTTCCTAGGTGTTCCTGGAGAGCCAAGGAATTGTTGTGAACCCTCCAGAGGAAATGGTTTCGGATCCTTACACAGAACTGCGTCGGACACCTGTGCAAAAACCCATCGTGCCTGCAGGTCCTGACCCCTTCAGGCAGTTCCTGACCTATGACACCAAGGTGAGAGAGCTGGGCATGAGCCACGTTGCTGTATAGTTAACACATAAGCCTGGTGAGGCACCTCCAGTCCTGTGGCCTGCTCTGGGCCCCTCACTTCAACAAAGACATTGAGGGGCTGGAGCATGCCCAGGGCAGGGAATGAGCTGGGGAAGGGGCTGGAGCACCAGGAGTGGCTGAGGGAGCTGGGGGGGCTCAGCCTGGAGAAAAGGAGGCTCATAGGGGATCTTCTCACTCTGCACAACTCCCTGACAGGAGGGGGCAGCCAGGGGGAATCAGTCTGTGCTCCCAGGGAAAAGAACAAGACGAAACAGCCTCAAGTTTTGCCAGGAGAGGTTCAGGTTGGACATTAGGATGAATTTCTTCACAGAAAGGGTAGTTAAACATTGGAAGGGGCTGTCCAGGGAGATGGTGGAGTCCCCATCCATGGAGGTGTCCAAGGAAGGACTGGAAATGGCACTCAGTGCTCTGGGCTGAGTGACAAGGTGGGGATCAGTCACAGGTTGGACTCAATGATCTTGGAGGTTTTTTCCAACCTAAATGATTCTGTGATTACAGTGAATTTGACTATTGAAACCCAGGTCTTGTGCGTGTCTGCAACTTCACTCATCCTAAAACATCTCAGTCTGCTGAACAGACTCCAGAATTGCTCCTTTCTTGGCTTTAGTGAGAAATGAAGCCTTTTATGTTTTTTTCTGGGCTTTGTGCCTTGTAAACAGCTCCTCTTTGGATTGCAGAGCCTGTGCTCAATATCATCCATTACTCTCTTGCTTTCTGTTGGGATGAAATAAGCCACCTGCCTCTGGAATTCTGCAGCCAGATGTAGTTCTATTAGGAATGGTCTTGTTGCACCCACTCCTCTCATCCCCCAAAACATTGATGCCAGGTGCCAGAGCAGACAATTTCAAACAAACACAAATGCCCTTTGCTCTGACTGAATTCTCCCTGTGTCTCTTCTGCCTCTTTAGGAGCTGAACTTTGAGAAATTCTTGAGTATCTCAGTGTGAGGAGTTTGATTTCTGTGGCATGAAAAGATGCTTGTGGTCCATGTTTGCTTCTTTTTTCTCCACCTCAGGTGCTTCGCTTTTACGCCATCTGGGATGACACCAACTGTCCCTTTGGGGAGCAGCGTCCCTGCATCATCCATTACTTCTTGGCAGATGATACAGTGGAGGTCCGGGAAGTCCACAGGAAGAATGATGGGAGAGACCCATTCCCAGTGCTGATGAAACGCCAGCGCTTGCCCAAAACCTTGCTGGACAAGAACAGTAAGTTTAGACTGGCACATCTGTCTGTGCTCAAGTGTCATTGTTTCATGGTCAAAGAACAGTTCTGTAAATTGTCAGTAAATTCTTCATCTTTTGGGAAACAGTGGCAGGACAGCAGTGCCAACATCTCCCTGGAGCTATTTATACAGTCTGTTTTTATATCCCTTTTCACTAGGAAATGTTAACATCTCCCTGATTAATTTATTTTTTCCTTCTGCTCCCTTGTCCTTAGAGAACTTCCCAAGCTGTGTGCTGGAGATCACTGACAGTGAGGTGCAAGAGTGGTACTCACCTACAGACTTTGCTATTGGCAAATCTCTCACCCTCCTTGGACGCACCTTCTTGATCTATGATTGTGATAAGTTCACACAGAACTTCTATCGAGAAAAATATGGCATCACAGACTTCCAGCCACTGGAAATAAATAAGAAACCTCTTGAAAAAGTTCCACAGGTACTGCAAACAATTTCTGAAAAGAAGGGAGGAAAGGAAGCAGTTTCTATAAGCTCTTATAAGTAAGTAGAGATTCAGTTTAGTGAGGTTGTGTAGAAAACAAATTCAGCTTAAAGAAAAGAACAAGTAGTTTGAAAAAGAGAAGGCAAGAATGGTCATAATTGATATAAAAATGAAAGCTTGGTTGCTCTCATACTACTGAACTCTGCCTCACTCTCCAAAACAGTGTTGCCAAGTCCAAACTGTCTGCTGGGGATCTAACAGCCCAAACTGAGCCTGGGAATGTTTTGGAGTGTGAGTTGGTCTAGACCACGAGCATGATGCAGATTAGGTTGCCAGTGTAACCATACAGATGGTTGAGTTCCTGTGCACTGGAAGGCTTAGTTGGAAATAGATGATTTTAGGGTCCTTTCCAACCCAAACTATTCTAAGATTCTTTAATATGGCCATAGTCTCTTCATTCTGAGAAATCACCTGGCTTTCTGAGTTTCAGATTTTCTTAATCCTCTTGTATTTTCACTAAGTCCAACACATGACGAGGCCAGTAGCATCTTTACTGGGCAGGATGTCACAGCTCTTGCTACCTGCTGCCTTCCAAATCTAATGGCTCTTTTTGTTTTGTAAACTTTGTCTTGTTTTTAGTTTCAGCTGTTTATGGTTGCTGTCTCCTCTGGATGCAGGTAATTCCTCCCTACAATGGATTTGGCATCCTTGAGGACTCTCTCCAGAACTGCCTTAGTCTTTTTCCAAAGCCTCCACGGAAAGATATAATTAAGATGCTGGAGAATAACCTCAAGGTCCTGCGGTACCAGGTGGCCCTGGTAAGTGCTTTCCTTGCTGGAATAGTGCCAGGAGGGTGGGAGGAGCAGCCTGCTCAGACAAGGCTGTTGGCAAATTCTCCTTTGTGCCAGTGGGAGAAGAGAGTTCCCAGAGCCAGCACGAGTGTCCCTGGGGGGATGCCGCGGGGTTATTGTGTGCTTGCTGTGACAATTAGCAGCTCCACAGCTAGGAAAAAAAACAAGACCAGAAAGTACAAACCAGACAGGCTACAACCCCACAGCCATTTATGGAGAAACTGCCTCTGCCATCAGCACGTGACAGATGGCCCTGACTGAAGCAGCCTTGCACTGGGCACTGTGCCTCTGCCTGCCTGAAACCACTGCCCCAAGCCAGAGCTTGGTGTCTCTGCTGCTGGCTCCAGCACCTGTCCTTCTCCAGGCTCATCCTGGGTGCAGCAGCCAGCAAGGAGCTGTCCTAGCAGAGCAGCCAAGTGCCAGTGTAGAAGCTGGAAAGCCCACAGGATTGTGTTTTCACCCACAGCAGTATCCAGGCCCTGGCCTTTGTGCCAGCTTTACAGCTGGTTTGTGCAAGGAGCTTCTGGCACGTCCAGCAGCAGCAATGGCATTTCCTGTGCTGCCTGGTGCCTGCCCTCTCCAAACACTCGGGGTGAATAAGGGCTGGTTTCTATTCCCTATTGTGCAGGAGTTCCCTAAAGGTCACAGCTGACGAGTTCAGATCTACTTGGCTTTAAACTAAGCAAGTGAACCCACTGGTGTGTCAAGGGAGTGACTTCCTGTGACTAAGAGCTGAAGCAGCACCAACCTCTCTCAGGCACTCAGCATAATGAAAAAAGTAACATTAATACTGAATTTTACAGCCTCTCTGGGATGAATCATTCCATATAGGATATTCCTTTCTCTTGGATTACTCAGGCTGTGGAAACACTGGATACACTTGGTCACTGTAGCCCAGATTCTGCTTCTGTTAGTCTGAGTAGGGCAAGTAGCATTTGAAATTCAGATCCTTGGTGCTGTCTAGGGCTTTGTTGCACTATGTCAGCACACCAAGTGCTTTGTTTAGTCAGCTATAAAAAAAAAATCTCTGTGCTCTGGGTGCTTAGGAGTGGGTTACTAGGTACTCCTAAGCACCCCAGGAAAGGAAAACCTGGTTCAAATGCTCTGTTCCAAACCCACTACCTTTCCTCTAGGAATCACCAGTCCCTGAGGACAAAAATCGCCTTTTCATCCTCTCCTATTTCCTCTCTGATGACACCATCGGCATCTATGAACCCCCAGTCAAAAACTCTGGCATCCCTGGAGGCAAATACTTAAAAAGAACCAGAGTTGCCAAGCCAGGGTTTACTCCAGAGAATCCCATATACTATGAGCCTGCTGACTTCACCATTGGTTCTACAATTGAAGGTAAAATCTAGCCTGGATTTATAATACCGTGCTCTTCTGCTCTGATGTGTCATTTATTGCATGGACAGTGCATATCCCTTCCTTCCCTTGAAAGATCTGCTGCTTCTGGGTCTCGTCACATTGGAGTTTCCAGATCAGCAGCTGGCGTACATTGATATAACTTTGTTACTGTCAATGTTTGAACCTCTGAATCAGTGACATTATTCATACTTCAAGAAGTGAAACAAATAGCAGAGCTGGCTCAAACCTGAGCCCAGCCACAGGAGAGGAATCCTGCTCCCTCCTGGGTGAAGAAGTGACTTTAACCCGTGCTAAACCACAGGTAACACTACTTCTTTAATGCTTCTTCCCCAGTCTTTGGCCACAGGTTTGTTATCACTGATGCTGATGAATATGTGCTTAATTATATGGAGGCAAATGCAGAGAGTTTCCCTGCAGCAACACTGCAGTCCCTAAGGGATCATTTCCGCCCACGGCAGGTGGTAGTGGACACTGCCAGCAGGTAGGCTACAAAGAGTGGGGTGGTGGGGCTAAATAAGACTCAGGGTTGCATTTTCAGCAGCCTCTGTGGGCTCCAGCCTCCTGCTCTGCTGCTTGTTCAGCTCCAAGAGCCTGTGTTTGGATACATACAGAGGGTGTGAAGTGTGTACAATAAAATGTGGCTGCTGCTGGCCAAAAAAACCTCATGGGACAGCTCTGGCTCAGCAGCAGAGATGGAGAAGTGGTCATAGCACCACTGAGTTCAAGAAGTGTTTGGATTTTCAGCCAAATCATAGAATCACAGAATGGTTTGGGCTGGAAGGACCTTACAGATCATTCAGTTCCAATCCCCTGCGACAGGCAGGAACACCTTCCACTAGACCAGGTTCCTCCAACCTGGCCTTAAACACTTCCAGGGATGGGGGACACATCTTTTCCCAAAAGGCATCAGTTCACTGTAACAGATGCTGCCACCTTGAGCTACTGGATGGTTGCAGGCTCAGCAGGTGGTTGGTGGAGTCTTTTTTTTCGGCATTTGTTCCTGCTTTGCTTATCAGCCCATCACAGTCTAGACCACATCATCTTTTTTAGCTGTCTGGACCCAGTAACCACCCTGTTACCTCAGAACATCTGTGGAGGCAGTTAGTATCATGGCTCTGGTTGAAACTCAAATTTCCCACAGTTCCTGGGGCTGTGGAGCCCACAAGGAAATGCTCCTTGTTCACACAAGTGTCACAGCCAGGCTGCCAGAATGAGCTTTGACATGAAATCCTCTTATTTCTTTCTTCTGCAGTGGCGTCCCCAGGAAGGACCTGGATGATTTAATTGTGGAGGTTCAGAAAGAGCTGAAGCTCCAAGACCCCTTCAACACCAGAAAGTTTCATGAGGCGTTTCATCACTTTGACAAGGATGGCTCTGGCTTCTTGGATAAAGCAAAATTTTTAAATGTTTGTGACAGGTTCAATGTGCCAACCAGCACCATTCTTCTTAAAAAGGTCAGATGGAAGGGGTGCTGTGCATATGGAATGCCCCTCCTGTAGTTCTTCCAAAAGATCTCTTCTAAAAACCAAGTCTAACCAGCTGCTCTACCCTACAAAGGGGAACAATCTCAAGAAAAGGGCAAGAGAGTCCCAATTTAGAAAGGCTTCTGAGCTGTTGGAGTGAGACTGTGTCTTAGAGAAAATAATAATTGCTGTCCTCTAGGGAAAGGGAAGAAATGTTACCCAAATTTCCCTATGTTTGGCTGCACTGTTATGTAAAGTTTGAAAATTTCTGCTAGTTCAGGTCTTGGATGAGTAGAAGAGGTTGTGTATCATGGTAGAGATCAGGGACAGGCACCTATGGAGTATCTGTCATGGCTTAAGCATGGCTGGGATTGTGTAGAGATGGCACTGAGGTGCTTAGGGAATGTGCCTTAGGAAAGCTTAGAGACATTCTGGATTTAACAGCAACTAAATTGAAGGTTTAAGAACTAAGTATTGTCCCAAAACTAAAATAATAACGATAAAAAAAAAGAAATTAGAATCGTAACCACTTGGTTAACACTAGATGGGTACTGTGAGCAACAAACAGCACGTGGAGATCGCAATCTGCAGAGCAGAAAATGTGAGGGAAACAGGGAAAAATTCATGCAGTGGGGATAGAGGAGGATCCTTTCAGGAATATGACTTGCAAGGATGCTTCCTTAGCATCATGTGTTAGGCAGTAGATTAGTGGCCAGTAAAGGCAGACTCAGTGTTTAGAGAAATCTAAAAACCACAGGGAGTATTTCCCTTGCTAAAATAAAAACCTTGCTAAAGCAGCCACCTGTGAGCATCACAGCCATGGTTAGAAAGGTGCACGGGCAGGGGATTTGTGTCTCTGCATGTGGGATACATAAAGGCTCTGACCAGCACCCAGGACTTTGCTGTACCAGGGTTCATCAGAGCTCACTCTGCCCTGAGGAATTTACAGTGTGGTGGCAGTCCCTACTCCACTCTGAGAATAGGAGAGAAGTGACATTCCTAAAAGTATGTGGAGAGTCTGTGACAATTGAAGCTAAACTCCCACGTCTGAGCCTAGGACCTAAGCACTAAAAACATCCATCTTCTCTCCTGAAATCTTCATCCCAGTGTTCCCAGAGCCCTGGGAAGCGTGGCAAGGCTATAAATTAAACATATGGCAGAGAGTTCACTGCTGCCTGGGTTGGAGAGGAGCACAGCTGTCAGTCACAGAGCAACCCCAGTGAATCTGTCTCTAGGCAACAAGGGGAAGAACAATCCTTTCAAGGAATTGTGATATTAGACCTTTTCCATCTCCCTGGGTGTCAGAAGGAGATTAGTTATGCAATTAAAGAAACAACAGCCTTCTTTCTTGCCCTGAAGCACACAAAGGCTGTAGCTCTGTAACACAATGCAGGGTCAGGCACGGACACCAGAACTGGCTCATTAGCCGGGCTGTCACCGAGCTCAATTATCTGTGTCTCCCCTTTATGCCATGTGCACACACCAAAGTGACACCAGGGAACAGTAACTGTTCACATGGGCTGCCCCCACCCCACTTTTGGCAGGGATTTCTGAAACATCTCCTGTGGCCTATGGCAGTCTG
The DNA here is from genome assembly GCA_013398175.1 of Climacteris rufus. Taxonomy (NCBI): domain Eukaryota; kingdom Metazoa; phylum Chordata; class Aves; order Passeriformes; family Climacteridae; genus Climacteris; species Climacteris rufus. Next base: position 63,919 of record VZRZ01004123.1, on the reverse strand, counting down.
TGTATTTTGTCAGCTTTGTATTTTTGTGGCTCTGTTGTCACTATGATGGTGATGCCCAGAAGGAAATCAAGATTAAACTCAAAACACTTTAACTCTTCTTGCATAGATTAGGGTAATCTATAGGCATTCAAGGTTGAACTTGAACCTTTAGATCATCAAGTCCAACGCTTAAATGTTTGGACTTGATGATCTTGCAAGTTTTTTCCATCATTAATGATTCTATGATTCCAAGTTTGCCTGTGATTCAGGACTACCAGAATGGGGGAATCCACATGGGGAAATAAGATCTCTTGCTCTGTCACACAAGGAGTACCTCTGGGCACTTTCCCCTAAAAAACAACCCCAATTTTGCAGCTTTTTCCAACTCTTTATGGTGTTTGCTGTGTGTTTTGTCCCCACAGCTGATTGACTACTGTTCCTGTGGAGAAGACAAGGTAAACTACCGTGACTTCCTCCTAGCCTTCCCTAGTGATCTTTTCCCAGAAGCTGAAGCGCAGGACCAGCAATTGAATTCTCAGCTGACTTGAAGACATTGTACTTCAAAAAAGGATGTTCTAGTTTTCACTTTTGTTTCCTTCTCTCCCCCTTTCATAGACCCAGCTAATTCCACCCTCACTTTGTTAACTTTTTCACCTTCCTAACCTCTCCCTGCCCTTTTAGCCACCACCAAACTCAACCTCACAACTGCTGGATGTTGAAATGAAACTTACAGGAGAAAAAAAAATTCTGAGAACCAAAGTCAGGTTCTCCTGTTGTTTTCTCCATTTTTTAGTGCAGTACTTTAGAGAGCTGAAGCTCTCTGGAGCCTGGAGTGAAAACAACTCTGGGTTTCTCTCTGATGGGTCTTTCACCTTCAAGTAGTGAAGACTGCCAGTTTAAATTGTTATTAAAATTACAATAAAAATGTAGTTGCTATAAAAGTGTTGAAAAAGGCTGTTTAAATAGAACGGCTGGAATAGCTAAGGATTAAAATAAGGGGGGAGAGGGACCCACAAAGTGTGATTCTGAGTCTACTCAGGGTGGTGAGTTTAGTTATCTGGAGGTAACAGCGGTCTGGACACAAACTGCTGACAGCAGCTCTGCATTTTTTAACAAAAGGGTTGGGAGAATGGTTTTAGGACTGAGATACCATCTAAACCCACCTTAGGCACCTGTCATCTCACCAGACACGTCTCCAAGTAAAAGGGAACACAGGCAGTTGGCACAGCAATAGAATTTTGACACTTGTGCTCCTCTCAGAGTCACATTACTCATCTCTCCATGAAGGTAAGTGTGGCAGGGACCTTCTCACCCCAAATGGCACCTGCCAGGTGTTGCCATGGAGCACAGAGAAAAGGCAGCTGTCATGTACACAGAGAACAAAGCTCTTTGGAACAAGATGCTGCTTTAAATCAGCTTTTGTACTGTGGATTCCCACTTCCCTTCAGACAGCTGAGAGTCTCCACATGACAGCTCCCTCCTGTCTCCCCTTGCTTGGAAAGGTCACTGCTCTTCCCTTCCGGGCCTATTTTGTGCTGCTGCTCATCCTGACCAAGGATCACTCCAGGTGTCTCTGGTCCACCTTGGATTTCAAGAGACCAAGAATTCACAGATGAAATTACTGGAGCTATAAAAAGTCAGAAACTATTTTCTGTACATGCTACAAAACCATAACCTAATCCTCAGCCAAGTCATGTTGTGTGCCTGGGGCCAGCTGCACAAAGTATACAATACAGTCACCAAAAATATGTGCCTGAACCACATCAGATAAATCATCCCCTACAAACACCCTTCTCCTCCACTCCCTCTGATTAAGGCAGCCACAAACAAGGAACTTCAGAGCAGCTGCCCATGCTGTGTACTTGGGAAATGTGGGAAGATGAATCCCAGCTACAGGGGCATGGGGTGACAGGACAAGGGGGAATGGCTTCAAACTGAAAGAGAGTAGGTTTAGATGGGATACTGGGAAGGAATTCCTCTCTGTGAGGGTGGTGAGGCCCTGGCACAGGTTACCCAGAGCAGCTGTGGCTGCTCCATCCCTGGAAGTGTCCAAGGCCAGGTCGGACAGGGCTTGGAGCAACCTGGGATAGTGGAAGGTGTCCCTGCCCACAGCAGGAGTGAGATGAGCTTTGAGGTCTTTTCCAACACAAACCATTCCATGATTCCCTGAATACAATGACACAAGATGCTGCAAATGGAACAGACTGGTCTGGCATGGCAGGAGAGAGACCAGCACAATCCACAGCATCCACTGCCACAAGCACAGCTGAGGAATGGTAAAACATCAGTGAACAACAGCACTGGAAGAATCTATGCCTTTTATTTATTTATTTCAGAAAAATACTTCTGCTGAGTTTATCACAAAAGTCATCGAACAACGAACAACAACAGACAAAAACCGTACAAAACCTGAAGTGACAGGAAGAATGAAACAAACAGGATAAAATACCAGAGACTCTCAATCCCGCCCACCCCCTCCAAAATCAGGAAATTTGCACTAAAGCATAAATATGGAAGAACAGAAATTTTCCTCGAGTTCCTTTGCTGAAGTCTGATCAGCTGAGTTCCACATTTTCGAGGGAAAACTACAAACCTCTGCCTGGCTTTTCCAACAGGCATTCTTCCCCGCAAAACTCCACACACAGCCTCGAGGAGGACCACACTTCACTGCTGGGTATAAAACCTCCTAAACCAATCTTTTCTCCCACATGAAGTTTCCTGGAAGGCTGTAAATTAAACTCCACCATTCCATCCACTGTTGACACAACCTGGGGTTCATCTGCCACAGGCAAGAGCCTGAGGCTGCTGTAAACCCCCAGGCACTGCAGCAAAGGCAGGGGAGCGCCAAGTTTCCAGAGTCACTTGGAGGCAAGGAAGAGACAGCCCAGAGCAGCCACTCTTCCCTCCAACCAGGAAGCCTACCAAAAATACCTCTTAAAACACTGAGCTGAGGGTAAGGGGACCTACAGGGGAACTGGAACTTGGCTACTACTAACCCAAACATGAGGAGGAAGAAGAAAGAATCCTAAACAACAACAACAAGAAGACAAAATGTGACTGTAATGCCCCATAACGTGAGAGTCACTCAAAAACTGTATGTGAAATGCTACATCTGTTCTTCCTCCACCCCTTTCTCTTCCCAAGCCCATGCTCCAACTATCTAAGACAAGAAGAGAGAGCTGGTGCTGGTATTTCACAGCTCTTCTAGGCTAGGACAGGAAAACACCACACTGCACCCCAAAAGCCACAGGCTACTCAATTCCTGACTTCCTCAGGCTGGATAATGGACACAGGCTACTGAGGCAGCCTCAAGCCCACGGGAAGAGTGCAAGGAATTGTGTCCCACTGGATGCAAAGACCTGCAGTTTTGGATAGTTTCCATCAGCTTCTGCACTGTGGTGGCCAAGAGCTGGACAAGAGCTCCTGTTTGGGGTTGGATCGTGGATCTTGGTGTTGGATCAAAGGCTGGACTTTGGTGAGTTTGGAGGTGTTTTCCAACCTCACCCAACGATTCCATGATGTTTTCTGCAGATGACAAAGGGCTTGACAAGATGGGGCATGAGAAGAGCATCCACTGAAGGGAAGTGAGCTCGTGGCATTTCAGATGCAGAGCAGCCAAGGACAGACTGACCACCAAGGGCTTGCAATGAAAATGCTCCAAGAAAAAGCTCTTTGGGCTGAAAGGGAGGCTCAATCTGCTGGGAAATGACATGGACACAGAAGCAGTGGCTGCAGGCTTGCAGCCCAGGGATTGTGCTTGCACTAAAACACAAAGACAGGAGCAGCCCATGGCAGCTCCTCCGCTGGAGAGGGGATTGCAGACCTCCAGGATGACAGTGGATATTGCCTCACAACAAAGGCTCAGCTCAAAAAATCCAACCTGCCAGGTTTGGGTCTAACAGAAGGATGGGGATTTTTGAGGACTAAATACAGGGGAGGGCAAAAAAAAAAAAGCCCTGTCATCTATAGGTTTAAAAAAACAAAATCATAAAAAGAACATGTGGAAATGCTTCCAAAACAAACTGTCCCTTTTCCTGGTAGCTCTACCAAAAAGAAAACAAAAACCACATAAATGTAACATATGTTGTACATACATAGTAACGAGGGAGGGTGTTCATCTACTGCTATAGTGCACAGAGAAGCTACAACATAAGGCACTTGGGGTACAAAGCATCACCAGCTACTGTACGAAGAGACAGGATTGTGCAAGTGGAAAAGCTGCCTGAAGCCAAGCAGGCAGGAGGAGGAATCATTCAGCAGCCAGGTTTTTGGGGGGCTCTGTGTGTCACCTGTTAACAGAGTCAGCAGCTCAGCTGCTGGAGGCACCGGCGCTGCGGAAAGGCCTGGCTGAGGCTCTGGGGAGGTGCCAGCCAGCAGTCGCTCCTGGAGGGCACTGGCAGCGGATGGCTGGGAATGGAAAGGGGCAGGAGAAAGGAAAAACCTCTCACACTGGACCTTTTCCATGTCCTCCCTATCATAAAGCTCTTTTCCCCCTCTGATCTTGCGCTGCACCACAGGTACTGTCATGACATCTGATCCAAAATGTGTCTCACCCACCCAGCACGGGCTATGAGGAACAAGGTACCACCAAGGGCTCTGCTCCAGCCTCCTCCTCCAGCTCCCCTGAAAAAGGGGAAAGCCCTCTCCTGCCAATAACTCTCACTTGACACTGAAAGGTTGTGGGGGATTGAGGAACAAGTGGAATTTGACCAACTGTCCTCATGTCCCTGCATATTTTCTCCCTCTGGTGCCTCCTCAACAAGGAGAGGGGGAGGAAAGGAAAGAAGACACCCACAGAAACAGGAAAAGAAACCAACTCAACTCAATTCAACGAGGAGCAGAGAATCAACTGTCACCCATTCCTCAAAACACGACTGGCGCAAAGGACAACAGCACCAGCCTCACGCTGGAATTGCACCAGAAGAGAGCCAGAGTTTGGCTCCCCAAAGAGCTGAGCAAGGAGCATGCCAAGATCAACCCTGGACATATGGAACAGCACCCCAGCTGCTCCCAGCTCTGTGCTCCTCTCCTCTCCCAGCCCAGGGAACCCAAGAATTCCCCATTCTTGCCACAGCAAAGCAGAACTAACGCTAAGGCTGACTTCGCTGCACAAGAGGCACCAACAGCAAAGCCCAGCTCAGGAACTGCCCTGGAGGCGAGTGTGGGGACAGAGGTGCCACTTCTGCTCACCTGCCAAACCTAGCCTGGAGTGTGGCACCACAAAAAGAAGCTCAGTGAGATGGCACTGACCCACGAAACCCCAAGCAGATGCCGCTCCCCAGCAGAGTCAGCCAGGGATCAAGCTGGTGGGATCTGGCTTTCCACAGTCTCCTGCCAGCACATGGAGGTGGTAGCGGGCAGGAGCAAGAGGGGAAAGTGGTCTGCAGCAACAGATGGCCTCTGAGGTAGATTTGAGACAACTCCATCTGCCAACAGCTACACACGACACAAGCCAGGCTTTTCCTAAAATGCAAGCTGCTCCTTGCAGCCCCAGCCTCCTTCCCCTTCCTTCCCTGTCATCTCATTCACAGCTCAGAAAGGGATGAAGGGGCTGGGATTTTTGGAAGAAACCCTGGATTTGATAGCACCTTGGGTGGATACAAGCACTGTATCCTTTGGAAACTTTAAAAGAGTGAAGCTGGTGGCTGCCGACGGCACGGCTGGACTGGTACGGGAGGGGTGAGGAAGGCTGAGGTGACGGCACGAGGGGCACGGTCCCACTGATGCAAAAATCCTTTGCAGCAACCAGTTGGTCACCTTAATGTGGTCACAAGCCATGAGAACACCAGGTCCACGAGGCGCAGACAAGCTGGTGAAGGGCCTGGGCTGACAGGAGCCAGGCCAGTGCTCAGAGCAGGGCAGGACTCAAGGATTTACGTGGACCTGAGGAGTTGCTGCCCCACAACAAGACACTGAGAGCTGCAAAGCTGTGGGCCCAGCTCTTGGGGCTGGGAGGCCCAGAACAACCACGGGGCAGCCAAGAAAACCCAGCTGGGGCAAGCAAAGGCTGGGAGGTGGACCTTCCATATGAAGAGGAACATTCTCTCCCTTCTCTGCTGCCCAGCTCTCCAAAATTCTCAAAACCAGGGGTCCACCATAAAACAAGACAGGGTTGAGCTTCTTTATCAGACCCTGGTCTCTCTCTGCAGCATCACCATCGTGCTGAGCGCTGGCCAGATGTGCCCCATCTCACCTGAGAGCACCCCTGAGCCTCAGGACCTCACAGCCCCAGCACATTCCCCCAGGAACCTGATCCCATAACACATTTGGTGCCTTCAAGCTGTCGTGGCCCTGTCCCAGGGGCTCAGGGAAGCACCATGAAGAGAGGGGAGGAACATGCTGTAGGAGAAAAAAGATTGTTTGGAACCATCTATGATACATCTGTAACCATTAACCAAAATAACCAAACAGCAAAATAGAAAACAAACAAAAAAAATTGCACGCTGATTTAAGATCAAACAGAGGAAGGCAAAACCAGGAGGGCTGGAAAAGGTTCCTAAGAGGGGATGGGAGAAGGGAAGAGGGGCCTTTTTGGTTTTATTGCAAATGGTTCATGAGAGCAAGAAAGGAAGGGAGGAGAGCGAGAGACACCTTGGGAAGATGACCGGAGTCTGAGCCATCCAAGACGCCACTCGTGAGGACCAGGAGGAGGGGCTGCTCAGTCCTGGTATCTCGCCCTCCTCCCCAGGAGACAACCCTTGGCTTCTACGGAGATTTCAGCTTCTTGGTGCGAGGTGAGGTTCCGTTCTCTGCTTTCACCACTCCGTTTTCATGGTAACCTGGGAATGGCAGCAAAGGGACACAAAGATGGTGAAGGGTCTGGAGGGTAATTCCTATGAGGAGTGGCTGAGGGAGTATTTAGCCTGGAGAAAAGGAGGCTCAGGGGGGACCTTCTGGCTCTCCACAGCTCCCTGACAGGAGGGGGCAGCTGCAGGGGTGCTGGGTTCTGCTCCCAGGGAACAAGGGACAGGATGAGAGGAAATAGCCTCAAGCTGCCACAAGAGAGGTTCAGACTGGACATTAGAAGGAATTTCTTTACAGAAAGGGTGATTAAACATTGGAATGGACTACTCAGGGAGGTAGTGGAGTCACCACCCTGGAGGTGTCCAGGGAAGGACTGGATATGGCACTCAGTGCTCTGGGCTGGTTGACAAGGTGGGGAATGGTCACAGGTTAGACTCAATGATCTCAGAGGTCTTTTCCAACCTGATTCATTCAGTGATTCTATGGAGAAAGAAAACTTTGTCCCTTGCACAAGCCAAACCCTTTATCCTCTCTGGGCTGACCCACAGACACGCGGAAACCCTCAAGACATCAGAACGCTGCTGGGGATGCCCTGCACAGGCAGCAGGCTGCTGGGGGGTGCTGAGCCACAGGTGGCACCCAGCCCAGCACTCACCCGAGTCCCTCTTGAGCGGCTTGGTTTGCTGCTTGCTGCCAGCGGCGGCGGCGGCTCGCTTCCGACTGCTCTGCTCGTTCCAGTACTCCCTCCAGCGCCGCAGCTGGAAGTGGATGAAGCGCCACATCACCGAGGCCTGGAAGAGGCACACCAACAGCAGCACACTCATTCTGCCAGGGGCGGAGAAGAGGCAGGCTGAGAACAGAGCAGCGAGGCCACCCCCAGCCCAGCCTTCCCCCCACGGTGGGGCGGGTGGCCGAGGTCCCCAGTGTGGCAGGCGCCATCCCTCCAGCCACCATCTCTCCTTTCTGCCATCCCCTGAGCCCAGGGCAGCCACTCTCCTTTCCCTCCACACCACAAAGCTCTCAGGTGCTCAGAGATCCGCTGACTCTTTCAGCTTTAAGGCAGGAATGGATGAACGGATCATCTCAACCAGCACTGCCCAAAGCACAACGTGGCATGGACAAGAATATGATGTCCCCCAATGGATGTGCTTGGAAGGGAACTAAAAAAGTCCCCCAAATCCTCAGGTGTGCCAGCAGTCCATGGCCTCAAAAGGCTTAGGAATGATCAGGCCTAGAAAATTCTGAACTGAACCCACAGCTGCTGCAAGGGTGAGAAAGGCTCCCAGTCTTGACATACTGCAAGGCATGAGGAGCTCATCCCACCCTTTGCTTTCCACATCAACAGGCAGCAAAACATGTCCAAGCAGAAGGGAAAATGCCTTGTCCTTGACCACATCTATGTAAAAGCACTTACAGGTGCAACAGGAAAGGCCTGCAAGCCTTTCTCTAAGATAGGTTTGAACTTTATAACTTCACTTGACTAACACACTATTTCCTGGCTTTTCCCCTCTGTTGTGGCTCCTTTAAATCTCTCCTTGCTTCTTCACACCCCTCCAAATCACTAAGACCTTCCCTACATGAAACCAAGATCAGACCCCACTAGCTGGATCCCATTTGGATGGAGCTTGGAGCAACCTGGTCTAGTGATGGCATCCATATCCTCGGCAGTGGGGCTGGAATGAGATGATCTTTAAGGTCCCTTCTGACCCAAACCATCCTGTGATTCCATGAGTTCCAAACTCAGCAATGTTCACATACAGCTAACATAGCCAAGGAAGACAGAGGACATTCCTACCTGAAGAGAATATTGTTGAAGAGGAAGCTGAATAAGTTCCCTCTCTCGGGGTCCAGGGCCTGGCTCTCCACGCGCGGCAGCCCGAAGCCAATGACCAGGATGTACAAGGTGAGCGTGAAGAGCCTGGTGACCACGAACACGACGGCCCAAACATTAAACCTGCAGGAGGGCAAGCAGAGGTGTGGGCAGGAGCAGCCCCAGTGCTGGTCAGGGAGGTGAGAGTGAGATCCCCCTGGGCTCTGAAGAAGGATGGGAGCCACAGGGAGCTCCCCTGCTTACAGCTTCTCGTTGTTCTCGTCTGTGAAGTAAACCAGCCGGGCCATGTGGAAGAAGAACTCGGCCAAGTACTGCAACAGCAAGAGGATGAGCCCCAGGCGGGTTAAGCTGGGAGGGAAGAGGAAGAAAAAAGCATCACTGGGCTGGTCAACCTTCATCCTTCAAATCCAGGTCCAGCCTCTGCCCTGCCACCCATGAGCTGCAGTGCCAGCCCAAAGCCAGGCCTTTCTGCAGCAGTGGGGGTAGGACTGCCATGGGGGAAATCCCTGTCCCCAAACCACCAACACAGCCCAAACCAGCAGCAGAGCTGGGATGGATCCAACACAAAATCCTAATAACTGGCAAGGCTGCTGTGCATTTTAACACAGAATAGGTTGGGCTGGGTTGGGTTGGAAGGGACCTTAAAGAACATCTTGTTCCAATCTTCTGCCCTGGACATCTTCCACTATCTCAGGTTGCTCCAAGCCCCACGAACCTGGCCTTGAACAATTTCAGGGATGGGAAACCCTCCGGGCAACCTGTGCCAAGTGCCTCACCATCCTCACAGGGAAGAACTTCTTCCTAATATGCAATCCAAATCTCTCTTTTAGTTTACAACCATTCCCGATGCCCGATATACCTGCCTAGGTACAAAGTCGCTCTCCACTGGGACACTCCCTATTCCCTCTAAGCCCCTCACCCTGCTGAGGATTCCCAGGTGACTCCCAGTGCAAGAGGAGCTTCCCAGCCCCATCCATGGTGCAGGAGGGATGCTGAGGCAGGGACTCACTTGAGCAGGTAGGCGCCAGCGATGTGCAGAAGGTAGAGGGCGATGCAGCGCAGCTGGCGGGGAATCTCCTCCTGGCAGGGGCAGAAAAGCCAAATCAACCTCTCAGCCCTTTCCACCCATCCTCTCTCAAAGCTCCCTCTCCCAAAACCCAGTGGGTGCAACCCCCACCTGGCTCTCACCTTGCGGACTTTTTGGAAGTAGAGCTCGGGCAGGGCGTGCAGCCAGTATGCCAGCTGGCACAGGTAGAAAAACTTCACCTGGAACCTGCAATGCAGGGATGAGACACGTGAGCCAGCCCAGGCCATGGCAAGACCCCAAGAACCCGAGTGCCAGGGCAGTATTAGGCAATCCCTCCAGTTTTTGGAGCCATGGGATTTAGGAGGAATCATTTCTGGGCTGAAATTATTTGTTGAGTCGAGAGAGCCGCACCTGGAGTTTATCCAGATGCTCGTGCTGTGGCCTCTGTGCTCTCAGCAAACCTCACTCTTGTAAAAACCCAAGAAGGGAGGAATATCCCCCACCACATTTCTACTGTGAAAAATGAACAGCAAAGAGACTTACCCAAGGTGATGCAGGAAACACCCAGGATGAGTAACCAAGCCCACAGCACCTTCCTAATGGAGGAAACCCTTCGGAACACCCTCCCCGGGCTCACAAATGAGAAATCCCCCATTCCCCAAGGCGTCACTGCAGCATCCTTGCAGCAGAGTGCATACAGAGGGTGCTGTGCTGTCACCACCCCACTCCCAGCTGCTGGGAAAACCATGGAGAGGAAGGAAGTGGTCAGCCCCAGAACGAAATGCCCTCACAAGTGCTTACGGAAGATAAACATGGGGGTAGTTTTCCCACAAACTCCGGGGGTTGGATATGTATTCTTCCTGAAAAAGAGAAGAGATGCAAGGCTTCAGCAAAAGAAAACAGGTTATGAGAGGGTGGGCTGATGGTATAGTGAAATGAGGAACTGGGGATGACACCAGAGTCCTGTCAGCCTGCAGAAAAAAACGTCCCCTGGGACAGCCAAGGCCGAGCTTTCCATTTGTGGGTCTCTATAACCCCTCTAAAATTTCACCAGGCCCCTTGTTTGGGGGCTGAAGGCTGCTTGCTCAGTTGCACAGAGGGTCCCAAGCCCAAAATAGATGTTTGGGGGTTTGGAATGCTCTGGAAGCGTAGGGATGAGATTCCTGTAGCAAGGCTCAAGCAGCTGTGTGCATGGTCTGGAGGCTTCTTCCCCACTGGCATTTCCAACCCCAGTATCACTTGAGCAACAAGAAGTGCTTCTGAAGAGAAAGGGGAACAGAAAATGCCTACCAAAATAACTGAATATGTATTGGATAGTTTCATTTTCCACCTCTTGCCTGTGCCACTCCTGCCACAGGGATGCTGCACTGGGTTTTGCAGGGAGATGTTGCCATGGGAAATCTGTCCTGCCCAGTCACCATCCATTCTGTCTGCCCCAAGCCCTGGTTTTGGTTGGGCAAGGCCAGGTAAGCACAGGGGTGACCTGCTCTGCAGGTGGGTGTCTGGGAAGCACATCACAGGGTTGCACAGGAGGCTCCAGCCCTGCAGTTGCTGAGGTATGGGTCTGGCACTGGGCAAAGGGAGCGCAAAACCAGCAGGATCACCAGTTCTGCCAAAGTTTCCTTCGTCACAGCCCAACAGGGCAGAGGCAGTGCCAGCAGATCTCTAGAAATGCTGGCCTTGAAGGGAGTTCTTTAAGAGGGGCTGGCAGGACCCTCTGAGCAATAGGGAAGGAATCAATCCCCAAGGATCCATCCTCAGAGCCACTGGAGACCACAGCTGGGCCCCAATGGCTGCAGGTAGCAAAGCATCACCACTTCACACTGCCAAAATAGTCAGATCTCTCCCACACCACCTGTTCTTCCCTCCCCCTTCCTCCCCAAAATCACATGGTGTTCCCTCTGAATTCTTAGTGTTGACACATCCCCAAGGAACTGTGTGGTTTCTCTGTTCTCACAATTCTCTATTCCCTCACAATCATTTTGCCAAGAAAAAAACCACAAAGAGGGATCCCAAAAATGTGCTCATTAGCCCCATGACCCTGCAAAAGGCACCCAAAAACCTCAAGGCACTGAATGTAAAGAAAAAAGAACATAAGAAGCTGAGAAAGACACCAGGTCCCAGAGCAATGGATGGAGAACACAGGGTCAGTCAGGATTTCTGGGGCCCAGCTCCAAAATTATTTCACAGCCCATTTGCTTGTGCCTTGCACAACGCAGGAGAAGGCTCTCCCAAAACTGCCCTCACTCCGTGGGTCGAAAATCCACCACAGCTGAAAATTAAACTTACTGAAATGTGCCTGTTTTGGCCCAGGGGCTGGCTGGGCACTGTGCTGCCAGTGGGATTTTGTGCCCCAGAACCCAAAATTCCCCCCTGGGAACCCAAATCCTGGCCTTACCGTCACCACGACGTACAAGCACCAGATGACAGAGGTGAGGTGGAAGGCAACCAGCTGCCCTGATTCATTGAACTTGCTGTGTTTGACCTTGGAGAGATGCAGGCGCCTGTTGATTTTCTGGGAAGGAGCAGAGGGAGAGAGAAACGAGAAAACATGAGCCACCATCAACTCTCTCCTCCTCTTCCTCATCCCAAGCAGCATCCAGAGATGAAGGCTCACCCATCACCACCTTTACTCCAAGACCACCCCCAAAACAGCATTTAGTTGCAGCAGGACCACAACCACCCCATGGGATGTGAGGTATTTTGAGGGACAGGGAATGGTGCTCACATCCAGGGCGTATTCCTGCACCACTGCGTGCAGGATGATGGCGATGAAGATGTAGAAGAGGATGGTGACCAGATCCTTCAGCCCATAGTGATACTGGACCAGCTCCCCATCTGCAAAGAGACCAAAGGGTAGGTCAAATCCCCATGGCCCAAAGGACATCGAGGTAAGGGCTTAGTGAGGAGCAGCTTGGATGGGAACACTGGAGCGAGGTCATGACTGTGGCAGTGGCTGGAATAAAGGGTTTTATCTGGGGCTGGTTCATGGCAGAGGTTGGTGGCTTCCCTTCTAACAGTTACACACTTAAGGGAGGGGACACTGGGGACACTTCAAGCTACCCTGGCCAGAGGTGAGGGGCTGGGGACAGCCTGGCTGTGGAGATGGGTATTTATCACCTGGAGGGATGAAGACACGGGGGGCTGAAGTAGGTGATGGGATCAGGGATGCCCCACTAGGAACATCAGGTGGGATAGGATTTCCACCCCCTCAGTTATGATCCAACAGTTCTTTATGATCTCCCACTCTTCCCTGTAAACAGATGGAGCAGGATTCAGCTGCCTAAATGCAGAGGCCTTGTGCTATTCAGAGATCTGAGGGAGCAGCACAGGGCTGGTGGATGAGAAATTGGGCCCCCGGGAGGCCATGCTCTTCTGGAGACGCAACAGCACCGAAAATACCCCAGACATCTGCATTTAGGTAACTATTTGCAGTCCTGCAGCTTATGGAAGAAGCAGATTTGGGAATGCTGCAGAAAGTAACATCACAAGAAGCTCAGCCCACCCCTGGCTGCTGCTCTCTCTCACCCTGATCCTGTCTGTCCTCTCCTGATATCAATGCTGGTAAGAGACTGCTCCATCAGCTGCCCTGTTTACCCTTGAACAAAGCTTCATTCCAGATTTCTGTCTTGAACAAGATTTATGAAAACACCTGGCATAAGGATAGGAAAAACCCTGTCCTTAGGAGCCCCCAGAGGTAAAAACTGGGGGCTCTTTTTACCCAGAGGTAAAAATGGTGCCTGTATCCCAGAGCAAGGTACAAGATAGAACTGCAAGTCCAAAGAAAATAATATCATGCACATGTGCAACTGCTCTGCCTCTTCTCTCCAGGGCACCACAGAAGTTCTAGCAGGAGCTGTGAGGGATGTGAAAGAGCCTTGGAAAAACTCAGATTCCTCCCAACAAGCTGCTGCACCAAGGTCTTTCTCCCCACTTGCTCATGCCCTATAGTGATATCCCAATACCCGGCCCTGGGGAGGTGTTTCTGTGCCTCCTGGGATTTCTGGTATCAGGAGAGAATAAAGCCCTTAGAAACCAGCAGTGGAAGTTGTCTGGACTGTGCCACAGGGACCACAATTTAATCTGGAAGCTGGATGATTTCTTCAGCCATAACATTCAAAGCTTTTAAGGGCATAGCTTTTATCTTCCACGTGTCTGCCTCATTGTAGTTCCACTAATCCCAACACCCTGCTCTTTCTTTGGATGATTACTCAAACACTCCCAATTCACTGCAGGGCTCTGCCACCAAGCCAGGCTCTGTGCCCCAGGCATTTGGCTCATCCTGAGCCCAGGGCTTTACCCAAACCACCTCCTGCTGTCTCCACGCCAGTGCCCAGATCCTGCCAGATCCACAGGGGCTCTGAGCCAGGAAGGTAGCAACCAGCAGCCAAAATATGAACAGAGGCTGAGCCTCCAGCTGCCTTCTGGCTGGGAGCTGGGACATCTCCTCTGATCCATTTGGTTCAGAGCTGTATCAGCTCAGAGCCTCCTGGAATTACTCCATGTGAATCAGAACCTGCCTGGAGCAGGGATGCTGAGCAGCAGGCACATCTCCACACCCTCACCAGGTGCCATCCGCAAAATCAGCAAAACAGGGACTACATGCACAGCCCCTGCTGCTTAGCAAAGAGGTAAACCCCTCCTGCTCCTCAGGGGGACAAGAAGCTACTCCAGGCATGCAATCAGAGTTTGATCCTGCCTGGCCAAGCTTGGAGCAGGATCCCCACCCTGCAGGGAGCACAGAGTGGCCTGGCTGTGGTAGAAAGAGAGAGGAAGCCCCAGTCCCTCCTGGAAAGCATTTCTTCCCAACCCTGACAGCATGAGGGATGCCAGACATGACCAGAGTGCTCTGAGCCGCTCAAACTTTGCTTCTTCCCAAAATATCTTATTTTTAACATCTCCTTTAGACAAGGGCCTGGGCAATTGATCAGTAGAGGGTGAACCCAGGCCAGCTGGCAGTGAGGGTTTGGGGCAGACCATGACTCAACCTCCTCTTGGGACATGTGGAGCAGAGGCCTCTCTCACCTGCTGTAGGCACACTAACGTTGTACTGAGGTAAGATGAACAGGAAGGCAGTCTTGGCTGTGACCTGTCAAAGACACACAGGGGGGAAAAAAAAAGGCAAATCAGTTGTTAAATCCATTCCTCTGGATCTATTTTTTCCCTACCACAATGGGAAAGGCAAATCACCTAGGGAGATGTGTCAGCACTGGCTTCACCTGCAGAAACACCAAACCTCACACTGGTCACCCACAAGATCCCAGATGTATGTCCAAAAAGGGAAAAAAAAGTCTGGGATGAGACATGAGGCCCCCTTAAAACCAGGGCTGTGCTGCTTACTCTTCATTTATTGAATCATACTATGGAATCATGGAATATCTTGAATTGGAAGGCACCCAAAAGGATCATTGAAATCCAACTCCTGGCCCTGCAGAGGACACCCCAAGAATCCCACCCTGTGCCTAAGAACATTGTCCAAAGCCTTCTTGAACTCTGCCAGGCCTAGGGCCATGACTACTTCCTTGGGGAGCCTGTTCCAGTGCCCAACCACCCTCTGGAGGAAGAACCTTTTCCAAATATCCAGCTTAAACCTCCCATAACACAGCTCCAGCCATTCCC
This sequence comes from Climacteris rufus, assembly GCA_013398175.1. Lineage (NCBI taxonomy): Eukaryota > Metazoa > Chordata > Aves > Passeriformes > Climacteridae > Climacteris > Climacteris rufus. The sequence goes on along the minus strand of VZRZ01004123.1, from coordinate 48,719 downwards.
TCTGGTGCTGTCACAAGTCACCAGAGAGGTGGTCAATGACTAAATTGCTTTTAATTCAAGGGAATGATCTTCCCCAGCAGCAAAGCAGGAGGCTTTGTGGGAATGGGGCAGAGCATCCCACTCCATGAGATGCCCCAAAGCTGCACCTCTGAGACCAATGAAGCCTTGAGCTGGGCCTACAGCCAAACCCAATGCACAGACATCCAACACCCAACACCTTCGTCCCATCCAAACCCACACTGGCAGCAGGTCACCCGATCTACCCTTTCCAATGGCCCCCAGCCAACCCTCCAATGCCTCACAAGCACCCACCCTCAAACACAACCAGCCCCAAAACATCCCATGCCTGTCAGGCACCAAAGGAGATGAGCTGCATTTCACACAGATGTGGCTGCCACTGCTTCAGACCTGCAGGCTATTAAAAACTCAGCTGGAAATTGCTCCACAGCTTAAGGGGGGGGGGGGGGGGGGACAGGAGGGCTTTGCCAAGTGTTCCCATCCTGCCACCATGAGCATTGAGCAACCAGCGCAGACAGCCCCAGCTGGGGGATGGCAAACTCCACGGCATGTTTTCAAGATGTTTGGGGATTTTATTTCTTTTTCCACTTAAAAAAAAAAAAAACAACAAACCAGGAAATCCCACATGTTGTGCTCTGTTTGTGGAGATGCAGGAGATGGAGACCACGGGCAGAGTTTGGGGTGGGAATGGAAAAAGTGCATCGTCTGGCCTCAGGCTGGCTGAGGGAGACACTTCTGGCTCAGACCTTGCTGGCTGGGAAAGCCAAGTTGCTTCATCCCAGAGCTGTACAGGACATCCAGGGCCTGGATTTTATATCCAAACCTTGTCCCAGGCTGGCACAGGGCATGGCACAAAGGCATGAAAGCCAATGGTGGCTACAATGCTGCAGGGATGGGCGGCCGTGTCCTGGAAGTGCCAACGGCAGCAGGCACTGCTGGATTTACAACTCCCTGAGTACCTGGCTGACATTCATTGCTGTGAACAGCTGGGAACAAGACATCATCTCCAGGTGAAGCCTCCTAACCAGCTGGAAGGGCCACAGGCCAGACTTGAGAGTCCAAGAAAATGACTTATGAGTACGTCTGGGGTGGGCACAATGCCCACATGGAGCTCAGTCCCACAGTTTGCAAGGACTCTCCTAATCTTCTTTCCCAGAGAGCCTGGCAGGAACGTTTTCTCCATCCACTCCAGCATCAAGCAATGCTTTGTCCCATGTCCACACCTGCCTTTGCTTCCTGTGGGCTGGATGATCACCAGGAGCTTTGGAGGCCACCTCAGTACCCCTTCACCTTTCCTTGCAGAGGGTAGCAGGTTGTCTCCTAAAGCCTGAGTGAAATATTTTAGCAGCCAAAGATAAATGCAACATCCTGGATGCAGGCAGGCTCCTGACACAGCGATTTCCAAGGACAAATGGCCTCTCTGCTCCATTTGACAGATGGGGGAGCCCAGGCACAGCCACTGCAGCCACTCACTAACACCACGGTGGCAAAATTGGAACTCCAGGCATCCAACCTTCCCATCCCATGGAGGTTACATGGAGGGAAGGTCTCCTCTCAGGTACCAAAGGCATTTCTTTCTCCTGCAACCAGTTGGGAAGTGATCAGACTGGCCAATGCTGACAACACACCCCTTCCCAATGGGCATGGAGGGACAGGTGACTTGAGGTCACAGCTGAGCTCCACCAAGGGAACATCAGGCTCCAAAATCCCCCAAAGCCCTCCCAATATCCCTTCCACCACATCAGCACCCATTGCTATACAGCCCTGAGTAGCATAAACACCAGTTCTGAGTAGCCAGAATCACCACTGAGCAGCTTACGCCTCCTGCAAACAGGGAACACCTGAGCCGTGACCTCCAGCAAAGCCACGTCCAGCTCCCCTGCAAGGCAAAAACCAGGTTTCCTTGGCTCTGGAAATAGGATGAGCACCAGGGATGGCAAAGCTTTAGAGCCTGCCTTGAGCATTTCATAGGCAGACAGAGAAAGCAGAAGTTTGGAGTGGGAAGAGCAATGTGAGGATTATTCAGAGGCACAAGACTCACTGTCTGTTTGCTCTGAAACAAGATGCTGGTATGGGAAAGGAAGTGCCAGGCACACTCCTGCCCTGCAGGGCAGTGAAAAGAGCCACAGCTGCCCTAAATTGCTGCTGGCAGGGGCAGAATTAATGGAATCATAGAATAATTTAGGTTGGAAAAGCCCTCTAAGATCATCGAGTCCAACCATTCCACCAGCACTGCCAACGCCACCACTAAACCATGTCCACAAGTGCCACAGCTACACAATTTCTGAAGACTTCCAGGGATGGTGACTCCACCACTTCCCTGGACAGCCTGATGCAATGCCTTGCTGGCTTTTCAGTGAAGAAAGTTTTCCTCCTATCCAACCTAACCCTCTGCTGGCACAACTTTTTAGAGGGTGGCAGAGGGACTTGTCTCCATGGGACACACAGAGCAGGGACCATGTAGGAAAGGCTGTTTTCATTCACTCCCTGACCTGCACTGAGAACCTCTGTGCAGAGGAAGATGCTCCCCAACCCAGCCTCATCCTGCCTTCCATGAGGGATGAGGCACCTGGGGACATGGGTCAGTGGTGGCCTTGGCAGTGCTGGGTTAATGGTTGGACTCAATGACCTTAGAGGGCTTTTCCTACATCAATGGTTTTATGACTCTGTATGCCTGAACCAGGTAAATTTGGGAAGCAGACATCCTGGGAGCAGGAGGAACCACATCCTCAGCGGCCAAGTGGTTTTCTGGTGGTTAAAGCCATCAACCCAAGGACCAAAAGGCCAGTGGATGGTGAAGAGGCAAAACTCAACGTGTCCATCAAGACCAGATCTTCCTGAGATGCTTGGATCAGCCAGGACAGGGATGAGGCTGTTCCTCATGGCTTGAAATCAAATCAGCACATCCACCTTGCAGTGCAGAGCAATAGATAAAGCCAAACAACCCCAGCACCACCACACATTTACTATCTAGCACTAGGCATTACTCCCTGATAATGTGGTGACTGGAAAAATCCACACCCCCTCTAGCCTTGGAGACTGATGCCCAATATAGAGCAGAAAAGCTCCCACCATCCTTTTTTAGAGTCCCAGAATGGCTTGGGTTGGAAGGGATCTTAAAGATCATATTCCAACCCCCTGCCATGGGCAGGGACACTTTCCACTAGACCAGGCTGCTCAGAGCCCCATCCAGCAATTTAGAGGATGCTGTTTTTTCCTGGCCAGGAAATGCTCCAAACCAAAACCCCAATTCCACTTGTGCAGACATGCAAGTGGCTTTTAAAAAAAGTGTCCAAGCACACACAGTTTAGCCCCTCTCCCAAGATCTACAAATCTCAAACATTAATATTTTCAGGAATGAGGGATTATTTTTGAGCATCCTTCACCAGGGCACTCTATGAGCTCTGGAGACAGCTTGCCCAGATTGGTTGTGGACTCCCCATCCCTGGAAGTGCCCAAGGCCAGGTTGGACAGGGCTTGGAGCAGCCTGGTCTAGTGGAAGGTGTCCCTGCCCATGGCAGGGAGTCGGAATGAGATGAGCTTTAAGTTCCCTTCCAACCCAAACCAATCTGGAATTTTATGAAACCTATTTCCCTGCTCAAAAGCCTCATCCCAGTGGGATTTGCCTTCACCCCAGCTGGGAGCCCCCAGACAGAGTGCCATCCCCACGGTCCTGCTTGAGTTAAAGCCACTCTGGAGGAAGGAAGCAGCTCCAAACCTCCGGCGAGGGAAGCTGGGGGAGTTTCTGCAGTCAGAGCCGGGAAAATATTTCCAGAGCTTGAAAAACAACTCAAATTAATTACAGAAAAAATGCTGTCCAAAGGCTTTTCTCACAACTTAGGGTTTCTTTTTCCCCTCACTAGCCAGTGTATTTATTGAAAGACAAACTTGCTGATCCACAGTATGGATTGACACAGGGCCTATATGTAAACTAAAGGCCAAACTTTGGACCAAAGCCTTAGAAAGTAAACATCTGGCTTTGACAAAAAGCCTTTCCCGAGGGCGGTGCAGCCCCTCTGCCCCCACAGACAGGCTCATCCCCCAGCACAACATGATTTCCACTGCCTCACACTCCCTCCTGTTTATTCCCTTTTTAAAAGCAAACCTAAATTCTGCTTTGTTTTTTTCCCTTTTTCCACTCTTCCCCAGCTATTCGACCCTTACACCATCCGCGTGCCTCAGTTCCCACATCTGCCAAAGACCTGGGGAGGCAGGAACACATTTTGTTTTCCTTCATTAACAATGGGAAGGCCTTAATTTTTAGAGTACTACGGAGGGGACCAGGAAGGGGAAAGTATATTTAGCAGGAAGCCTGGAAATAGCAGCTCATTTGTCAGCCTCCTTCTTTTGACAGTGTCACAACCCAGAGTTTGGGAGCCCGTGACTCACAGCCACGATCTGTGCGCAGGGGAAAGCCCAGCAAAGGCATGGAATCACTTATAAAACAATGGTTTATAACTTTATTATCACCACCCCACGCATAAAACTGAGCCTGAGTTTCCCTGTCTTAGAGATTACAACAGCAGCCCCCATCTAATATAGAAACTTCTCCAAAACCAGCAAAGTCTCCCCCAAACTCGACCCAACACCGCTCACAGGAACCACTCCAGATGGGGCACAGGTTAAACCCAGCCTGGTCTTGGCTTCATTTTTCTGCAAAGCAGGGTGGAGAAAGAGATGCAAAGTGATCTCTGCATGAGGATAGGAAGCACCTGTTTCACGTTTCTATGCAGAGTCACTTAAAATAGTTTTTCACCAAAAAGAGGGGGAGGTTTTTCTGTCTGGGCTCCAGCAGCCATGCACACGTGGCAAAATCCCTCCCTGGCACCAGGCCGATGCACACCAGGTGTGTTTTCACACCCTGAAGGCTTAGGGCTGGCTGGGAAGGAAAAACACTCTGTAGGGCCCAGCTCAGGACAGCTCTTTTCGGGGAAACTCTCTCCAAGCCCAGGGCTTCCTTCCCTATGCAATGCTGTGATCCTTGAAAATGCACACAACACCAGAATCATCAAATCCCACACACCTGCAACACCAAGGAGCAGCCTCATGCCACACTCTGTGCTCCCAAATCCCATCATGATCAGTACCCACTCCCTTCCACAGAGGAATTACCAGGTTGGTGAATCCATCTGGATGGGGAAAGGCTGTGCACCCAAAAAGATGCTCAAGGTGTACCTTGTGCTGTGTTTGGGGAGGGGTGCCGGAGCAAGGAAGTGCTCAGCTCCTGAGGGATGCCTGGGAAAAGGTTAAAAATCTTACTTGTGTCTTCCCAAAAAAACCTTCTCTGCAGGAAATGGCCTATTGTGATCAGGATTCGGCCTTTTCCGCTGAGCCTGAGCTTGGCTGTGGCCACCAGCACTGGGGAAGGTGGAAGCCCAGCTGCAGGGTGGGAAGCAGGGATGAGAGGAGGAGGAGGAGGAGGAGGAGAAGGGACAGTGACACGTCCTCCTCACCATGACAAGGGATCTCAGCTGCCACCAAAACTCACCCCAGAGGTGGCAGAAATGGGCACAGATGGTTTGGAGGGCTGGGGAAGAGCAGAGCTCGATTTCTCCTCCAGGGGAAAAGAAAGCAGAAGGAATAAATGTAATATTAATATAAAAATAAAATACCCACAAGGACCAAGAGCTGTCCCAAACCCCGTGCCAATGGGGAGATAGGGATGATGTTGCCAGGCAGAGGGAGCACTGGAAGCCCCCCTGGCACAGCAAGCACCATCTCCCTGAGGTCTGTTGGGACAGCAGCAAAATGCTGCCTTCAGCATCCGAGGGAGATTTAATTAAGACATTAAAAAAACCCTGAAATGCCACAAACCCCTCCCTGCCACCACCTCCGCAGGGGAGTTCATCATGTTTCAAAACTGCCCTCGCAGCACCATATCGACCAAAAGCCACCAGAGCAGCAAGCCCAGGTGCCACATTTCCAGGATGGAGCTCCCAACATCCAACCACAGGCACCAGCACCCCGAAAGAAACATCTGCAGGGAGAAACCCTGAGACAGAGAGATGCAACCTCAGTGACTTTTTAAAGTACGAGTATGAAACTTGCAGCCCAACTTTACAGCATTTGCATGTGGCTTTGGAATACAGCTGGCCCTCTTGGGTTGGTTTTGAAAACCTTAAATAAATATATATATGCACAAGAACATTGAAAGGGGTTTGAGTGCTGGAAGTGACTCTCTCATTCAATGAGTTCACAGCAAAAAAAGAGGGGGATAGAAAAGTGGGGGGTTCCAGCGGGGAGGAATTAAGGAAATGGATTTCCTCCTGCCGCGATTTGCTGCAGAAGGAGCCTTTCCTGCTTCGCCAGGCCCCCCGGCCACCCCTTTCCCATCCGGATTTGCTTTGAAACGTGGCACTGCTGAAGGGGAGGGTTCAGCGGGGGAGGCGGGGGGGTCCCAGCCGGCGGTGCCGCTGACCAGGGCCCGGTGCCTCGGCGTGGGATGCCCGAAGCCAAGCGAAGCCACACGGAAAGGGAGCGCGGGCGGAGAGGGAAGGAGCCGGAGCAGCGGGAGAGCATTCCGGGCATGGCGGTGGTGGGACAGCGGCCTTGCCGGGGGTCTCCGGCCACCCGGGGGGTGAAGGTGTCCCCGGGAGGAGCAGGGATGCCTCCCTCGGCCCGCGGGATGGCCGGGATGGGGCAAGGCCGGGGAGCCCCCGGTGCTCGTCCCACGGCGCGGGCTCAGCGGGCTGCGGAGAAAACACCTGGAAAAGGGCTGTTATTAAANTTGCCTGCTTTTAAGATTAAACTGGGAGGGAAAAAAGAAAAAAAAAGGCAAAAAAAAAAAAAAAGGCCAAAAAAAAAAATTCTTCCCATTTGCAAGAGCTGGGAGTACCAGCCGAGGCTTGGCTCCTCGCTGTGCGGGGCTGTGCTCGGACATCCCGGCAGCAGCGCTGGGTTGGGAGAAGGGCCCTGACACCCCCTGCGCTCCCCCTCCCCAGCCAGGGACCCCGGAGGAGCCGCGGCGGGGGGAGAAGGACGCGCCACCCCAAAAGCCGGCACCAGGCTGGGTCCCCATGGGAATGTGGGGGGCAGGAACCCCTCCGGTGCTGCGGGAGAGGCGGGGAATGAATGGGGCCGCGCTCTGAGCCCCGCACCGAGGGGCCCCGCGCCCCACAGCCCCCTCCCCGTGCGGGATGGGGGCAC
>VZRZ01004123.1:5861-41261 GCA_013398175.1 Climacteris rufus | reverse complement strand
AGCCCTCCCCGCGCCCGCCCGGCCCCGCTCGGCTCCGGCAGCGACCCCGCCCCGGCCGCCCCGGGACCGGACCCGGCACCGACCCCGCCCCGGGACCGGACCCGGCACCGGCACAGCCGCGGACCGGCACCAAGCGACGAACCCGGCACCGGACTCCGCCCCGGGACCCGGACCTGGGCACGGACCCGGACCTGGACCCAGCCCCAGACCCGGCACCGGCACAGCCTCGGACCCGGACACGACCTGGGCACGGATCCAGACCGTGACCCAGCCCCTGCCCCAGTACCGGCACAGCCCCGGAGCCGGAGCCGGGCACGGAACCGGACCCAGCCCCAGCCCCGGACCTGGCACCAGCCCCGGACCCAACCCCGGCTCCAGATCCAGCCCCCGCCCCAGCTCAGCACAGCCCTGGACCCAGCACCAGACCGGATCCGGCCCGGCACCGGACAGAGAATCCGGCCGCGGTCCCGACTCCTGCCTGCCGCCCGCACACCCCGGCTCTCTACGGGGGGTGGAGGCACCCACTGGCCTCGGCACCCACCTCACATCTGCAGCCCGGTACCGTGCACATCTGGACTCCCACCCACGCTTGAACCCACCTGTTGTGCGTGTGCAGATGCCCTCCCACATCTGCACCCACCTTCCATGCACATCTGGGCACCCACCCACATCTGCACCCACCCTCCATGCACATCTGGGCACCCACCCACATCTNCCACCTGTGTCCCAGCACCCACCCCCTTGTGCACCCACCCCCTTGTGCACACTCTGACACCTGCTCTGCACCCCAAAGCCCCAGCACTGAACCCCAAATCTCCCTCGTTAACCAGGGAAAGGCCTGAGGCATGTGGTGGCTTCCCTATCCCATCCCCTCCCAAACCCTCACCCTGGCTATGTCTGGGGTGTGGCAGTGGACATAGACAATCCAAACAAGTCTCCAGGGCAGAACAGCGAAATATTCGCTGTTATTTATTGAAATCAATCCCTAAAATCCCCCCAAAGCTCCTCAGAGAGCCCCAAGGACATTGCGGGAGTGGGCAGGGCCTTTTGGTGGCCTTGCTTAGAAAAATCAAGGCACAAACAAGGTTTGGATTTGAAGGATCTCCCTTCAAGCAAAACAAGCACTAGATCCTTTTGCTTCCAGGATCTTGTCCAGCTCCTCCAGCATCCCTGAATCTCCACAGATCCCTCGCAGATCCATCCCATGACCATTTAGAATGGATTCACAGGAAGGAGAAAACACTGCTCCAGTGCATTTGAGGGAACTGAGCCGTCTCAAACCTGGTGTTGTCACACAAAGCGTTTTCCTCCAGCCAAATCCAACCCAGGAAACACAGTCCCTGGGTCCTCATTAAGCACTCAGTCCTATTAGGCAAGTGCTGATTAGCTGGGTTTACCCTCTGCTCCCCCCTCTGTAGTATTGTTTAGCCTTGGAGCCACAGGCACAGAGCTGCAGCCTGGGCCCTGCCTTTTACAGGAACACTCAAGGCATCAAAAAGGGATTTGCAGCAAACCAAATTTAATTAAAGGGGGAAAAATATCCAAAGTTTCAGCTTGGAAAACACAAACAAATAACAACAGCCCCAGGGCAAATAATTCTATTTTCTGTAATGTCCCAGTATTGCATCTCAGTGTTGTTGAAAAAGATGTTTTTTTTTCTGGGGAAATCTTTCTTGGGTTAGTTTGGGGGGTGTTGCATCATCTTGGAGCTGGAGGGGATGTTTTTCACCCAGCCCAAAACCTGGCACCCACGGACAGTGCTCAGGAACTGTGCTGCTGGAAGGTGAGATCCCAGCAGGGCTGGGGCAGGGCTGCTGCCACCCTCGAGCCCTGCAGGTACAATTCCATCCTGCTTTGTTTTATTTCCCCTTGAAAGAGAGACCAGAGTGACCAATTAATAATAACAAGCTAAGGGGATGGTGCCAGCACCCCATGCCCAGCTCACCTGGGTATTGTTTAATTTCTTGGGGATGTAGCCTCTGTTCCTGCCTGTTTGCTCCTTTTTCCAGATCACCAGAGAGTCGCATGGCCAGTTCTCCCAGGGAGCCTGTGGGTCACTCCCTGCATTGTCAAAATTCACCCTCAGTTCCTGCTCCCTGCTGTTGAGAGCTCCTCTCACCACCAGTGGCTTTGAGTTCTCCTGGGCTGGGGCATGATCCTCCACCTCTCTAAAGTGCTGGAGCGGGTTTCCTTAAGAAACAAAATGGAAAAGGTTTACAGGAGGCAAATGAGCAGGGATTTTCTATTCCAGAGCAGGCAAAAGCACTGGACAATCCTTCTGAGTCAGTGAGATGGAGATACCCCCTTTCTCCAGCTCTTCTGGGGGTGGCTGAAGCCCAAACATTGGTGATGAGCATCCCTAAAGGCTGGGCAGATCCCAGTCTAGCTCAGGATAACATTCCTCATCCAAAAAGAACTTCATGTGAGATGATGCAGAAGGGGCAGAGGGTCTGGCTGGGTGTCCTAAAGCATTTGGAACGTTTGAAAGAGACCTCTGCACTTCCCTGGAGCAGTTGGTTCATAGTCCTTCTGCCAGCTGCAGTTTCTCATCCAGTGATTCTCAAACACTCCAAGAGGCCCAGTGATGCCTGGGAGGTAAAAGGAGCTGCCCACAGCCATGGTCTCATTCCTCCAGGCACTCACTGCGCATTGGGCACTCCACCTCCAGTATCCCAGAACTCCCCATTTCATTCCCACTGGCTCCCACAGCAGCATCAGTCCTGCACATCCCTCTCCTGGAGAGATTTAAAAGCTGTGTGGATGTGGCATGTGGGGACTTGGGTTAGTGGTGGCCTTGGCAGTGCTGGGGGAATGGTTGGACTCAATGAGCTTAGAGGGCTCTTCCAACTGTAACGATTGTGTGATTCCATAACACAGGCACTGGATGTGCACACAGCATCTGGACCTTGAGCAGCATCTCCCTCTGGTGGCAAAGGAACAAGGAGTTTGGGGGAGAAACACCTCCCCAGCGTGATTTCCCTGCTCTGGCAGCATTGGGAAAAATCTGGATGTGCACAAGGTCATTGGGGCATCTTCAGTTCTGCTCCCCAAAAGATGGGAAGGGTGGGGAGGGGTATCTGGAGTTGATTTGCTGCTGGAGTCCTACTTTAGAATTCAGAGCTTTAGAACTCATTAAAGAGTAGATTTAGATTGGATATTGGAAAGAAATCCTTCCCTGTGAGGGTGGTGAGGCCCTGGCACAGGCTGCCCAGAGAAGCTGTGGCTGCCCCATCCCTGGAAGTGTCCAAGGTCAGGTTGGATGGGGCTTGGAGCAACCTGGGCTAGTGGAAGGTGTCCCTGCCCATGGCAGGGGGTTGAGATGAGCTTTAAGGTCTCTTCCAACCCAAACCGTTCTGTGACTCTCTGGTTAAATACAGGTTATTTCTATAGGTGGAGACCTGAGGCTCAGTGCTGGGACTGTTCCCAGCATGCAGGACTCAGCCCCTGGGTGCTTCAGGGCTCTCACAAAGGCTGGAAGCCTTTAAGGACAGACAGTCCACATTATCCCAGCTTTCACATTGCTCCCAAGGAGAAGGTGAAGGGTTATTATGGCTCACCAGTGACCAACTCTTAACACCAGGGAGCACAGCCATGGGAACAGAGCCCTCACACAAACCCCCTCATCCTTACCCCAGACTTCATGCAGCCTCTGGCCCCAGATTCCCCCCTCTCTTTTGCGATTCCTTGACCTATCCAGGATTTCCACAACCACCTCCTCTGAGGTCAGAGGTGTCAGCTCACAGTGCACCTCTGCACTGGGGTTGTGCTCTGAGAAATCAGAGTCCTTGTATACACCTGACTCCTGTGCACAGAAGTATTCTTTCTCAAAACTGTCTGTTTCTTTTCTGACTGGCCATGGGACAGTTTCATGCTGGCTGAATCTTTTTCTAACACCCAAGCTAAGCCTCCCCTGACACATTTTCATCCCATTCCCTCAGGTCCTGTTGCTGGTGACCAGAGAGAAGAATGTCCCATCAGCATGGCCAGGTCCCTTCTTCATCCTCCCACTGGGAATCCCGACAGACAACTTGTCCTGCGGCTGTAGGAACCAAGAGTGGGAAGAGAGACCCCTCCACACCTATGTGCACCCCCAGCATGAGACACAGACACAGCAAAGGCTGGTTTGGTGCTTTTTTAAGCATAATTATATATTATCAAAAGTAGAAAACCAGAACTAGATAAAAATTCTTGTAATGGCCCGGCAGCACTGCTGCCTTCTGTGTGATCCACATGGTAAGAAGGACTCTAGAAAAGCCACTGGAACTGCTCCTCCCTGCAGAGCACAGCCACACCGTGGAGGGCTGAGGTCCAGATGGAGACAGGGAACCTTCATCACATTGGAATGTGGCTTCACTCCATAACCAGCACCAACGGCATCTTCAGTGCCCCAAGGAAACATCTGGCTGGGTCAGCCCCGAGCACTGAATGCATCATGGAAGCTTTTTTTAATAATTCATCACATGCCTGTGTCCTTCCTGCTGTCTTTCCTGCCCTGTGGCAGCACCAGAATCCTGCCCACAGCAGGACAACAGCTGGAGGGCACAGCCAGATGTGCTCCAGCTGGCACTCAGAAGCTTGGTGGTGAATCCAGTTCATCACACTTCAGTTAACATGTCAAGCCATGTCCTGGGCACAAACCCATGCCCTGGGCACAAATCCATGCCCAGCCAGCCCGGTGGGAAGCACTGGCTATTTGGGAGACCATGATGGTGATGCTTTTAGTTCCTGAAATAAATAAAGCCTGCCTGCACTGGGGATTTTATGGTGGCAGTAGAACTGGTTTGAGATTTGGCTTGAGGGTAAATTTAGGAGGGAGCATCCAAGCAGATGTGGATTAAAACCTGGGAACTTGGTCTAGTAGAAGGTGTCCCTGCCCACGGCAGGGGGCTTGGAACTGGATAAGCTTTAAGGTCCATTCCAACCCAAACCATTCTGCTATTCCAAGGATGAGGCTGGGCAGAAAAGGCCACTTGAGGAAGCAGCACAGTGGGCAAGCAGCAGGACATGGCTTTTGGCTGCAATTCCTGAGGTTGTGGTCTGCAGTGTGAACAGGATCTGTAATCCTATGAGACCCTCAAAAATGGAGCTGGTAAAGGGCTCAAGATAAACCTGGTGGGGAAAAATAAATCAAGGGACACTGAACCTTGAGGGCTTACTCTGCCCAGAAGGAAGAATATCCAGAGTAAAACTCAGCATTTTTCTGGTTTAGGCACTTATTTGTCCTGAGAAAACGGCTTTGGCCAGCACTGCAGCCCCTGGAGAGAGCAGCCAGGTCTCCACACTTGGACAGGCCAGCAGCTTGTGCCGGCACTGGTTAAAGGACTCTCTTCAAGTCATTGTCATAAATACACCAAAGGCAGAACATGCTGGCTGCCTGGCAGCACTGTGAAATAAATAAGTTCAATAAATAACCAGCCCTGGACTTTTAGGGCTTTTTAAGGCTTTTGCAGCTCTTCAAAACTGCCAGTAGAAGATGCACTGGGTGGGAAGGCGATGTCCCAGTGATGGAGAAGCACGTCTGCCCCATGGCAAGGACACCGTGGGGACAGGCTTCACCCCACCACCTCCTGCCACACCCTGTTGATGAGACAGTCACCCCAAGCCTGACCCAAGGTGACAGTGCAGCCATTTACAGGGTCACCCTGGTAGCCCAGACAGGTCCATCCCCCCTTCCAGCTCCCCCAGTCCTCACTGGGGGCATTTAGGGTCAGCCTTGGGAGTGGAGGTAAAGCACGGTGACCTCAGCTTGCTCCTCACAACAGTGCCCTGCATGCCACAAGGGTGGGTGTCCCAAAGGTGATGGCACCCCACGAGGGCACCCTCTGTCCCTGTGGGCTCTGAGCCCTCCTTGGGGAGACCTGCCACCCCACAGCTGCCTGTGTTGCTGAGGGAAGAGCTTCTCTGCAGGCGCTTGTGGGCACAACTGCCCAGGATTGGGCTGATGCTGGCCATCCCAAAGGACAAATCCTCTCCTCTTCCTCCTCCTCCTTCTCCCAGGCAGCCTGGGGGAGGCTGGGCTTCGCTGTCCCTTTGCAGCAGGGCCGTGCTTGTTGCTGTGGCCGTCCCTGTCCCAGGCGAGGCAACGCCTCCTGCGCTGGCACTGAAATACACAGAGGAGCTCTCGGTTGAATCCGGGGAGAAGCCACTGGGATGGGATGTGGATGGGGGAAAAGCAGGCTCCTGCCCTGCTCCATCCTCCTGTGCCATTCCCACAGTGCCAGCACTGGGTTTGGTGCCACTTTCATTCCCCACTGTCAGTCCAGATCCAACGCCCTGGGGATGGATCTCCCTCATGGGGAGGGAAAGGTTTGCCCCAGGCTCAGCACCAGGGGCTTTCCCTGTTATCCACCCTCCAGGAAAGGCCTCTCCCACACCACCATCTCCAAAAGCTGCGTTGATCACGGACAGATCTCCTGTCTTCAAGGCCAGCTTCACCAGCAGCCAGTGGTGATGGTTTGTCCAGCTGTCCTCCAAACACCCTTTGGATTGCGGGAGTGATGGGCTGGTCCCGTTTTTGGCGTCTGTCTTGGTCCCTTCCTCTGCCAAGGACTCTTCATCTCTCGAAGTCCCTGAACTGCGCCCAGCTTGGGAGCTCTCAGCAGAGACCTGCTCATCACCAGCTGCTGCAGCACTGCAGGCTGTCTCCAGGAACCCCTGCCAGATCTCTGTGGATTTGGGATGCAGCAGGCTGTAATAAACCACCAGAGCTGTGGCACCTGAAAAAGAGCAGAAAGGTGTCAGTGATGAGTCCCAGAAGTATTTTGGGTCAGGTGTGGAGAAGAGACTAGACCTTGCTGCACCTCCAGATCACCAAGCCCTTTGCAAAATGTTGCTGAGCATCAGGTGTCTGAGCAGCACATCATTTCTAGGGATGCAAGAATCCCACTTGAGAAGCTTTTGGGAAAGAAAGTGCACCCTCAGACCCAAATTTCATCTGGATTAATCTGCAGACTGACAGTTGCCCAGCAAGCAGGGCACAGGGCAGGGAGACGTGTGATGGAGGAAACCTTCCATGTCACAGCATCACCATCCCGGGGCCAATAAATGAGACATAGCAGATTTTTAAGATCTCTTCGTACTTATATCCTAAACTCATCCAAGACCAGAGGAATTGCTTCTTTCCCATCCCATTTCTTTTACATGGTTGATCTGTTTGAGGCCCATCTGGGATGTTGCACAAAGCCCACACAGCTTCCCTCTGCCCCCATCCCACTGGGAAAATATGAGCCTGCTTGGCACAGAGATGCTCCAAGGGCTGCAGCCCCTCTGCTCTGGAGACAGCCTGGCAGAGCTGGGGGTGTTCACCTGGAGAAGACCTCAGAGCCCTTTCCAGAGCCTAAAGGGGCTCCAGGAGAGTTGGAGAGGAACTTTGGACAAGGGCCTGGAGTGACAGAACAAGAGGGAATGGCTTAAACTGAAAGCTGGAAGAAATAAAGCAACTGATACAACTAACACAGCTCATTTACTCAAACTACAGTCAAAATGTGCACTCCAGGCTCTAAGACCCACAGATCTTACCTATTACAGACCCTGACATGACAGCCCCAGTTACACTCAGGCTATTCCTCAGCTCTGCCTGCAGGAACCGGGTGCCCAACAGCAGCAGGAGCGTGTTCTCCATCAGCATTATCTGCAGGGCAGAGAGAATAGAGTTGCCACTTATATCCTTCTGATGGCTCTAGATGTGCTTCTGATGACAGAAAACACCCAGTTTCTAGATTTTCATAGATTCATGGAATGACAGAATGGTTTGGGTTGGAAGGGACCTTCAAGATCATCTCATTTCAACCCCTTGCCATGGGCAGGGACACTTTCCACTAAACCAGATTGCTCAGAGCCCTGTCCAACCTGGCCTTGAACACTTCTCTGTTTTGCTTTGCGCCTAATTTATCTTTTAAAACATAGAAGTTGTTGAACCGAACTTTCTGCAAGGTCTTCACCTATTTTTTACCACTGACATTTTATGGCTGCCTCTAAGGAAGCAAATCCAGTGCAGAAGGCACACCCACCTTGCTGACCACATGGCTTTGTCAGGACACAGTAAAACAATGGACCTTTAGCAAGTGGCGATGTGAGAGATGAGAATGGAGAATTGCTTCTCCCCAGCAGCTGTATCCATGTGGAATACAACACATTCCAGGTACTCACAGTGTAAAATACAACCACCCTGGTCCTGGAGGGGCCGGGCCGGACGTTGATGTAGCAGAAGATGTACACAGCTCCCAGCAGGCAGTTGAAGAGCCTCCAGTGGCATGGCTTGGCCACAATGTCTGTCTGCTGGGCCACCAGCCAGAAGGACATGAGCAACCAGTGCAGCCCTGCAGGGAGAAGGGATGGAAGGGGCAAAGCCGTCCCTGGCAGGGGCTGCAAACAGCCCCAGCACCGGGAGCTGATGTCAGGGTGGGATGTGGGCAAGGGGATCTCAGGCCTTACCTGCCACAGCAAAAACCCAGAAGGAATAGAGCCTGGCAAAGAGCACCAGGGCCAGGACCCGGGTCCCCAGCATCCCTGTCCTCCAGAGCAGCAGGCACAGGATGACGGCGGCCGGTGGGCTCAGGTGTCCGGGCTTCAGCAGGCAGGTGAAGTGGCTGTAGGAGACCAAAGCCCAGGCCAGGGACAGCAGGGACAGCCCTGCACTGACTCCTGTACAGGGACAAGGGCAGTCAGGGATTTGAAGGAGGCCCAGATGCATAGCAAGGCCAATTCTCAATGTTAAGGAGATGTTGGTAGCAGGGCACCCCCACACAAGCCAGACACCCCTTGGTCCTGCCAAGTGAATCATGGAATCATGGAATCACAGAGTGGTTTGGGTTGGAAGGGACCTTAAAGGCCACCCAGTGCAACACCCTGAAAGGAGCAGGGACACTTTCACCAGACCAGGTTGCTCAGAGACCTGTCCAACCTGAGCTTGAATGTTTCCAGGGATTGAATATTTCAACTCAGTCCTGCTAAATCTGGTCTCTGTATGCTCAGCATCTGCCTGTGGACACCCTCTGACCACTCTCTCCATATGGGAAGAGCTCTGCAGTCCCAGGGCAGCTCCATCCTGGAGATGGACAATGACTGATTGTGACCTTGCACATGCTGTGACTCCACACCCCAACACTTCCCTCTGCACACCTGAAAGTTCACCTTTGGGGCAAAGCAGCCACCTCTGCATTCAGACAGAGCAGATCTTTCAGCCACACTTGTCCCTGGTGCTACACATCGAGGCTTCCCAGCCCCTTTGCAGCACGTTCCTCCATCCTGAGGGCACGCACATCCCTCATCCAAACCATCACCCCTCTACAACTGGAACCATCCTCCTGGGAACTCACCAGGGATGAAGCCTGCTGGGTCCACAGCCACCATGACGTAGGCCTGGAGCAGGAGGTGAGGCAGGGTCTGCAGCAGGGCCTCCAGGAGCCGCAGCACACACACGTCCCCGAGCTGTGCCAGCACCTCCCCGGCACTGCTGCCCGTCTCCGCCGCCGCCCGCGACACGTCCCAGTACCTGCCAGAATCACCATGAGGGGATGCCCAGACTGGTTTTGGGAAGTTTGGGGCTGCCCCTGGGTTGTGGGAGCATCTCTCACCGCTTCCAGAGGCCCAGCTGCAGGAGGTGGAGCACCAGGAGCCAGCAGCCGGGCGGGTGTCCGTCTGCCCGGAACCAGAGGATGCTGAGGAGCTGGGCGGCGTAGCTGGGCACCAGGCAGGCGACGGTCAGCCCAAACCAGCCCAGCTGCCCACGGACAAGGTAGTGGATGATGGCACAGAGACCTGGAGAAGGGCAAAGAGGCAGTGCTGAGGGATGAATGACATAGCCATGCACCACGGGCAACGGGGAGGTGCCATTCTGTGCTAGTTTGGCAACCACGACACATTCCTAACCACAGAATCCCAGAATGGTTTGGGGTGCAAGGAACCTTAAAGATCATCCTATTCAAAGCCCTGACATGGGCAGGGACACCTTCCACTAGATCAGATTGCTCCAAGCCCCGTCCAACCTGGCCTTGGATACTTCCAGGGATGGGGCAGCCACAGCTTCTCTGAGCAATCTGTGCCAGGGCCTCACCACCTTCACAGGGAAGGATTTCTTCCTAATATCCAATATAACCCTACTCTCTGTCAGTTTAACCCCATTGCCGCCACAGCTCCATCTGCCAGCCCGCCGAGAGGGTTCGCAGCCCTTGTCCTGCTCTTATCTCCGGCTGCCGGCCCCGGTGGCTTTGTCAGCTGTGGCCCAGCCATCGCCACCCAGGGGCCCGGCCCCAAGGAGGGCTCTGATAAAAACCTCGGGCTCCAAAATAAGCAATTAAATAAATAAGCGTGGGGGGAAAAAAATCGATTTTCCATATCAAAAATCCAAGAGGACGGCTGGGTCCGCAGGGATGCTGAACGCCCGCGCCCCCCGTGACAGCGGGGGCAGAACCGCGCATCTCCCCAGGGGTGACCTCCCCCTCCTCCCCTCCCCGGGGCTGCCCCGGGATCCCCGGGATGGCCGCAGAGAGGCCGCTTCCAGCATCCCACCCGCCTTTCTCCCCACTCCGCGGGAGCGCAGCCCCCCCGACCCCCGCGCATCCTGCGCGCTCACTCACGGGCCGCGCTCTCCGCCGCCAGCAGCGCCAGGCTGAGCCTGGGCACGGCCCCGCGCATCCTGGGAGGAGGACAGGGAGGAGGAGGAGGAGGGAGGAAGGGGAGGAGATGGAGGAGGAGGAGGAGGAAGAAGGAGCCGCCGGGGCCGGTCCCGCTCCGCCCGCCCCTCCCCGGCCCCACCGGGCACCTCCCCCAGTGCGACGTCACCGTGCTTGTGTCACCGCCGGGGCCCTGGGGACACACAGACCGGCGGGGGTTCACCAGCCCGACACCCTTGGGGCTGCTGTGCACTGCCACGAGCCCCTCCCGGTATCCCCCAAATTGTTGTGCGCCGGCACAAACCCACCCCGATGTCCCCCGGCTCCTTGAGAAATGGCACAAGCTCATCCTGATGTCCCCAGGCTCTTGTGCGCTGGCACAAGCCCACCCCGACGTCCCCTAAATTGTTGTGCGCCGGCACAAACCCACCCCGATGTCCCCCGGCTCCTTGAGAAATGGCACAAGCTCACCCTAATGTCCCCCGGGTGATGCCCGCGATGTCCCTGTGCCGCGGGGACGAGCACTAGGTGGCAGCTGGGACGTGGTGTGCAGGGAGCCGTGAATTAATCCGTGTGTTTCCCCCCGCTACAACGGAGATGAAACCGTTGTGAAATGGGATCCCGAGCGTCGGAGGCTGCTCGTGTGTGCACCTGCTTTTCTTCCCAGTTTCCAGCCCTCCAGACTCCATCCCTGATGCTTTTTGGGAAATAAATGCCCAGCAGGTCGCTACAGGAAAAGCCACAAAGAGGGGGTTAATTAAGTTGAAATATCACCTAAGGTTTTGTCCTTGCTTTTGAAAAATGCTGCAGGAAGCTCCCAAAACTTTGTACATCAGCTAGGATGTCAGATGTAGGTGTGTTCAGGGGCTTTCATACATTTATTGCTGTTTTTTTTTAAATTTTGTTGATGTTTTCTTTGCAAGTCTGGCAAAGCCCAGGCTCTGCTGCTTAACAGGAGCCACCAAAATGTTCAAAATGTGCTTTTCTGGTTGTCCCTACTCGTGGGAGCATCCCCAGGCTCTCTGCGGGTCTCCAGCCCTGCTTTTCACCAAGAGCTTGGCATCTTTGCGGCCTCAACTCCATCTGGTTGGATTTTGGGGGTCCAGTTGGGTGGAAAGGACAACCCACTTTCCCTCCTGTCCCACTGCCATGCCTGTATTCATGTTTCATCAATTAATGACGTTGAGCTGTTGGGCCCAGTTCCAGCAAAGTGTTTTAATAAAGTCAGAGGTGTAATTAGGGCTCTGGAGCTAAGTGAAGCTCCACAGTAGCAAACACTATGGCTGCCAAGTGGCCCATTCCCAGAAAACCCCTATTTTTGCACACAAAGCACAACTCAGCCCCCAATGGGCACCAAAGCTTCTTGCAGAGCTGAGAGGGGGATGTGGAAGAACCATCTTTGCAAACCCAGCAGTGAGGAAGCTGCAAGGGTCCATGCAGGCACCGTGTGACCCCTCTTGTCACCCACAGAAGATGTGAACCTCATCATCTCATCCCCCCAGCCCTCCATCGTCATCATTCCCAGGGAGAACCCACCCTGAGGTGTCTCAGCTGTCTTTCCTCAGTCTCTCCTGCTGTGTTCCAAGCCAGGAATAAACTCCTGTTCCATCATCACCCTGCAACAATGCCAAGCAGAGAAGGAGAAAGCCAGAAGGCCTTCCAGAAGATATTCCCAGAGCTACCCACCCTCCCCAGTTTCTCTGCCAGCTCCCAGTTGCTCTGGCTCCCTCCCAGCCACCAGTTTGGCTGCATTTTGCTGGATTTCAGCACCCAGGAGCCTCTTCTGCTGAAAAACTCCTCAAGTCTCCAACATAGCTACATCCTGGAGAAGGGAAGGCTCTGGGGACACCTTAGAGCCCCTTCCAGCGCCTACAGGGGCTCCAGGAGAGCTGGAGAGGGACTTTGGACAAGGGCTTGGAATGCCAGGACAAGGGGGAATGGCTTTCCACTGCCAGAGGGCAGGGTTGGATGGCATATTGGGAAGGAATTGTTCCCTTTGAGGATGGTGAGGCCCTGGCACAGGTTGCCCAGAGAAGCTGTGGCTGCCCCATCCCTGGAAAAAGTCAGTAGTAACAACAACAACAACAACAACAACAATAATAATAAACCCCTCAAACCCCTCCAAGCCCAAAGGTGCTACTTNGATGGCATATTGGGAAGGAATTGTTCCCTTTGAGGATGGTGAGGCCCTGGCACAGGTTGCCCAGAGAAGCTGTGGCTGCCCCATCCCTGGAAAAAGTCAGTAGTAACAACAACAACAACAACAACCACAATAATAATAAACCCCTCCAAGCCCAAAGGTGCTATTAATCACTCTTCCATGTATCTAAGTCCTTTGTACCTGTGAACTGAGGATTGCACCATCCAAGCAAACAAAAAGTACCTGCTGCTGTAGTTTAACCACACTCTTCCACCTGGGATTAATTTTAACCCTTTTAGTTCAGCTGTAAGAAATTATCATAGCAAAAAGCAGATATTTGGTGGCATCCCAAGAAGTTGTAGTGGCTCCTCACTGGTTGTATAATCCTTGCAATTTGGAAATACAGTGCTGTACAGAGCACACAAAAACTGCCACTTGTGTTGTGCTGATGAACAAACTGGGATGCAGAAGGGGAAGGTGTCCTGATCACCCAGACCCAGGAGCAGGAGAAAGATCCTGGGAGTTCTGCTTTGGCATCCTAAATTGCTTATCACCTTTGAGAATTAATGCAGGCTTCATTACCAAAACAGCATGGAAAATCATTCTGAATTGTGACCAGCAACTGGGGACCATTGAGCCTTCAGTGCAGAGCAGGATTGCTGGCCACCAGATCCCAGGAATCTGATTAGCCATGGCATGGCTGCCAGGGGTCAGGCATGGAAAAATGTCTTCTACACAGAGTCAAGGAAGATTCACTCCATGGGTAACTCCATCCACGCTGTTCATGGGAACTGGTGCTGCCCCAAACATACCCAGTCCCTCCCTGAACACTTGTTTGTGCTCACCCTGAGATCAGGCCGAGCTCACAGCTCCTGTCCTGACCCACATCCATCATGGAATGGTTTGGAAGGGGTCTTAAAGACCACTCAGTTCCAACCCCCTGCCATGGACAGGGACAGCTTCCACTAGACCAAGTTAGGTTTTTCTTGCTGTAAAATGGTGATTCTTAAAACAGCTGGTCCTGGCACCCACAAGAACATTTGCCTTCCTGGATTATGTGCAAAGGATCCAATCCAAAGCTGTCTGTGGGAGCTGCTCTGTAAAAGTGACCACAGCACAATTAGGTTTAACCACGTTGTGGGACCAAATGTATTCAACATGTGAGTATTTCATCCCAAAAAAAAGCAAAAATGAGGAAAGAAAAACACCAAAAGGAGCGGTCCAGATAAATAAGAAGCCTGCAGGCAGCCTGAAAGCTGCTGAAAATGCTGTGCTCGAAACCCGGTGAAATAGTTGCTTTGATTGGGAAAGAAAACAAAGAGATCTAAGAAAAATCCCCGCAGGGCATGAAGGGGGAGTCCAGGGAGGCTCTCGAAGGGATGAGCTCAGCCGTGCTCAAGCAGCTGCCAGAGGAGAAAGGCAACTCCCATGGGACGAGGCCGGTCAGATTCAAGTAGGAAAGAGGGAAAAAAGGGAAGATCCTGAATTTATAGAGATGTCTGGAATGCATGGAAAGAAGGAAGCCATTGGGGGAGTCCTTGGTGAGAAACGGGGATGCTTTAGTGTGCTGTGCTTAGTGAACTTGTCTGTCCATGGCAAGAGAGTAAAGACCGTAATAAAAATAAAATTGCTGAGCATGGACTGTAATAATTTCCATAAATAGATATGGCTTAAAATATCATGCATACTGTGCAGGTACTGAAAACCTTTAGGTGCAAAAGTTTAAAAAAAAAAAACAAGAACACTTTTTTATTCATAACTCTTAGATTTCTGTTTTCCTCCCAGACTTTTTTTCCTACCCTTTCCTAGTGCAGATCTTTTCCGTGTTCCTAATCAATGTAGAACTGTCCAAAATTTCCCTCCCAACAGCAGAAATGATGTAGCACTAATGGCAGCCCATTAATCTCTTTCTCAATTTCCAAAGAACTAACTTCCCATTTAATATAGGTTTGGTGTTTTTCTTATTTTAACATAATTCCAGCTGACGATTATTCTACTTCTATGGTGATCTCTTGCTCATATTTGAAAGGAACTATGAAAGCTCTGAAAATAGATTGAAACAGAGGCCTTGAGTGAGCTGCTGTGGCCAAAGGGTTGCTCAAAGGGAGGTGGCCCAGGGTGGTTTGTGCAGCCCAACACGTTTCCCAAGGCGGTGCTGCAATGGTTTGAAAGCCAGACCTTGGTTCCTCATAGGAGGACGACAGCAAAGAGGATTCACTGGGTGTCCCCAAAGCTCCCCAAAGTCTGATTGGCCACCAGAAGGTTGTGGAGGTCAAACATCCCTCAGCACCCTCCAGAAACAGCACAAACCCACGCTCTGCTCCTTCATCTTCATCCGAGTGGCTGACACTGATCTAAGGACTGTTCCAGCCTAGAGCCTCCTCCTACCTGGTAACAACCAAAATCTTTTATCCTTCTTAAATGGGCTGGAGTCTTCATATCTTTCATGTTTAACTGCATTTTTCTGTTACAGCCTTAAATGTGCAGTGGCTCCAGTCTGACACGGGTCTGTTTTCATCCAATATTGTCAAGGGAGTCAGTGTTGATAAGGGAGATGTTGATAAGAGACAACAGATTTTGTTGGCTGCAGGAAATGCAAAATACTCAAAACTTCAGCCTGCAAATTCCTGAGGTGAAAAAAAAGCAACAGCCTCTAAGTGATAATAAGGAGAAGCTGGATTTTTATTTAATTGTGAAAGAGCTTTTTCTGCTCCTTTTTAATTAGAAAAACTTGAGAAAACACATTGGGTTGTTTCGGATAAATATAACAAAAATTGTCTTATTTTTCTTTCTGAATTAACAGCTTTAACTCCGTAAGGCAAATCATATTTGTTGCAATGCATTGCAAAGTATCAAGAAATCGAGGATAAATAGCTGGTTACTTGATGTATTAATTAATAGGGGATTTAAAACTGATTTTTTTTTACATGGAAGTTTTTTCCTATACCATGATCCTATGTGTGTTCCAGGAAAATCTCAGGACAACAGACATTATCATGATAAAAATGTGTAATACCTCTTCTAGGTAACCTCCAGGTCTTGAAGAACATTTCTTTATGTCACTTCTCTGACTGTGGAGGGACAAGCCTCTAACCAATGTCCTGGTCTCCTTTCTCTGTAGTGACCTGAGTTCCCAGCCCACCCTCTGCCATGAAAATCCTTCCTTTTCTCTTTGTTCTCCTCTTGGTGGCATTTCACAGAGCTGCAGGTAAGGTGCAAATGAAGGTGAGTGAGTAGAGAAAGTGAAGTTGAGGTCTTGCAAAGGTCTCCTGTCCCCTCTGGGATGTGGCCAAGCTGCCTCCTGCAAAGAATTCTCACGTACATCATCAAAAGTTGTAGTCAGATTACATTTGATACATGAAATTAGCAACAGATACATGAAATTAGGCAAACACTCCAGCCATCACTTCAGTGCCATTGCTACTCCTCTGACAATCCAGTCTGAGTTGGAAGCACGAGGGGCAACCCAAAATTACCACTCAGAACCAGCGTTCTCCCCCTTAAACCCTGCAGACTTGTACTTAAATCACTTTGCCTCTGAGTCACCAACAAACAAATTAAACCATAATCAAATATTCTTAAGTCACAGAGAAACAAAGAAAAAAAGGAATCTGGTCCCATGCTCTTCCAATATCCTTTGCTTTAGGGGCTTGTACTTGGGGTGGAGAGGCAGAAAATAATGAGTTAAGGTTTAAATGCTACTGGCAGCATCTCCTTGGTGGAGAAATCTGTTCAGCCCTAAGTGGTGGTGTAGGGCTGTGTCTGTCTGGGGGATGCAAAGGAGTCTGGAACCCCAAACCAACTCTATTGTCCTGAAAAAGGGATTGTGTTTTAACAGCACCCCGAAAGTGGCACAGCTGCATTTTCAGGGCACTCTGTGCACAAACACTGGTGGAGTTTTGGGATTGATCTCTGTGGGAACAGGGTGGAAAGTGTCCTCTGGGGAAGTAAGGATGGGAAAAGACTGTGATAAACTGCAGAAGACCAGAAATGTGGGAGAAGTGTCATGTATATCCCTGGAGGGATTAAAAATATGTGTAGATGTGGCAATTGGGGACATGGATTAGTGGTGGGCTTGGCGGTGCTTGATTAACAAATGGACTTGATAATCTTAAAGGTGTTTTCCAACCTGAATGATTCTGTGATTCTATGATTTTGGTTCCTTTGATCTGTCTTATATCCTTATTTAACACACAGTGGATGTCTGGGCTGTTTTCAGTAGGACTTCCTGGGTATATCAAAGCAAGAAATTTATCTGTATCTGGAAAAAAAAAGTGTTTCTGAGTGCTCAGACTGCTCACACTTACCTCTGCAGTGCCCCACAGACAGATAGTTTGAGACCAGGAGTGTTTTATTCACCCTTCCAGGTGCTCCTTTATTTCTCCCTGGGATTTTCTGGGTGTATATGTATCACTCCACTCACATGCCAGGGATGTGCTGGATCCACTGTACATCTGTAATATCCATTATCTGTTTGCTGGAACAAGCTCCCCTCCCTCTGAATATGCTGGACTTAGCATTGTTCCATGGATGAGCTGCAAACTGGAATTAATTGGTTTGTGTGCAGTCACTCAGGTGCATCCAGAACACATCAGCTGCCAGGCTACATCTTTATTAATTGACCAAACAGGGCCAGGCAACATCCTGCCTAATTGCTAGTCTGCTCCCTGGGGTTGTTTGGATCCCTGTCAATTAACACTTTCATGGATAAAACCTGTTCTGGGAATAGCACAGGCTGGTGGCCTTTCCCAAAAGGCAGTTTGAACGTGGATATCCTGTTTGAACAGCTTAGCCATGTGGGTAAGAGCAATTCCAGGCCTCAGACCCAGAGGGCAGTGCCTGGTGTGCTGGGCTTGGTAGCACAGAAGTGTTGTTCTGCATGGAGTGATGAATTTATCCATGTATGGGGGCCATCCTTTTGAACACCTGAACACCAGGACCTGTTTGAGACACAGATGAAATGTACAGGAAGGGAAACGGGCCAAATCTATAGAACCATGGAATCATGGAATGGTTTGAATTGGAAGTGACCTCAAAGATCTTCTCATTCCAACTCCCTGCCAAGGGCAGGGACACCTTCCACTATCCCAGTTTTCTTCAAGCCCTGTCCATCCTGGCCTTGGACACTTTCAAGGCTGGGGCAGCCACAGCTTCTCTGGGCAAACTGTGCTAGGGGCTCACCACCCTCACAGGAAAGAATTTCTTCCTAAAACCTAATTTAAGTCTCTCCTCTCTTAGTTTAAAATCATTCTCCTTTGTCCTATCACTATCTATTCATATTAAAAGTCTCCTTCCCTCTTTTTTTTTTAGAAATGGGACCCTCCCAGATGAGCTCGTGCATCTCTCCTGAATTGTGACCTAAAAGACTTTAAGAGTTGCTAAGTCTCCATTTACTGTTTTCTGTCAGGTCTCTGATGCCCCTTCCTAAAATCTGAGTTCCTGAGGGAGTCCTGGGCTTGGAGACATATCAGAAAAAGGAATTAGAGCATTTGCTGTGTTGTTCTGCCTCTAGACCTGCTCTGAGGGCTGCGTTTTTATGACTCTGGGCACCAGCGTGACATGGTGTCAGCTCACGGGGTGTCAGCAAAATGCAAAACCCTGCCAGAAAGAAACATCTCCCATTTTGGTTTATTTGTTGGTTTGTTTTTTTCTTTTTTTAAGGTAGAGGCTTTGCAAGACCCAGGAGGCCTTCCATGCAATGTGGATATCGTGGGACTTTCTGCCACAGGGGGAAATGCCCTCGTGGCAACGATTACCTGGGGTCATGTCGTTCCGGGTACAACTGCTGCAGGTGGTAAGTTTAGGATGTAACTGGGGCAGAGATGGCTTCCCAAATTATCATTTGAAACCCAAGTAGCAGGATTTTTCTCATAATCATAATTTTGAAAGCTCTGAACTATCCTTTCCTTTGTGTAGGTTGTAGTGTGGAGAATCTCCAGGAGTGATCACTTTTGACATCGCTGGATTCAAGGAATTGTTGTACCAGTCATCAAGGATTTCTCACTCTCCTTTCAATAAAAGCAGGATGTGGGGAGGTTGCATGGCTGCCTTGTGTGGTGGTGTCATTCATTTCTCTGCAGGTCTTATTTCCATGTAGAATTTTAAACAAGAATTCTGAAATCAGGCTAAACTTGCCAGGAATGGGTAGTTTACCAAAATATTTTCCCCTCTTGGGCTGCTGATTGAACGAGTGTTGGCATGTTCTCCCCAGGAAGAATCCTCTGCCATAACTATAACTGGGATCAGTCACCATTTCCATAGGGAGCACAAAAGCCATCTACAGAGTGATGCTTCCTAACATCTCTGCTCTGAAAACTTTGGGTTCCCATCTCCTGGTCCAGAGCTTTCAGAGCTGGGAATAGCAGGTCTTGTTTTATTAAAGGAACTGAAGTCACACTGAACAGGACAAATTCATAATTTGAAGTCTGGTTTTACCCTTGGTTTTTCTGTCTGATATAAATTTGGAGTAAATCTTGCAGATTTGTGTTGGCTGCAGAAGCAAATGAGGAGATCAGAGTTAGACATTGCTTGAGACAATTATAGGAACATGTAGAAAAGGCCAATACCCCAGAGACTTTGATCACTTCTCTTTTAAGAGATTCATCCTGTCCTGCCCTGGACCACAACCGAAAACCCAGAAGGTGCAGGTTGCTCCATAAGCTCCTGTTTCTGCCCCTGCCCCTGCACAATCAGGAGCATCCCTGTGCTGACAAGGACTCCTTGGTGCCCAGAGAAGCTGTGGCTGCCCCTTCCCTGGAAGTGTCCAAGGCCAGGTTGGATGGGGCTTGGAGCAACCTGGGATAGCAGAAGGTGTCCCTGCCCATGGCAGGAGGGTGGGATTGACATTATCAAGGTCCCTTCCAACCCAAACCATTCCAGGATTCTGTGAAGGGAGGAATAGTAATGGTTGACTTTTAAGGGAAGCAACCAACCCTGAGCTCCCCATTTTTTGCAGAGCATCTGCTCACCTTTTACAGAATCACAGAATCACTGAATTTTCAGGATTGGGAGGGACCTCTAGAGATCATCCAGTCCAAACCCCTCACCAAGGCAGGATCACCTGGAGCAGGTGACACAGGAACACTTCCAGATGGGTGTGGAATGTCTCCAGAGAGAGAATTCCATGCCCTCCCTGGGCAGTTGGTGCAGTGCTCTGCCACCCTCAACATAAAGAATTTCTTCTTCATGTTGAGGTGGAACTTCTTGTGTTTCAGGCCATTGCTCCTTGTCCTGTCCCTGGGCACCACGAAACAGAGCCTGGCACCATCCCCTGACACCCTCTGGAGATATTTATATTGATTGTTGAGATCCCCTCTCAGTCTTCTCTTCTCTAGACTGAACAGGCCCAGCTTCCACAGTCTCCAGGCCTGTTCAAAGCAGATGTTTCTGCAAATGACTCTGCCACCATTGAAACCACAGCCTTGAGAAGGGCAGGAAGCTGGGCCAACGGCCGCCTCCCAGGGATTCCCTTGGATGGAAACCTGAGGAAGTCGCCAAGTGGAGCCAAACCAGCAATTTACGGTTTATGTCCTAAGAAGTTTTTGCACAATCTGCAGTAGGTGAGTGTTTCACAAACTGCAATGGCACAAGATTTTTGCTCAAGGACCAAGGACGTTGCAGAGAGGGTTCAGCTCTTGCAATTTTAGATTCGTCTCTGGAGATGGTGTCTGTAGCCAACATCATCAAAGTTGAGTCTCTTCATTCTTTTAGCTCACCACCACAAATATCTGTCCTTGCCTTTATGGCTGGGCAATGGCTTCAAGAGCCAGCTTAGAGTGAAACACAGGATGAAATCCTCTAGGATCCATGCTGTGCATCTCCTCCCTGCTTCTGATCCCAATTCCATCTCCCCAGCACTCTACATGTTCAAATTCATAGAATCAGAGAATCATAGAATGGTTTGGGTTGAAAGGAACCTTAAAGACCACCTAGATCCATCTCCCCTGCCATAGGCAGGGACATCTTTCACTATCCCAGGTTGCTCCAAGCCCCGTCCAGCCTGGCCTTGGGCATTTCCAGGGATGGGGCAGCCACAACTTCTCTGGGCAACCTGTTCCACATTTTTCTGACAGCACTTCCCAGGAGGTAGAGATGCTGCTGAAGATGGAATAGATAATGCCAGACAGATTATACCAGAGCTGGTGGAGTGGGACTGTCCATGCCACAGCCAGGAGCAAGCAGGTCCAGCAGCTAAAGCTCATTTCAGACACACCTCAAGCCCTTGCTGGAATGGCTGGTCATGCAAAATCAGTTTATGCCTCTAGGATTCTGCTACACTGTGATTAATCTTGGAATCATAGAACATCCTGAGTTGGAAGGGGCCCACAAAGATGATCAAGTTCAGCTGCTGGCAATGGTACTGCTGCCAGTCATTATCACAGCCCCTCTCTCCATGCAGGTCTGAGAGAGGACATTGTTTCATGGGAAAACAGCATGAAGAACAGGAGATCTCTTCATCCCAGTGCCCCAGCAGCCCTCTTTGAACAGGGAGCTGTACTTGAGGGGACAGGTGCTCCCAGCACCTCACTGGAGGCACAGCAGTGCCACCAGCACTGTCCCAGTGTCTCTTTTCTTAGTATTTTTGCTCAGTCACAGCTGCTCAGTGTGGATTGAAATCAATCATAAAGATGATGATGGGAGAGTGATTTTTTCCACAGGCATAGTGATAGGACAGGAGGAATGGTTTTAAACTGGAAGAGGAGGTTTAGAGTAGAGATTAGGAAGAAATTCTTCCCTGTGAGGGTGATGAGGCCCTGGCATAGGTTGCCCAGAGAAGCTGTGGCTGCCCCATCCCTGGAAGTGCCCAAGGCCAGATTGGACAAGGCTTAGAGCAATCTGGGATAGTGGAAGGTGTCTCTGCCCATGGCAGGGAGTGGAATGGGCTGATCTTAGAGGTCCCTTCCAACCCAAACCATTCTGTGATGAATGTGGATCAGGACAGGGAGTTTTGAGCACACACCAGGGTCCAGGGAGGGATTGGGTGTGAATGAGGCAGGACCAGCCCCCATAAAAAGCTCAGATGGAATTCCCAGAGGTAAGACTGAGATGCTGGGCCTCAGGAACAGGCTGGTTTAATGTTGGCTGGCATAAGCCTGAAGTGTCATGGGGGATGACCAACTCTCAGTGTCCTTGTAATGACAGTACCCAGAAATAACATCTCCTTAGAAATGGGCTGTGAAATTAGGAGTTTCTTGTTTCAGGATGGATGAATAGATGGTAAGTCTGTCTCTCAGAGAAGTCCTGGACCAACCTGCTGGGTCCATGGCTCCTCTCCTTCTTCCAAACACATGGCAGCTGCCATCCACCATTTCTGCAGTGGTTGGATCCCACAGGCATCTTGACAAGGTGGAACATGCAAAGGTCCAGCTGCCAACCTCCACTGCTGAAATTCCTAACCCTTGATAGTTGGGACGATCCTGAATACTCTTTCAAACATTGGTGGAGGCAACCCAAAACCCAGCCATGCAGCACGGCCCTCTCCAGACAGGCAAGGACTGTCACTTTTCCTGGTGCCATGCTGATCCTACAGCTGCAGCCAGAAAAAGGGAAAAGGCCTTGTCCCATCTTTTTTTCTATCTGCTGAGCTGCCTTGGCATCAGAACTACAGGAGACAAAGGGCTGGGAGCAGCTACATCCAGGAGTCAAGCTCCTTACAGAGCCTCATTAAGGTGGCAATTAACTGCATCTCTGTGCTGTTGCTCTTTAACACATGCACCAGCTCAATTTTGGAGTGGTGGAGGAAATAAGAAACTGTCCTGAGTGTTCTGACTACCATGGCAGAGCAGTAGTGATCCCCCTGAAAATAGTTTGTACAATTTCCCTCTCTGAGGAGAGAAATTGAGGCAGAGAAAAAAAAAAAAAACAAACCAAGAAAAGTGTGTTGCTGGGATCAAAGGTAAATTCATGTATTGCCCAGAGAAACTGTGGCTGCCCAATCCCTGGAAGTGTCCAAGGCCAGGTTGGACAGGGCTTGGAGCACCTACTGGAAGGTGTCCCTGCCCATGGCAGGGGGTGAGAACCTGCTGGTCCTTTCCAAACCAAATAATTCTGTGATTCCATTATTCCTGTGACCACTCAGTGAATACACATCACACATGAGTGTGTTTTTAGCATCCATTCTTGCACACATACCCATAACACTCCATGGACCTGCAGCAAGGCTGGAAACATTTATGAAGATGCACCATCACCACACTGAGAACCACTAAAGAGTTACACACAGCAAACTCCACCAAACAAAGCCACAATTAAAGCCTGTCCTTCCCGGGACTGCTGCTTGGACGGGGATCTCATCCCAAGTGGCGTCTTCACGGTTATTTTCAAGCGAAGCATAGAGAGCACGCTTCCCGTGGGGGGAGGCGTACAGAGCTCCTTTGTGTGCTGAAAGCTGAGTGTTTGCCAAGGCCTGCTGAGCAGGGGTGCTCTGTGTGTGTGTCCCCAGAGGTGTCCAGCAAACCACAGCGCTGCACAGCCCTTGCACAAGGCAGGATGACACAAGAGCCTGGGCTGGAGGAATCCTTCTCAGGTGTCAGATGAGGAAAACTGTGCTTGTTTTTCTCTGTCGGGGGAAGAAACTGAAAAAGGAGCTTTGGGGCTGGACATTTTGAGGTCTCAGCCATCCCTGGGGACGTGGAGAGACCAAACTGCTGCTGCTGGTGCCAGGAAGCTGCGATCCCCAGGCTGTCGAGTGCATCCTCCTGCCAGTGACCGGTCACATCTCCTCTCCTCAGTTCTGTCCCTGTACAGGTGCCACACAACCTGCAGGCAGGGACCGTCCCATTCACCTCTGCCTCCTTTCTCTTCTCCCCAGAGCGGCGACCCTGCCGGCAACTCCCAGGCATGCGGATCCTGCCAGTCCTCTGGGCTCTGCTCCTCCTGATGCTCCAGGGAGTGACAGGTGAGAAATGTGGAGGGGGATGTGGAAGGTTTGTCCTTTGTCAGTGTTTTGTAGGAAGGACTGGCCAGCTGAGCTGGTGTGAGCTCTTCTGGGGGCTGTGCCATCATCCCTGGGGTCCCTCTCACCCCACACCTTTAAGGAAAAGCTGCAGATTCTGCAGTTGGGACCAGCGTTGGGGCATTGTACTGAAGCTCTTATCCTCCACCAAGTAGGATTTTCTACCTTCTCTACACCTCCTGTCCCTTGCCCTTCTGAGTCAGCAACACTGGGCACAGCAGCCCTGCTGGTGAGGAGGAGGAGGGAGGAAGGGAGGAAGGGAAATCCAGCCTTGGAGTTCTCCCTTGCTCCAGGAGGGAGGCAGCAGGAAAGATGAAGAGCCTCTCCCAGAGCCTGCTTGGGGGTGTAGTGAGAATCCTCCATCCAAGTGCCTCAAACCCACCTGGATTTCAGCTGCAGGCACCCACTCAGCAGTCCTGGCAGGGGGCGGGCAGGCCTGGGCTAACACTGGGACCAGGAGCTGTGCTCAGCATCGCAGCTCAAAGTCTCCTCTCCCTGTGCCCTGCAGGGCTGTCCCCGGCCCGAGCATCAGCCCAGGAGTGCGAGCGCCGCGGGGGATTCTGCTCCCACCGCTCCTGCCCGCCGGGGATCGGCCGCGTTGGCCTCTGCTCCGAGCAGGAATTCTGCTGTCGGATGTAAGTTCAGGGCTGCGCAGGGGGCTCGGGTTGCAGCCTGTTGGGGTTCGAGGTGAGGCTGTTGGGGAAGGAAGGGGGATTATGCGGCCCAGGGGTACACGGACAGACATCCTTGAGCCCCCACCGCTGCCCTGGCTGGGACAGGCACTGCCAGACCTTTCCTCCTGCAGGCGATGGTATCCCTGATGGGCTCCTGGATCCCTGAGACCAGTCCATGCCCTCGCTGCATGGTTGGGACGATGCTCCCTGGAGGCACCAAGCACCACCGGGAGCAGCAGCAACCCTGGACAGCCAGACCTTGATCCCGTGGGAATTCCTTACCCCGGTGTTCCCAATACACTGGTTTGTGTTCCTGCTGCCAAGATGTGTGTCCTCAGTGTGCATTTCTTTTCTCTATGTGTAGGGAAGGGTGGAGAAGATGGGGTGGATTCCTAATAGATGCAGACACTCTATCCCACCACCCACCCTCTCTCCATGCTGGCCTCGGCCACACCAGCATCTCCACCTGTGGAGGGAGGGGGGACACATGTGACACTCACAGGGACCCCAACGCCAACCTTTTGGCTCAGCAAGGGGAGCCCAGCACAGCACACCCGGGGTCAGGGATGAGGGTTGCTTTGACCTCCCTAATTTCAGTGGGGACCTGCTGGTTGTCCCCTGGCTCCCAAGCTGGGTCAGGAGTCCTCATGGGGCTGTTCCATGGGACACACTGCTTTGGTGTTCTTGGGTCCATCTCCAGCTGTGGGGCCTGGGTGTGGGGTACCAGGGGGGTGTTTTGGGGTCCAGGGGTATCTGGGAGATGGGAGGGAATTCTGCTCCAGAGGGAATAGGGACTGATGGCTGTGCCATGGGGCATCTCAGGAGCTTGGGACTGAGTTGGGGGTCAGGGCTGGGAGGGTTTCCACACCTGGGGCTGGGCTGGGGGGCTCAGTTACAAGCCCACCTGGGTCGTTGTGGATGATCCTTGTGGCAGATCTGTGATGTTCACCTCAGGAGTGCCATGGGGGTGACACCTGTACGGCCATGGGGCGGTGACCATGGGGCTGTGGGGGCAGGGGACACCCACCAGGGAGCAGGGCAGCCAAGGGGTGGGAGCAGCCTCTCCTGGGGCATTGGGCATTGCTGTGGGTACAGGCCAAGGTCAGATCAGGATGCCAGCTGTGGGTCCAAGTCTGGGTCTGGATCAGCAGGGCCAAGCTGCAGCTCTGGCTGGGTCAAGAACAAGAACCCCAGGTCAGAGCAGCTCCCCTGGGCAGGGCTGGCCCCAGCCATGGCCTCCCTGCAGTGGGGACTAGAAGCCATTTCCACATCTGGCTGTGCTGGCCCTGGGTTGGTCCTGAGTCTGGTTCCAAACCTGCAGGAACCAGGATGCTCCAAGGACTCTTACACACGCAAAGACCCAGCAATGGACACCCAATCCTACTTGCATGGACTGAGGCTCAGGGGATGTCCCCATCATGCATCAAGGCCAGGTTGGATGGGGCTTGGAGCAATCTGGTCTAGTGAAGGTGTCCCTGCCCATGGCAGGGGGCTGGAATGAGAGGATCTTTAAGGTCCCTTCCAACCCAAACCATTCCAGGATTCCATGCATCCTCCTGAGAGATGATACCAAACCCTATGTCCCTGATATATCCAACCCCAAGCCCCATTCTTCCCTCCAGGATCAAACTCTGAGAGCTTTGGTCTTCCCTGAGCAATGGACTGGCACCCTGGAGACACACCACAGACAGATTGATCATACAAAAAATGGTTAGAAACAAAGTTTGCTAGGAATATAGGACAGATGATGAGGTGGATGTAGGGCATGGCCAGGAAGCAGCCATGCTTACCTTGCTGCTTTCTACCTCACGACCTTTCCTCCATGACCCACCTTGATCTATATCTTTCTGAAACACCACAGAATTCCTGTAAATCCAGAAACTCTCTTGATCAAGTCCACACCTCCAAGGCCTGATAAGACCCTATTCACCATCCTTCACTCACCCGTAGGTATGCATCTGTAGTTTGCATACCTTTACACAAGGTTTTGCCTCTCTTGAATCACATTTGTGGGTTTTGTACCAAGAAGAGCAGTTTTAGGAGCAGTGGATTCAGACTGAATGAGGTGAGGTGTGTTCTCACCTGACTGCTTTTCCTCTGTGCACGTCTTGTTTATCTGAGTAGCCATCAGAGAGGCAACCCTGAGCTTATCACTTCCTGGCAGGCGAAATTTAAGTTACCTTGGCAAGGATGAAGCTGTTCTTGCGATGTGCTGTCACACAGCACCAGCTCACTAAGCAAACTGACAGGACGGGAAGAGACAAATATTTTATCAGAGAATCTTGGAATGATTTGGGGAAGAAGGGACCCTAAAGCTCATCCCATTCCAACCCCCTGCCATGGGCAGGGACACCTTCCACTAGCCCAGGTTGCTCCAAGCCCTGTCCAACCCAGCCTTGGACACTTCCAGGGACGGGGCAGCCACAGCTTCTCTGGGCAACCTGTATCAGGCCTCATCACCCTCACAGTACAGACTGGTTGGGACTGGTTTGGATTGGTTGGGATTGGTTGGGACTGGTTGGGACTGGTGCCTGCACCAACCAGCCTGTTTTGCCCAGCCCAGGCATTTCATGCCAGGCCACCGCAGCCCCGGTGCCCCTGTGCGGCGGGTGTCACAAGAGCTGTTGCGTGGGGACAACGGTGACAATTGCAACAACCCCAGGAGGCTCCTCAGCCTCTGTCATTGCATCAGAGAGGGATAAGGTGAAGGCACAGCATCCCCACATGGTTCGGTGGCTTTCTGATTGGCCAAGGGGAGATGTCTCAGCAACAATCAGTGAATGTCCCCATGACTTGCAGCGATATAAAATCAGAGCGTTTCGGCCAAAAAAGTACTCCTTGGACCCAAGGGCATCTGGAAACAAGTGATTCCTGTTGGGTTTGCTGTTGCCTGAACACCAAGACCTTCATCAGGTAGGTGACTGTGGGGTCTCCCGGCAAAGGATCAGATGAGGATTTCCCAGAAAGTAAGACATCATGAAATGCTCCCAAAGTTTTCAGGGTGGCAGAGGCCTAAGAATTGTTCTTAAGAGACAGGTAACAGAAGGAAACAGAATCTGCTGTGGCTAGAAGTAGCCCCTCTGTAGTTTTGGTGCAGTGCCCAGGCTTTCTGCACCACCTAAGATCCTGCATGTCCCCATTGCCTTGGTGTCTCCTCTGCAGCCCTGTGAAGACCCAGGAGAGGCACCAGCCATGAAGATCCTGTTCCTGCTCTTCCCCCTGATCCTCCTGCTGGTCCAGGGTGCTTCAGGTGAGAGGGGAAGGGGTGAGATGGGGGGAGGTGTGAGCCTGCATCATTGGGGTTTTCCATGTCCTGGGAAGTGACCACATTAGTGGGAGTGATGCAAAGTTAAGGAGGGATTGAGGAAAAAGGCGTTTCTCCAGTGATTGTTCAAGAGGACATAGACACGGGGTGAAGAGAGCCCGTGGAAATAGAAGACTGGCTTCTTCTGTGGGTCAGGAAGGGGTTTGGTTTCAGACTCCAACTCTGCACCCAGGTGTTCCTGTTTGGGTACCTTTGAAAGATCTCTTGCCCCGAGTGTGATCTTTGCTGTGATGAGGCTGGAGCTGAACCCATCCATTGGCCTGAAATGCACGGGGAGCATCAGCCTTTTGCAACAATAGTTCTCACATAGTATTTCTTTAATTGTTCTGTGTGTTTCTTTCCCCATGGAAACTGGAAATGCAGCTCGGTGCAGACAAAGAGGTGGACGCTGCACTTATGACAGATGTCGCTACCCTGAGAAACCCATTGGAAGATGCTCTCTCTACCAAGTGTGCTGCAAGAGATAAGGTCTGGAATCCTGGCGGGGGAAAGGGTTTCCTCCTTAGTCCACAGTGAAATATGTTGTAAATCTATTTCCTGTCAATGTCTGCTAAATAATCTCCTCATCCAAGCCACCAAAGAGTGAAACATTCCCTGCCCTTGGGCAGCACCAAGGACATGATCCAGGATTTGCTGCATTTGCACAGACCTGCAGTCAGGGCTGCCAGCACTGAGATACCCCACGTGCAACCTGTCAGCACTCAGGACCTCAGCTGCCCTGAGCCTGAGTCTTCTGCACCACACACTGGGCACTGCACAGGAGGGAGGAGAGAATTGGAGGGAAAGTTATAACAGTGATGTGCTTGTTCCCTTTATTCTTACAGTGTGTGGGGTTGAGCCCCTGACGTTTCCCAGTGGCACATCCCCCTTGCTTCTGGCTCCTGGACCCATCTCCTGATGTCCCCTCCCCTCCCTGCCCCTGCCGTGCCCAGCTGGGCTGACAGCAGCAGTGGCAGCTGCTCCTGCTGGGTGCTGCTGGGCTGGAGCCCTGTGGTGCCACCGCGCTGTCTTTGGGGCAGGGACTGCTTTTCCCGGCTGGAATAAAGACGAGCACTTTGGCATTGCAGGGCTGGGCCGTGTGTGCGTGTCCTGCTGCTGGAGGGGGTGCTGAGCCTGCTGGCTCTGGAGGTGGTGCTGGGCTGGTGGCAGGAGGAGCCCCTGGGGTGCTGCTGGGGGTCAGCAGTGTGTGTGTCCCTGGGGATGCTCCTGCCTGGCAGTGCTTTGGGGACGCTGAACCTGGCAGTGCCTGCTGGGCCAGGCTGCTTGGGGTGGCTGTGGGGGAGCTTCTCTGAACATGCTCCCTGTGGGAAGTGGGATCCCTGTGCTGGTCCTGCCAGTCCCAGCTGTCCCTTGTCCCTGACAGCCACGGCTTTGTGTGCAGAGCTGTGCTGGGACTGTGTCCCTTGAGCAGGCATGGCCATGGTGACACACATGAGCTGTCCCCACTGCTTCTCCTTGTCCTGTTCCAGTGTCACAGCCCTCCTTGCTGTGGCTGTGCAGGAGCTGTGCTGCTCCACACCCCGTCCCACCAGGCAGGAGCAGGAGGAGAAGGTCATGCAGCACCTGGGCCAGGAGTCCTGTGAAACAGCTCCAATTGACCACGGCCTGGAAATGTCAAAATTTGTTTCCCCTTGGGGAATAAACAGGTTGTTTTCTGCTTTTTGCCCATCTCAGGTAGTCTGGGGTGACAATGCTCTGCTCCATCAAAGGCAGAGGCCTGTCCCTATCTGCAAAGGAAACCTCAGGTATTGGGGTTTGAGTGTTTCAATACCTGTGTGTGTCCATGTACTCAGGTGTATGGGAGCAGCTGGGGACCTGCCTGTTTCAGGGAAGACTTTGCCTCCCCAGAATCACAGAATCATTAATGTTGAGAAAAGGTCTTTAATGTTGAGAAAAGCTCTTTAAGATACTTGAGTATAACCTTTTGCCAAGCCTTGACACTGCCATCACTAACCCATGTGCACAACTGCTACAACTTCACAGCTTTTAAATCCCTCCAGGAATGGTGACTCCACCACTGCCCTGGGCAGCCTGACCCAATGCTTCATCACTGTTTCTATAAATAAATTTTTCCTAATATCCAGTTTAATGCTTCTCTGGTTCTACTTGAGGCCATTTCCTCTGGCCCTGTTGGTTGTTACCTGCAAGAGGAAACCAACCACAAAAAGGCTTCCACAGTCATTGCTGTCCAGAACTACGGGGTTTGGTGAGGGATGTTCAGATCATCCCTGCCTGCCATGACCTTTCCTTCTCCTGTGCTCTCCCGTTCTGGCACTGACCGTGGGACTGTCACCTCAAGCTCCCTTCACCTCTGCAGTGCAGAGCTGTTGCCCCATCCAAGGGGCTCCTTGACCCAGAATATCTGGAGCCAGACAGATGTTGTGGACAATCAGCTTAGGGGTTACCAAGAGCAGATAGAGAGCAGAGAAAAGTGAAAGGGGGAGAAAAAGAAGAAGAGGTTTTTTCAAGAGTGAATGCAATTGTGTTTTCTCCATCTCATGTCCAATCTACCCAAGCAAACATGTGGAAGTGAAATGAGAGGTAAAGCTTTCCTCTCACCATACAAAGCTGAGCACGTCTGCAAGAGTTAGTCTGATCTTCCACATCCCACTTCCAGTATTCATAGTACTAATAAAATGAGAGGACACAAAGGAGGAAGCCTTTTCCACATTGCTGCTATTCCCAGCACTAAACACCCTGCCTTGTCTACCCCAGCCTTCTCCTGGCCTCCAAGTCACAAAAGGACATGGGGACAACGGTGACAATTGCAACAGCCCCAGGAGCCACCTCAGCCTCTGCCCCTGCAGCAGGGAGGGACCAGGGGCAGCCCCAGCACCCCCATGCACACGGGGCACTCTCTGGTTGGCCCAGGGCACTTGTGCCAGCAGCAAGAAGGGCCCATCCCACCCACCAGCAGGGGTATAAATCCAGTGTGTTTGGGGCAGAGCAGAATTCCCTGACTCCGAGGGCATCTGGTCACCAGTGATTCCTGTTGGGTTTGCTGCTTCCTGAACACCAAGACCTTCACCAGGGAGGTGAGTGTGGAATCCTGGAATCCTTCCCGCTCAGGGTCTCAGCTCAAAGCCCAGCAGTGTAGAGTGTCCAAAGGACAAACTGCTGAAAGCATCCAGGTGTAAAATCTATCCATCAGAGATGGCTGGAAAAGAATAAAAGCCTTCATAGGAGTCTAAGAGCACAGAAAAAGTGGGATTTGAATCTGAGGAATGAGGTTTCCTCAGTACAGGAACAGTGCCTTGATGCTGCAGGCAGGAGCCGAGATCTTCTTTGCTGGGGGAATGGGGATTTCTCTTAGCAAAGTAAGGAGGATCTTTTCCCACAGCAGCACAGATATTTCCCATCATTTCAGGCTTTCATTAATTCCAAGGGTTGATTTCTGTTCCCATTTCTGGGCACCAAGTCACTTCCATGCCCCCTGGCTGCTCCCTGGGTCGCTGCTGCCCAGGGCAGGAGCAGCAAGCATGGGGATGGGGAATGTCCTTGCTGGGAATCCTGGGAATGCTCTGGAGTTGGGATGGGCACTGCCAAGCTGAGCTGGGAGGACTTTCCAGAGCCCATGGAAGCAGAGGGGATTCCAAGCAGGGTTTTTGGGGCATGTGTTTGATACATGAAACCTGAGGGAGGAACAGTCCTTCAGTTCCATAACTTTCAATGGCAGTTTTATCTCTGTCATTTCCCACATTTCACTCACCATTTATTTTGAATGAATCAGTTGGTGCCAGATCTGCAGTCTGTGCTCTGGGGAAAAGTTTTAAAAGACCTTTGAGGA
This sequence comes from Climacteris rufus, assembly GCA_013398175.1. Taxonomy (NCBI): domain Eukaryota; kingdom Metazoa; phylum Chordata; class Aves; order Passeriformes; family Climacteridae; genus Climacteris; species Climacteris rufus. The sequence goes on along the minus strand of VZRZ01004123.1, from coordinate 9,768 downwards.
AGGTAATTTAAATCAATCTGCTTAGGTTGTTGATTTTCTGAAGACTGAGACATAGTGGAATATTCCTAAGGTTTGGAGTGTGGCACAGATCTAAGAACTGTAGAAGAAAGTAGAGGAAATATCACCTGCTGTGGCTGGAGGCAGCTCCTCTGCAGTTTGGTGAACCACAGAGCCCAGGCTCCTGCCCCACCTGGGGTCCTGCATGTCCCCATTGCCTTGGTGTCCCCTCTGCAGCCCTGTGAAGACCCAGGAGAGGCACCAGCCATGAAGATCCTGTTCCTGCTCTTCCCCCTGATCCTCCTGCTGGTCCAGGGTGCTGCAGGTGAGAGGCAAAGAGAGGAAAAGGGGGAAAGTGTGAGCCTGCACCAGTGGGAATTCAATGTCACACAATGTGACCGTGTTTGTGGGAGTGAGACGGTAAAGGGGGATTGAGGTCAAAAGTGTTTCTCGAGTGAGTTTTCAACTGGACACAGATTTGGGTTGAAGAGATCCCATGGAAACAATCCTGGCTTCCTCTGTGGGTCAGGAAGGGGTTTGGTTTCAGGCTCCAAGCCTGCACCCAGATGTTCCTGTTTCGCTGTCTCTGGATGATCTCTCGTCCTGTAGAGGAGTGGGACAGAGCCCCAGGGGGAGTTTGGATGGGGGGGCTGCCTGGGGCACAAAGGTGTCCCTTCTTATCCAGTGGTTCATCAGCTGAGTGTCCCAAAGCCTCATCGCCCCAAGGGATGATCCCTGCAAGGGCAGAACAAGGGCTTTCCATCAGAGATCACACAAACATCAGAGATCGCACAGCCAGGATGGAGATGTGGGATGTGATGAGTCCCCTGCCTGCCAGCTGAGCTGGTCCATGCAGACGTGGGAATGCAGCCAGGGAGCCTGGTCCTTCCCACTCTCTGCTCTTGTGTGCCCCCTGGGCAGGGGGAAAGAGCCCTTCCAGGCGAGACACCTTGAGACTGGAGATGTGGCTGTGGGGAGGTTGGAGCTGAGCCCTTCTGTTGGCCTGAAATGCATGGGGAGCGTCAGCCTGTCTGCAAGCACACACTGCCCTCCCTGATTATGCTCTAACTGTTTTGTGTGTTTCTTTCCCATGGAAACAGGAAGTGAACATCAATGCAGACATAAAAGAGGGTACTGTTCTCTCGGGAGATGTATCCGCCCTGCAGTAGCTATTGGAAGATGTTCAGTACAACATGTGTGCTGCAGAGGGTAAGGTCCAGAGTCCTGCCTGAGGAAAGTGTTTCCTCCTTTTTCCCTAGAATGATCTGTTACAAATTCCTTCCTTGACAGCACCTGCTAAATACACTTCTGCATTTATAATTTGTCAGAAATGCCTAAAAAGGAAGGGAAAAGCCCTTGTGGGTTTTCAAGTTGCCCTAAGTTGGGCTGCAGGAACTCCAGGTCAGCCAGGGCCTCCCCACTCTCCCCTAGTCCCAGGTGGCTCATTCAGGCCTTGCAGAGAACTCACCCAAGCCACCAAAGACTGAAACATTCCCTGACCTTGGGCAGCACCAAGGACATGATCCAGGATTTGCTGCATCTGCACAGACCTGCAGTCAGGACTGCCAGCACTGAGATACCCCACGTGCAACCGGTCTGCATTCAGGATTGCACCTCAGATGCCCTGAGCCGTAGTCTCCTGCACCACACACTGGGCACTGCAGGGTAGTGGCGAGTGACAGAAAAGTTACAACAGCTGATGTGCTTCCTTCTTACAGGATCTGGGGTTGAAACTCTGAAGTTTCCCATCAGCACATCCCGCTTGCTTCGGAGTCCAGGAGCCTGGACCTCCTGGATCCATCTCCTGATGTCCCCTCCCTCCCTGCCCCTGCCATGCCCAGCTGGGCTGACAGCAGCAGTGGCAGCTGCTCCTGCTGGGTGCTGCTGGGCTGGAGCCCTGTGGTGCCACCGCGCTGTCTTTGGGGCAGGGACTGCTTTTCCCGGCTGGAATAAAGACGAGCACTTTGGCATTGCAGGGCTGGGCCGTGTGTGCGTGTCCTGCTGCTGGAGGGGGTGCTGAGCCTGCTGGCTCTGGGGGTGGCGCTGGGCTGGTGGCAGGAGGAGCCCCTGGGGTGCTGCTGGGGGTCAGCAGTGTGTGTGTCCCTGGGGATGCTCCTGCCTGGCCGTGCTTTGGGGACGCTGAACCTGGCAGTGCCTGCTGGGCCAGGCTGCTTGGGGTGGCTGTGGGGGAGCTTCTCTGCAGATGCTCCCTGTGGGAAGTGGGATCCCTGTGCTGGTCCTGCCAGTCCCAGCTGTCCCTTGTCCCTGACAGCCACGGCTTTGTGTGCAGAGCTGTGCTGGGGCTGTGTCCCTTCAGCAGGCATGGTCATGGTGACACACATGAGCTGTCCCTGCTGCTCCTCCTTGTCCTGTTCCAGTGTCACAGCCCTCCTTGCTGTGGCTGTGTAGGAGCTGTGCTGCTTCACACCTCATCCCACCAGGCAGGAGCAGGAGGAGGAGGTCATGCAGCTCCTGGGCCAGGAGTCCTGAGAAACAGCTCCAATTGACCATGGCCTATTAATGTCCAAAATTGTTTCATCACATTAAACAGGTTGTCTTCTGCTTTCTGCCTGTCTGAGGCATTCTGGGGTGACAATGCTCTGCTCCATCAAAGGCAGGGGCCTCTCCCTGTCTGCAAAGCAAACCTCAAGCATTGGAATTTGAGTGTTTCAATACCTGTGTGTGTCCATGTACACAGGCCTGTGGGAGCAACTGGGGACCCTGCCTGTGTCAGGGAAGGCTTTTCCTCCTAAAAATCAGAGAGTTATCGAATCGTTAATGTTGGGCAAACCCTCTATGACCACTGAGTCCAACCATTCCCCCAGCACTACTAGACTCAGCACTAACCCAAGTGCCACACCTACACAATTATTAAAACTCTGCAGGAATGGTGACTCCAACACTTTCCTGGGCTGCCTTTTCAAATTCTTGACCACATTTTTTTCCAAGAAATTGTTTCTAATATCCAATCCAAACCTTCCCAGGTACTACTTGAGGCCATTTCCTCTGGTTCTGTCAATTATTACCTGGGAGAAGGGTGACACCTTGTAGAGGATTACCTAAAACAGAAGCCAAATGAAATTAGGAGGGTTAAAATGTGGTTATGTTTATGAAGGGCCTTCAGGTACATTTAGAATAAATGAAGCCCCCAGGGGCTTCACCCAAAATGGATGACAGGTCACGGGTTTTCATACTTTTATAAGTTTGGTACATTTGCATAATAGGGGTTAATATTCCAATTAAAGCTTCAGGTAATGAAGTCATTTACCCCCAGTTTTCTCCCTCCCACTGTTGTTTACATTTCCTGGGGCCTGAGACAGTAAAGTGTCCTTGGATCCCAGGCCTAGAGAGGAATTGTTTTGTCTGACCAAAATAGGAAAAGAGTAGCTAACACTTTATATGGAGTTTAGATTTATACACTAAAGAATTGCAGGATTACAAATATACGAAAGAAAGCTAAAATCGTAAGGCATCAAGGGACCAATCCCCCAAACGATTCTGCTGCCATATTTTTCCAGAAAGGGGAATTTCAGTGAGGGATGTTCAGATCATCACTACCTGGCATCGCCTTTGCTCCCCATGTGCTCACCTGTCCTGGCACTGACCCTGGAGCTGTCACCACGAGTTTCCCTCACCTCTGCAGTGCAGAGCTGTTGCCCCATCCCATTCCTCCCCTGCCCAGCCCGGTGCCCCTGTGCCAGGGGTGTCACAAGAGCTGTGGTGTGGGGACAACGGTGACAATTGCAACAGCCCCAGGAGCCACCTCAGCCTCTGCCCCTGCAGCAGGGAGGGACCAGGGGCAGCCCCAGCAGCCCCAAGCACATGGGGCACTCTCTGGTTGGCCCAGGGCATTTGTGCCAGCAGCAAGAAGGGCCTGTCCCACGCACCAGCAGGGGTATAAATCCAGAGT